>JAMBLF010000007.1:600000-989598 GCA_030578115.1 Leucoptera coffeella
ATTTTTTGAGGAGCACAGAACATTGGAGATATGAAATATTTAGCTGATTTTATTAGCATTTTATGAAGTTCTAAATAGGAGTAGGACGTTTGCATATTATTAAAATAATCTCGTCAATAATATACAATAACAATAATTTACAATAACTCCGATAGATATTAAAATGTTAATTTTCAAAAAGATCGTAAACATTAATTTATGGTTTCCGAGACTTGTCCTTCATTCTAATTAGGCGTTCAAATTATAGCAAAAAGAAATTACTTATATTACTATTTTAGGTAACACTCGTTATGCCATCCATAATTAAAAATAGAATGCAATTAAACTAATCAAAAGTTTGAGAGGACCCTTACATTTTTACATCTTTACATCTTTTACTACTGATAGCATATGTTTCACCAGATAGTCATTCCGATAGTCAAATTGTTTAAAAACCTATTATTGTTAGATTGTCTAAATTTTTTATTCACTTAATCCACGATATCTAACTAAATTTGTAAATTAAATTTCATGTAACACAATTTAAATAGATTTTAATGTTAAATGAAATGAAATGTAATTTTATGTGTTGTGTATTGTGTAATTCAATTATTTTCTATGAATTCTATTGCATGTCGAATATTGTATGTAATTGATGTGGATGTCTCAATAAAGATATTATTATTATTATTTGTTCAACTTTTTCAAACTTCTAATTGCTCTCCTGTGTTGCGAAATGGCACAGAAGTAATATAGCCTTTCCAACGTCCAAATGTTCATTTAATAAGCTTTCAGTGTTATTGACATAGAAACGTACCTTGGTCCATTGATGATCTGAATCCGGCGTAGTGGTCTAACGGGAGATGGCTTGACATTAATCGGTCGCAGATTAGACTGCCGAGCCAAGTATCTTATAAGTTTTGCGGTTTATAAAGAGATGTGTGTTTAGTAGGGATAAATATTGTAATATATTGGGATACATCGTGAAACTTTTAATCCAGTATAAGGTCCTATGTCATGTTTTTTAGTTATTTTATTTTTAATCGAAATTTTATTTTAAACTATTTGTAAGCCAAAGGAGGCAGCTTAAGCTGAAACTTATTATAAGATTTGTACACTCTATTTATGCAAGTTTCTTTTTCAATGTTTTGATAAGAAAATAAAATTCATTTTATAAGAAAATAGGTCTAATCGTGGTTATCTCATAAACTTATTTTAATTGTAAGGTAGTGCCTGCACGCGATAAATATTAACTCGATATAGCTTATAAACACTTAAAACTTCCCAACTCAACAATCACTAATATCTCTTCGAAGAAGTGATTTAAGAATTTTCTGTGTTTTAAAGGGTCCTTAAAACAGTTTTCTAATGTTTACAAAGTTTTGCATCACGCAATAAAGATCGTCTTATTTGGATTTTTTTTATACATTCATCTATAACTTATAAGTAGGTATTATTATAAAATCATGTATCTATCTCTATCCCTTAAACTCCAATTTCAATTAAAACTTACTATTCCTACTCCTCGGGAACCGCAACAACTACAAATGCAGCCGTGAACCAACCGAACTAATTATAAATCGAGCAAGTGCATAGCTTTTGTTTGCAAATAATTGATTGCGGTTTGTCATTCGATAATATTGTTTGCCTTTGGCACTGTAATTGTGTTTCTTAAACCAAATTACGAGTGTAGTTATATTTATTGTTTAAACTAATAAACTGATTGTAAAAAATCAGTTCAGCTTGTGAAAACAAACGCTGGTATTTTGTCAGAACCACTCAGGTTTTCATCCAAAAAGGTGACAAAGGTTACTTTGTATAATACTCGTATAATGTTACATTGAAAAGGATTCCAGTCCTGATTTGTATTTATTGGATGTTTTATGACTCTAATGGATGGATTTCGATGTATGAAATCAAAGAAATAAAGAAAATTCTTACTTAGAATTGCATTTAGTGAAGAATTAATCTCACAAGTTGTGTTCCCTTTTAATCTCTTTAAATACTTTACGTCTGTAGCACTGTTTAGTTATTCATAGATTATGTTAGTTACAGTAACTTACAAAAAGACAATAGACCAACCCGTTCACAATAATTAACCCTTGCGGGGTAGTCAGAGGTATTTATCTCCACAATTGCGAAGGAAGTAATTCTATGGCCACCTCGAACCCACGTTTTGACGAGTCACTACTCAAAGTGACAGGTGGTAAGCCATGTCGCCATTTACAAGCACCAACTATTACCTGTTCGGGAAACAGGTAGGTTTCCTCACGAAGTTTTTCCTCACCATATTAACTTACTATACAGTGTTCGGTGTTCCTTCTCACTTAATAATGAATATTTAACTCAAGTTCAAGGTACTCACCTGGTGTTTCAGGGAAAGGGGGCGGAGCTTCCGCTGAATCGTAGTGCCCTTTCAGGAGGTGCAATGCAAACTCTGTGCCTGTTGACAAATAAACATACGTACATTTATTTATTTATTCTATTTTTTTATTTTTTCTTCCTCAAACATAGATTATTACAGGTTTAACCTAATGCAATCGAGTAAGACACTTATTAAATTATAATAAAAAAAACTTATAACTATTTTCTTATTATACATCACTCTTATAACTAATTATATTATAATCCTACTGTTTTGAATTCGCTCAGAGCACACGAAAACAGGACCATTTCCTCAGCATTGAGGTTGAGAACCCGAATGGCACGGGACAGTGGAACATATTTACATACATACACAACATCCCCATTTCCCTATAGAAGGGGAGCGGAGATCATGGATCCTGTCTGATCTATCCCGATCCGAACAAACCACTTTTGCTTGACGCAGCGGTTATAGATACTTCTATCACCACCCTTTTTCGAAATGTATCGTTTATGTTATTATAATTATTTACATAGATATAAATGCTTACATAAGCATATTTATTTAAGTGATTAATAGTTCCCTAGCCAATCATATAGGGTGATAGTGATAGGCACTTGTTATTATCTAACCCAAGGGATAGAGAGGTTTCCTCACAATATTTTTCTTATCGTTAGCGACTGTAAAATTACGTTACATACGTGAATGAAAGATAGATTTATAAATTTCCTTCATTGGTACATGCCAGAACCGAGATTCGAATATGTATTACTCTGGCAATAAAAATAACTTTTATTTAAATATTTTAACATTTGCTATTACTGTTTGGTATGAAAACCCAGCACAATAATCTACAGAGCAAGATACAGTAGTCGTTTGTATGGAGAACGACCTGACACGTTGGGTACCGATTATCTAATAAATGAAGAGCCATAATAATATATATTTTTAAATGTACTTATTCTTTATCACTTCCAAACTAATTCAATTGGTGCAACGAGTCCCAAATATTATGATTCATAAAAAAAAAATATTTTTGAAATTTGCGATTTTTATTTATAAGTCCCGTTTTATGTAGTTTTAATTTGACGACCTCCGTGGCGCGATCGGCCACCTTAACGCTAATCGTGAGGTCCGGGTTGGTTTCCTGGTGGAGGCAGCGCTAACAAACTACGTTTTTTGTCTGCTTTCCATTCTAGTTGTTGATTATATTTAAATATACGTTGACTAGTATCCTTCGTAAATGAAATTACCAAATTCATTTGATGTAAAAATCTCCCAAATATTATTATTATTTATAGATTATTACATAAATAAAAAACCATTATTTTTTTACATACCTACTTCCTCAGACCTGGGACAAGGGCTGTACGCGTAGGTTTTCCTAGCGAGGGAGGGTAGAGGCGCGACGCGATGTCTCTTGTCCGACATTCGCGCCTGCCGCACCGCTACTACCGGTTGCTACGGCCGGAGCGCCCTATTCTGGAGCCATGATGTTGGATTGCGATTGGAGTTTCATGGAATTGATATAAGAGAGTAGAGTTCAGGAATTAGGGCCCTATTCTGGGATGAGTGGTGAGATGTTGTATTGTTATTGGAGTTTCATGAGTAGATATTATGAGAATGAAAAAGAATACATAAAGAAATGATATTCCAGGATGGTATATCGTCTCCATCCCCTATTTCTATATCGTCATTCTGGGTATTGACAATCAAGCTACCTGAAAAAGTTTCGTTATGTGACTAAAGAAGTAATGTAAAGGTATTTCGTTGTAAAATCATTGGGATGAGATTGCAATGTAACTGAAATTTCATCGCCGAGATTTCATGGAATAAGGACCCATGATTAAGTGACTTTGTTTAGGAAGCTGCTGTCTCAGTGCTTAGGTATTTCGTATGGTAGAGATAAAATGTTTCTATCTAATTTTAAGTAAATTAGGTGTTACACGTAATGTAAACACGTAGTTTGAAGTAAGAGATCACAAACGCAGTTTTATATCAGATTAGTAATAGTGTAAAGTTGGTAGGAGATTTGTAAAACTTCACACTATTACTGGTCTGATATTAAATTGATACTTTTCAAAAACATACATCGCCTCTTTACTAGAATAATGTGGTATTTTTACAATTTAAGATTTACAAAATACCATGTTATTCTAACAAAAATAATGTGGTATTTTAAAAGTTGTAATTTGCAAAATATCACGTTATTCTTGTAAAGAGGCGACATGTATGTATGCAAACATGGGTCGTATAGGCAACAAATCAAATGTTAGGATCAGAATCACTAGAACACGTTTAAACAATTTTTACTCTATATACAAATGTAGGGATAGCTATATTTATTTATTTAACAAGATCATATAATACCTTACAGAGTTACCCCTAATAACTATATTACTTAATATATTTGCATAATAACTAATGGAATTTAAATATTCCATTCTTATTTCAGTATAACCCCAATAATAATTTTGACTAGTGACCAAGGAGATATTGCATCACGATAAAAGAAATAGAAGAACATTGTTATATTTAAAAAAAAAAGAAAAATACTTTCACGGCCATCAATCCCCCAGGTAGTCGGAGGTTCTAGAGTCCACCTCCGCAATTGCGGAAATATTCATGCTACGGCCACCTCGATTATCGTGATATTCAGAACTCAATGTGTCAAAAAAGATAAACTTGTTCACGACCATTAACCCTTGCAGAGGTTAGAGTCAGATGATCAGCTGATGATGATGCTATTACCGCGATTGTGAAGGTAGTAATTCTATAACCACCTCGAACCCACGTGTTGACCAGAAATTCCGTACTCAATGTGACAGGTGGCAAGCCATGTTGTCATTTACAAGCGCTATTACCTGTTAGAGAAGCAGGTAGTTTTTTTTTCCTCACGATATCTTGTCTCACAGATCGGTATATTTGTTTAGACAGAATAGTCCCCTTCCATATTTCAGCAATGTGCATAGAGCGTGTACAAGCACTTTGTAAACGAGTGATGCCAACGCTTCATTTCCTCTACAGCCAAACTTCTAGGATGTTTTCATTGTTCCATTATGTGAGGTAATGTGAAGTGGAGCCTTTATGAATATCAAGGCATAAAATACGTCATTGAGTTTTCTTCTAATTAAGATTTGGTAATAGTTTTAAGAGATTCGCGATATCTACTCATGATTAATAACTAACGGGACTTATCGCGTATGTTTTTTATATAATAAAGTTACCTTTATTAACCCGACGTTTCGGCTACGTTGCAGCAGACATGGTCACGGGCAGACTGACGATGCATATTTCTTCGCCTCCACCGCAGCGACCTGTCAGATTCTTCTCCGACTACCCTCACTGCTACGTTTTTATTAATAACACGCGACCTACACACAACACTCACAGTATCTTGTGGCTTCACACGATCATGCTGAACCGAATGTTGATCTATTGCGGTATACACACGCCGAAGACACTTTGTAACCTCCTTCACGATTGAATGTACTGTGCTTTTTTATTTCACTCGCCTCGCGTACAATTCTTCTGTAATATCAGCGTTCATTAGAGAGCACAGTGGGTTTATGAAGCTCAATCCAATGATTTGAACCCTCGTTTAGCAGATGTTCGGCTATTGCTGACCTATTGGTATCCAATTTCTTGACCGCTGCAATGTGTTCCTTCACTCTGTCCGCTATACCAATTGGCTACCCCGCGAGGGTTAATGGTCATGAACGCGTTTTTTTAGCGTAAATATTGGGGTTGTGATGTTATATAGATATCTATATAACATCACAACCCCAATATTTATGTTAAAAAGTGACTTAGGCGAAATTTAATCTCCAAGGTTCTGTCCACCCCGAAAGGGATTGCAGAATCTGAATGTATAAAACTGATCACCCATCCAGATAATTATCATGCCAAACTTAGCTTAACTTTTAAAACTGGAAACCTTATTTACTTTATTTATGTACTTTTTGTAGGTGTTATTTCTGTAATACCATTAAAAGAGAAAGTGCAGAAACTATAAAAACTTTTAATTTGAAGTCCTACACTTCACTTTTACTAAGTTATATTATTTCTTACTTACATTTTACTACGGTTGTTTTAGTTCATTAGTTTTAGCCTTGGTGCCTGTGAATACATATAGGAACATAATTTTAAATCCTAAAAGACAAAATAAATCAGTGTTCGATGTTATATTTATTAAAACTATTGGGAAATAACATTTCTTCGCGATTCTTCTTTGGCTTTTCTTATGGATCACAAGATTATTTTTCTTTGAACAGCTATGATAAAATTAAAATTTGGGAAATTGTGATAATATTGTGGCAACCAAAGGGTCTTATTACCCTTAAAGATTTAAACATATACATATATTGAAGGTCCTAGGTTCGACTCCTGACTCTGGCATTAAACAATGATATTATAACATACATGTTTTTTTTTCGTACATAATTTATAGTCGCTAACGGCGAGGGAAAATATCGTGAGTAAACCTGCCTATATATACGTTAGAAGTACCAATAACCGCCGAGTGTGTATAAGAAGGTGTATGAGTGTCAATGAAGCGAAAGTGGTCTGCCAAGATCGGGACAAATGGGAATCTGTGATCTCTGCCTACTCCTCTACAGGAAATCAGGCGTGATGTGTATGCATGAATGTTTATTTTGTATCGACCCTTGCAATATTTTTTTTCGATTCCAAACAATAACAAACGCAAATGCTTTTACGACTACTAACCCTTGTGGGGTAGTCAGAGGTTCGGGTGTCCATGTGATTGCGAATGCAATAATTCTATGGCCATCTCGAACCCACGTGTTGACCAGATAGTCAGTACTCAATGTGACAGATGGTAAGCCATGTCGCCATTTACAAGCACTGACTATACTACCTGTTCAGGGAACAGGTAGGTTTCCTCACGGTGTTTTCCCTTCCCATAATATTTAATGCATTTCGTAAATGTGTTTTTTATTACGAAAATGTACATAGGAATTCATTAAATTTCATTTCCATTGGTACATGCTCAATCGGAATTTGAACCCTGTACCAACTAATACACAGTCAAGCCCCAAACAACTGAGCTACGTCGAATTTCACTCAATAGATTCCATTTCTCTTATCCTTACAACAGTACTACAAGTACAGTACATTCATTGAAGGTCAAAACATTTGCCTGACATTGGTTGTCTCTTGGCATTGAAATTCTACCGTTGGTTCGGAAGCACTGGCTCGGAGAAGAACCAACAAGAAACTCTTACTTAATCGCCTACATGTCGAAAAGAACGACAGCTAGTTAGCATTCTTTTACGACACTATAATATTATAAGGTGTGAAATCTCCCATTGAAATACATACTCTGCAAATATACTCGGAGGTTATAGCTACTTATTTTGACGACCTCCGTGGCGCGATCGGTTAGACACCTGAACGCTAATCGTGAGGACCCGGGTTCGATTCCCGGTGGAGCCAGAGTTAAGAACTACGCTTTTCTACTGCTTTCCAGTCTGGTCGTTGATTATATACGCTATATATGTATTTATCTATATATAATATGTATACATTTCTTAAATATACGTTGACTAGTATCCTTAACACAAGTCTTAAATGTACTTACCAAGGGCCTAGTTCAATTGGTGTAATAATGTCCAATTATTATTTGCTGCTTTAAAACTAAACTGAAGAAACTCAAAAAACACTATTTTGCAAAAAACGTTGTTTTATAATATAAGTAGTTGATATATTTTTGACATTAAATTGCATATAATTTAAAAAAATGATTAAATATAAATACATTTTTTATCTTTTTATTAACTTAATATGTTTTATGTACTTATTATTTAATCTTTTTGAGATAAAATGTTTTTCGAGTTTCTTCAGTTTAGTTTTAAAGCAGCGTATTATTATTACAAGTGCTCACTAACTGTTTTACTTAGTTGTATATCAGGTGTCAATTGAACTTGACTGCCTACCCCCGTGGGCAAAGCAGGCTTTGCGTGCGCAGTTCGGAGCTCCTTGTCCGCAGAATGGTCGATAGCACGGCCTACTGCCTAGGGCGGGGGTACAG
The DNA here is from genome assembly GCA_030578115.1 of Leucoptera coffeella. Taxonomy (NCBI): domain Eukaryota; kingdom Metazoa; phylum Arthropoda; class Insecta; order Lepidoptera; family Lyonetiidae; genus Leucoptera; species Leucoptera coffeella. The sequence continues at coordinate 608,397 of JAMBLF010000007.1, forward strand.
TGGGGCTAAGTCCTTAATATACATATGTGAAATAAAAGTTTTTGTAGGTTTAAGCTACTGATAAGGTTAGGTTCAAGTAAATTTACGTATTAAAAAATATATTGAATTTCGGTATCTTAAGCTTTAATTGGTCTATTAAATGTTTGTGAGATGAGATTGTCAATTTTTTTTTAAAAACTTATATACGTATAAGTTATCTAATTGACATTAGAATTTCAAAGATTTTTTGTCTTTGAACCACGCCATCAATTTTAATAACAAGAAAAAGCTAAAAAAAACTCAGCTTGGGTATCGAACTTGGTTGTTTTGAAGAATTAAATAATATTTCTACTATTAAGTTATCTATTATTTAGATCTTAAGCTATCGTCAAATCTGAATAAAATATAGTATAATAAAATAATAAGAAAGTCCACCGAAGCTTGATTTGACATCAGTGGTGAATTTGTGCTAACAAGTAAAAGATTGAGGCATACTTTTGTGAAAAAGGTACCAAAACATCGACACAAGTGTATAATTAAACCATTCTTTAAAAGGTACTTAAGCCCGCTAACAAAACCATGTTCAATAACGAATAATGGTTCATCCAGTTACACTCAGCATCGTGTAATAAAGCCCGGTCCACGCAGACCAGCGGCCTTAGTCCACTAATTAACTATGACCGATACAACTGCGTTGCTACTGCGTCATTACTACGTCCCTGCTGTAAAAGTGGTAGTCTGCTAAAATTATGATCAATCACAATTTTTCCTCGATAGTGACTCAGTAGTGCTGCAGTGGCAACTCAATATCACACTCGCTTACGATCGAGCATAGACAAAGCTCTCAAAACAATAGTGGAGTACCAAAAATAACGCTATTGAACCGATGTTCAGGCACGAACCATTAGTAAATGGCATGGCTTTTTTTACTTCAGACGTAGTTTGATAGCGCTTCAGTGGCGTAAAGTTGTTAGTGGAGTACCAACAGGGTCAAATTACCGCCACTGAAGTACTATCACAGTATTGTATCACTACTGAACTAATATTGTGCCTAAAATGCGTTAGTAGACTAAGGCGCCTGATTGGAAACTATCGTTTTCGATTTCATCAGAGCTGAAGACTGATTGACGCGTAGTCCAAGATCTTAATCCGCTAGATTATGATTTATAGTCAGTTTCAGGTGGTACGGCTTGCTCTAAACGCCAAGTAAAGTTGCAGTAAATCCTATGATTAAGAAATTTTGAATGGAAAAGTTGTTTCTATTCATAACGTTTTAAGGACATGATAAGGAAGGATTGAGACCATTTAGAATAGGCTTTTTATGTTCCAAATTATTTTATATTTTAAACTTATACACTAAAAAATAATTTGTAGAAGAAAAAAATATATTTATGGCAAGACTTGGTATATGCTAGTATCCCACTATTTTTAACTTTCTGTTTAGACAGAACCTCGAAGCCATTAAAATAAAATCTGTATGATTACTTATACCACTCAATCCGAAGTGAGATGATATTATTTTGGAACATTAGTAACGATACAAGTTGTTACCCAATTTCCCCATAGAATCCCTTGACTTCTAGTCCCTTAATCGCCTCATACGACATGATTTTAACCTTTAATACACTGGACCGTCTCCATGGCACGATTTGTTGAGCACCTGAACGCATATCGCTTTCGCTATTTTTTTCTTCTGCTTTCTAGTCTGGTTTTTGATTATATATGCTATATATGTATTTATCTATATATAATAAGTATATATTTCTTAAATTTACGTCGACTAGTACTGTTAACACAAGTCTTAAACGAACTTACTAAGAGACTAGTTGAATTGGTGTAATAATGTCCTAAATATTATTATAATACACGACTGCTTTGAAACCAATGTATTTGTAGCCCTGTGTACCCCAAACTTAAAGGCGCAGCTGGGACTATGTTGCAGTATGCGCAAATAAAGGTTTCAATAGCTGCCTCAAAGATTTCATTTCTTAGCCCCCACCTTTGTGTTTTCTGCTAAAGCTTCCATTCTTACTTTGAATAAGCTTAGTATGCCCCTTTTTATTTAGTTCAAGAACTGAGTAAATGTACCTGCTAGTAATTACCTGCCGTACTGTGTCGTCTCTCGTTAGCTATTAGTTAAGATGAGCCTTAGAGTTACATACAGACACATCACGCCTGATTCCCTGTAGAGGGGTAGGCAGAGATCACGGATCCCCATTTGTCCCGATCCTGACAGTTAACTTTCGCTTCATTGACATTCATACATCTTCTCGTACACTCTCGGCGGTTATAGGTACTCCTAATGTCACCTTTTTTTTAATATAGCGTCTATCTGACTGTTATATGTCTTATGAGGCCGGCCCCTACGTAACCTATATATATATATATATATATATATATATATATATATATATATATATATATATATATATATATATATACACAATATATAAAAAAAAACATTTCTTTTACATACATACACATCACGCCTGATTCTCTGTACCAGGTAAATCACGTATAAATTAACACTTGTACACCTCCTCATACATTCTCGGCGGTTATAGGCACTTTTAACACCCTTTTGAAAAAAGACAATTTCAATTTTTCTTCTTGTTCATATGTTCTTTTTCTTATCGTATGTAATTGAGAAACTAGGGATAGAATTTATAATATTCATAATTTAGTTATATTCTAAACAAGTTCTTGTCGTATGTACTAGTATTTTTGCATGTGATCTATGTTCGTGTCTGAATGTGTATTAGCCTGTGGCTGGATTGAAGTTCAAACAAAATATGGATGGAGAAGAATTTAATAATGAACGAGAAATATGACGGGTTAGTAAAGATGATAAAATGACGACAGAAAGTGATTGTAAAAAAATGACGACATTACACATTCTTATTTATTCAATACCTCAAGGAAATACACTAATTTAGAATTTAAAAACAATAATTTAGATATTACTCTAGTACATCAAAATCCATTCGAATCCGAATTTGAAATGACTGTTGAGTTGTCAAAAGTGACAGATGAATGTTCCATGCGATTAAAATGACATTAAAACACGACACTACTGTTAACAACAAATCTAAATATTGGCTGGCTATTTTTATACTATAAGTTTGCTTCAATAATTTTACTATTTTCAAATTATATTATTACCGGATTCACTAGCTATATTTTTTACTGTCAAACTGCAAAAACAATCTGTCAAATAGAACCAAAAGCACATGTCATTTTATGTAACCTGTCAAAAGTATGTCAAATGTCATTATAATCGCATAGTTTGGAAGAGGATATGGGAAAGAGGTTGAATGCTGTGCGGGATCAGCAATGGTGCATGTCCAGGAAGGTCTTCTTGTCCTTGAAGATGGGGCCCCAAGCGCCGTTGTCCTTCTTGGGGTCAGCCTTCGCAGCGGGCTTGACTGGAGCGAACGCCTGTTTTCTGGAAATATGATATATAACATACATTATACATGTATATGTATATGGTATAAGATATCTTTAATGTACCTCAACTTTGGCGATTTAATGACAGGTAATTTCTATTTTGGCTAAGCCGCACCTCCACTATTACTTTGTGTGACAAAAAGATATTTGATAACTGACTATGTTCTATATCATTCGGCCAGTGGAATAATGCCTCATAGCTGTCTTTCGAAAACAACCAGCTCCATTTTTAAGGACACCAATTCACCTGGCACCTAAGGTGTGCACCAATGGTGTCGTATATTATGTTTTCTAGTGCAGATTCTCGTTCTAAATGTCTATTAGGCAAAGCCGTCGTAGATATTACAATAATCACCGAGCATCTAACGACATTGATACAATTTCTTAGTACATTTTTACATAAATATTCTTTGTAACTCTAAACTATTTGCGACATTGAAAAAATTAAAGGCGCGTAAGTTTAAAATAGGGTAAAATTTAGTAATGTAAACACATGTTTCTCTCATATCTGTGATCATAGTTTTAAGAGATTCGTGATTTATACTCATGATTAATAACTAACGGGACTTATCGCGTAAGTTTTTATACTATAAAATTACTGACCATGTGAGCATGGCTCCTGCAACGTAGCCGAAACGTCGGGTTAATAAAGGTAATTTTATTATATAAAAACTTACGCGATAAATCCCGTTAGTTATTAATCATTCATAGCAACGTGACATCTACTCACTTGGGCGTGGCCTCAGTCCGCTTGCAAGGATAGGTGGCGCCGGACACTGTGACGCACTCATTGCCTCGGGCCATGATCGCTAGCATAGGTGTGCAGTGGAGCGGATGGATGATGATGGGTGTGACGGAGTGGTCAGCCTAGGGCACGTGCTGTATGTGGGTAAGCACCGCGTGTTCCAACCGGTTGCCGGTGTTAGCTCTGCGACTGCCCTTGCGGGTACACAGATTCTTAGCGAGCCTGGAAGAAGGGATCAAGGGGTTAAATATGGTTTAAGGTTCGGTTTCCGTAGAAACGTATGTACATACAAACATGTACATGCATGTCCTTTTCACTGCATCAAAGTTTTTCATTCTTGATGTTTATTCTTTGTGTTAATGTTATTTAGTGCAGTGAATAAAGTGTTTTCTTTCTTTCTATTCTTTAATCATTTAGTTGGTCAAGAGTAAATCAGATATTCCTAGGTCACTTTTTAGTTTCAATATTAAGGCTGTGATGTCATTTGAAACATGGGTGTCAGGTTGCAAGCCCTTGGCCCAATAGGTTTCACTAAAACCTAGTTCAAGAGTCACCTCCTACGACATGCTGGAAGAACGGCAGCTAGTTAGCATTCTATTTGCGTCTCAATAGCACAGAATACTCAAATTACAAAAGAGAAAAACTTTCAGGACAATTAGCCCTTGACAAGAAGTCAAAGGTTCAGGTGTCCTTCTACGCTTTTGCGGAGATTTACAGGGAATGAGTACTGATGTATGAATGGAAAAAATGTCTTGATAAATATGATATATATTATAAACGTTTACGGTAAGGGAAAAAACAGGGACCAATGTTTTTTATTTATTTTCCTCGGAATAGATAAAGATTTGTTTCTTATAAACCTAATTATTATGTAATGAATATCTGATTAAAAGATTGTATAAAATGACCGAACTCTATCGCAATATCTAATTCATCCATAGCTTTATCATTCCTAAACGGATACCAATTGTAATGAGTTCAGAACTGCGTAAATAATAAACAATACATTAAATACAATCCAAAGCTAAAATCAAACACAACCAATACAATAAAACACGCTAATAATTCACATTAAATTTGTTCCTTAAACCTTTAAGGAGATACAACCTTTAAGGTTTATACAAACCAATTACAATAAAAGTAAAGCTAAGCTACAAATCAAAGCGACCATTAAGATGAAAAGGTGCATCCATTAGCATAAAAATGATGCTGGGTCGGATGATGCAATCACAAACAGATGTGGCATCAGGAAACCTGTTTGACTGATGCTAAACCAGTCCTCTGATACTCTGGGACGTAAAAAGCTAAGTAGCTACCTCTCTTCCCTGCGTTATGGAATGGGCTAGCAACCAAGCTATATTCAAAATTTATGATATCACAATCCTAAGTTTAGATTGAGATTTTGCGTTTTCGCTATCTATAATTCGACAGGTAATTTCTATGTACATTTTCGTAATAAAAATACATTTACGAAATGCGTCGAATACTACGGTGAGGAAAAACATCGTGAGGAAACCTACCCGTTCCCTGAACGGGCAATAGTTAGTGCTTGTAAATGGCGACATGGCTTGCCACCTGTCACATTACTACTTGGTAAACACGTGGGTTCGAGGTAGCCATAGAATGACTACCTCCGCGATTGCGGAGATGAATACCTGAACATCGGACTAACGCGCATGGGTTAATGGTCTTGAAAGCGTTTGTCCTTGTCTTTTAACTATCCATCTTGAAAGTTATTGTAAAACTTTTGATTATAAAAAAACACAACGTATCTCGATAAGAGAGTTCGGAACTAATTTTTTTTATAGTCTGGTAAGAAAAAACGATGCTAATTAGCTGCCATTCTTTCTAAAAAATCGTAACTAAGGGACTAGGGGTAAAATGAATCTATTGGGAGATGACTAAAACTTTACACCAATGTTTCATTATGACCATTATAAAATCACTGTGATCTCCAAGGTTTTGTGAGCCCCGAAGCGATTAAATGACGTGAACGTATATGTATATTTGTACTACATATCCCTTGATTGCCTCTTACGATATAAATTATAGTCACTAGTTACATACACTCTTAGATACTCTTTTCTAAATATTGATTTAAATATATGCTCCAGGACTTATATCGAATCACGTTTATAATTCAAACTTTATATTAAACAACCTATTTAAATTGCAAATTTAATATCAAGCCTATTATGAAGTGATGGATACAACCTTGGCCTCGTATTAGATAATGTTAGGATCTATCTCATTTATTTTACGTTGCTATGGCAATATACCTTAGAAGTAGGTACTGCCACTAATATTTGCATAATAGCCTGGAAAACCTTCTATAAATAAACATATACGCATACATATATTCTCGCCTCAACGTCCCCAAATATACATATATATACGAGAACTGAACCTCAGTCAAATATTGTATTCCTATACTTAACATGAAGATTTACTCCATATATTGTTAAGTTGATAGATGTTGTTTAGTAAAATAAATCTATCATGTTAACGCAACATCACGTGTTCAGAGTATATGAAAACACCGTGGATCCTTGAAACCTTTTCAATATAATTTATTGTGACATGGGCATAGTCTATATAAGTGTGACATTTCCGTTCTTATAATAGTACACTAAACTCTATTACGACTTTTCTTAACCCAAAGTGCCAATCTTGACCTTACAAGCATGTTCAAAAACACAGTCCTAAGCTTTTCAACAATCTCGTTTCAAATGAAGGATTTTGTCTACAGTTTTAGTGTCTTTTCTTTTATAGAAAACTTTTTCCTATAGTGTTAAAGAAATAAGCAAAACTAAATTATTATTGACCCCCGATATGATGTTATAATATATTCTATGTCTATTGTAATATATATTGTATGTAATCTATTCCCAAAAAAAAAACTTTTGGATAAATTTTGGGAATCGGAAATGAAATTTGGTCAAATTCATCTTACACCAAAGTTCAAGGTTTTTTGATTTTGTAACGTACTAATTTTTTTAAATAAACCTAACTTGTGCTTTGCGTTCATAAAAACATTAATTCAACATATTCTCTCAAAGATAAACACTTTTCGAAGAATCTAAGCAACGTTCGTACCAAAGAACTAGTAAACAAAAGAAAATACTTGCTTATGGAACACTGTCTTTTTGATACCGAAAACTCGACCCAGCATTTTTCACATTTTAATCCAGTCTAAATTAATAATAGTGAAAGATCGGTTATTATATAGCTTAGCCACTGATTAGCCCTCAGTCACATTCTGATGGAGTATTATTGAATTAGTGTTTAATAATGACTGCAGAGTTTCTTGGCATTTTTTCTCTGCAGGTTTTTCCTTTAGATTTAAGTATTTTTTTAGGATTATCTAATTTTAAGGACAATCTTTCATGAATAAATGTTTATTTTTACTTTCAATAAGTGTTTTTATATCATTTCATTATCATTTCACTGACCAGTTCCACAAAGTATCTTTTCATCCCAGTCCAAATTATTATTAGTGAAAGATCAGTAACACTCATATAGCTTCGATAGCCACTGACCAGTTCCAAGTATCACGCATCTAACTCGTGGTGTCCGGTGACTTTATTTAAATGAGCAGCCATTTGCATTCTCACAGTAAACAACTAACCGGTCTCTAACTGACGTGTCTATAAAGAATAACTGTAGTGAGGGAAATTTTGTTTTTGATTTGTCACGAAACGGCCCAATAGGTTAAAAAATAAAATTCCGGTTGAATAACCGTTAAAAAGGATCTGTTTGACTCGACCTACAGACGAGAATTGTTATAAGAATCTTGCTATGTCCCTTTTTGATGAATATGAGATTGAATTTATAGTGTTTAGTTAAAAGTACGGAATATCCATTGTCAACAAGAAAACGTTGGACAAATCTCTTTTCTATCTCTCCCGTACAATACTAACACAATCTCTTTTGTTATTTTTTACACTAGGCTAATAGTTAATGTAGAATATATCAAATTTGGTATTTCAATTTTAATAAGGTAGATTAGGTTAAATAGGTATCAAAACTACTACTCGTATTAATCCGTAAGCGTAGATCTAAAACATCGGTAGATATTGCTTTTAGTGTATAAATAATAAAAGTGTATAAATATTTAACCAATTCCGATTCTTTTCATAGTATAGTCAACACCTAACGTAACCAGTGAAATTCAATGTCACTAATCTATTTTTAAGGATTGATATAGTCAGTATCTGTATACGGCGATATGGCGTACAATCATTATTGGTACATACAATTGGAATCCATATTCAAATAGACAGTATATTTCTAAAGATAAAGCAATTCGCATAGTCTTCCTAACGTCTGTATTCCCTAAACTGTTTTATCAATAACTTCCAAGATTATGTATGTAAATGTTTATCGTAGTATGCAGTGCTGATTTTGAACTTAACAATAGCTAACCATGAGCTTATTAATTAATCATTTACTTTTGAAGGTATTGAACTTGTGTACTTCATTTGTGTATGTATGTAGATTGTAAACATAAAAATAATTTAAATTCAGAATAACACACAAGCAGGAAATTTCGACTTCACCTTGGTCGGCTTTAGTGGCAGCTTATTTTTGCATAAGTACTATATTTTATCACTTCCTTAATTATTGAAATAGTGGACACAAATTATGCTACACATACACACGATTATCTATAGAGCAGAGAGAATAAAAGGTTTCCAAAACGAATCGTTACCAAATTGTGGATTAATGCAAATAAAAATAAAAAATACGTTATAGTTTCTATTCTTTTCAAGTATGAAATCATTACGGAGTAAATGTTACAATAATGAGGATGCATATTCTTAAAGATAATTATTATGTTAAATTCGTTACTTCAATGCTACAAACATAAACATTGACTCGTGAAACCTATAACAACACTTCTTGTTCCTTGAACTTAAATTTGTATTTATTAAGATTGAAATTGGCAGACTTTCGTCTTTCGAAGAAAAGGCCTAAATAAAATAAAATAAAAGATTGAAATTCATACATATTAACTAATTAAGAAATACGTTCTTACGCATACATAACCTTTATCTATTGATCATACAAAACATCAAAATACATACTAATATACTGTTCTTAGAAAACACAAGTAAAAGTAGAGTTGTATATGGAAGGAGTTGTGGATTGAACATTTGACATATAACATCTCCTCTGTCAGTTTGAGCTAAACTATCAGAGTCCGGATAAATGGAATATTGGTGACAGGTTGCTAGCTTATCGCCTAATTTATTCCAGTAATCACTAGTCCCCTAACAACAATATGACATCAAAACCCTAATATACACGCTACTAACCAAGAAGATTTCATCTTTCCAAGGTTTTGTCCATCTCGAAAGGGATTAAAGGACGTGAATGTATATGCAATTACTACTCCTTTGAGTCTTCTACGACATGCCGGGTGGAAAGACAGCTAGTTAGCATTATTTCTAATGTGTTCTAATGTAAATATGCAGTGAATAAACTATTTTTCTTTCTTTCTGTATTTACGTCACATTAAGCAATAGTTTTGTTTATACGCGACATGCTTTACCACCTGTCACGCTGGATACTGATTACCAGGTATAAAGTGGGTTTCGAATGGGCACTGACCCTTATAATGATCAGTTGATGGTGGAAACTTAACCTTTGATTTACCCGATAGGGTTTTACGATCATGGATGTATATATTTATGTATTAAAAGGTTTCTCAAGAAGGATGACGTGAAGAACAGTAGAGCTTGTATGAGAAGGTTAATGGGTGTGAGTGAAGCAAAAGAGATTTGTCAGGATCGTTCCAGGTGGCAATCGATAGTCTCTGCCTATCCAGTAGGCGTATAATGATGGTATAATGATGATGATGATAATAATGGTATGAACACGTATGAATGTATGTAAAAGAGAGAAATATATAAGGCACTGACCTGGGTAGAAATTTATCAATAATGGCGAACTTTCTCTTCGATCTGTTCATTGACACATACAATCCTATGGATTGAATTCAAATTTAGAAATAAAAAAAGAAATTTTGGGTAATTTTTTTAAAAAGCCGAATGAATCGCGCGAATCGACACGAAAGACTGGTGCCTCTATAATGGAAACGTGGTATTATGTACCTCTCTACTGTAACAAGTTTTTGAAACACACCTTTTAAAGAAAAAACTACTCTAAAACTCACGCCTTAAGTAATAAAATCTATTGGATGTAGTAATCTAAGTTATGCCGTTTTGAAACAGAGGTGGCGTTACCGGTTTTCCGTAGAACGCTTTAACTTAGATGCTGGAGTAATTAATATAGATTTATGCAAGATCTTATTGTTATACCTACAAACAAAATGTTGTCTAATGGAGATTTCCATTTCGGATTTGAACTCTCTTTAAACATTAAAATTATTTATCATTCCTTTGTAATATCACGCCAATGAATATAGCTTCTTACTTATTATTTGAGTTTGCTTATTAATACATACATACCCATCACGCCTGATTCCCTGTAAAGGGTAGATATCACGGATCCTCATCTGTCCCGATCCTGATATACCACTTTCGCTTCATTAACATACACACTCGGCGGTTATAAGTTCTTCTAACGGCACCCTTTTTTAATATGGCGTCTATCTGACTGTCTTATGTTTCATTGGGCCGGCCCCTATGTAACCACTAATTTGATTTCATTGCTTATTAATCTATATGTATTATCATTCAATGAATTGAAGACAAAACCCTTACGAAGTAGTAAGGCAATGCGCATTCAACGAAATCTTATTTATTGTGGTCCCATTTGGAGAATCTTGTACTCAGGAATCTCATTAATCTTGTCTGTATGTATAGATTAACTTAAGTTTGTGATGATGTTTTGTAGTAATTCTATGGCCACCTCGAACCCACGTGTTGAAAAGATAGTCAGTACTCAATGTGACAGGTAAGCCATGTTGCCATTTACAAGCACTAACTTACCCGTTCGGGGAACAGGTAGGTTTCCTCACGGTGTTTTCCCTCACCGTATTATCTGACTAATTTCGTAAATGTGTTTTTATTACATCGTTTGTATTTTGTTGTATACTATACAATTCTGAGAAGAAACAGTATTGTGTAAAAACCTACAAAAATATAGGTTATTTATGTATGTATTTAAATGTCCTCGGTAATCTTTTAAATTGTAAACAACACGTTTCGATGGTCACACTACTTCAGTCACGTAGACACTTGAGCGAAAAAAGTGTTATATAACATAAATACTTCATGGACACAATACTTTAAAGAGTAGTCAGAGATTCGCAAACCGGTTAAATGTGACTAAAAACTCATTTTTCATCAGAGTGAGCATCAAACACGATAAATGGCTACATTACGACAAATTGGTAAGTTTCTTTACGATGTATTCCGACAACATACGAGTATATACTTCATTTTTTATAGATAGTCATATTTTGTCAAACCTTGTCTTAAAAAACGCAAGACTATACTCGTAATACTTTGAATAAAACTACATTTTTGTTGTTTTTAATTAAATTTAATTTTGTTTGGCATTTTCTTATACATATGCCTTAAGGTACTCTTACGACAACTATACGCATTCTTCATATTACTATATTTAAATCTATCTACTATTTATATTAATCAGTAATCATAATCCAACTCTTCTGGGATTACGAACGCAAGATGTAGACTTATGTTGTGTCTCTCAGTCACTTCAACATTTATTCTACATAAGGTTTGATTACAACATCTTCGCTTCTGTTTTTTCTTCGTCGTATGAGGAATTCTGTTAGAAGAACCATTGAAGCACTGAAGAATCCTATAATAAAAGAAACAGACATTAAAACAAATAAAGTGTACAGTAGTTACATACACATAACATATAGGTAGATATATAAATGTACGGTTCTACATCCCTGCAAAATAGACAGAGACAATCGATCCCAATCATTAACTACCCTAATGAATTCTTCTCGCTTCACATCAATTAATCCATTTTCTATTATTCTGCAGATTATTTTAATTTTTACATTACTATGGTAAAGAAAAACACGGTGTGACCACCTTCTTTATAACCTTCTAAATACATACGCTTTCCGACTGGTGTATCACACTTGCTTTTTTAACGTGGCGGTGCACAAACTTGAATGCCCATCTCCGAAAAATCGAAAACATGTCATAGCAACATAGCTATGAGTCATTCAAAGTCCGCGTTTCACTAGTTAGATAACACCCAACGTGGTAGGTAGTTGTATGTGTACTTTAGGCTATTATTATGTTTCCCCAAAATGATTTCCCTCACCGTTACTACTACTTGCATACATACTAACCAAGAAACAGTACAAAAAACGACCCCTGCATATCACTAAGGTTAACAGTGTGGTTGTTGACTTCTTGAGTGACACTAGAGGTCTTCCAACACCGGTCTTTCTTTGGCAGATACGCTGACAACCATTTTGTTATGAGCCCCGCTTGATGCATGCGTTTTATTCTGTGAACAAGGGTCTAATATAGATACGTAGGAAATTCATTTAGATCAAGTATGTTATTAACAGTATTATCTGTTTATGTTCTGTAGGTTTTGACAGATTACAAGAAACAAATTATAGTCACTTAATAGTTAGAGTTAATTGTAACTGAGCGCCATAAAACTATATTAACTGTATTTTAAAAGAAGCCTAGTTGTGTATATTACATTAGAATACATTACTATTAAAAGACAGGAAGAATTCTGTATAATATCCAATAATTAATGTCATAAAACTCCGGAACAATAATGTGTCCAATTTAAAGGAAGATATTTTTCTGTTTTATTCTGTTCTTGTCTGGGGCATGAACAAAAGTGCTAAACCCTAACTAACTGCCGTTCTTTCCAACATGACGTAGAAAGTGACTTATGGGGTAAATGTAATTCATTTGACGACGGGCTAGAAACATTTATCACTGTTCCATATGCCATCACAAGCGTTGTGATTCACAACCCCAACATTTATGGTAAGAAAGTGACCTAGGCAATATTAACATGCATCTGAGGTTGGAGATATGTATATTATTGTCTCCTAGATCCTGGAAAGCCAGAAAATGCTGAACAGATGATGGTAAAAATATGGTTAATACTTACTCTCTATTGATGACTGACAAGTAGGGACTTCCTGACGGTAGAATCATAGCTATCTGCTCATGCATAAACTCTTCTTTACCTGTAAAGTAACATTCATTAAAAAGCAACTTTAATAAAATAAATATACTAAATATGTATGCATCGAATATTATGGAGAGGGAAAACCCGAAACCTACCTGTTCCCCGAACAGGTAATAGTTAGTGCTTGTAAATGGCGACACAGCTTATTAACTGTCACATTGAGTACTGACTATCTGGTCAACACGTGGGTTGAGGTGGCAATAGAATTAGTATCTTCGCAATTGTGGAGATGAAAACTAGAACATTTGACTACCCCGCAAGGGATAATGGTCGTGAACACGTTTGTATTTTTTGTTTATTATCATTAGGGATTAATGACCGATGTTTGTTTTTGTAACGACCTCCGTATATATTGTTACATTCATATTAACATATAATTATTTTATGTATCTATAATAAGCATATATTTCTCAAATATTTATTTATTTAATTCTCAAATGTACGTCACCCTAACAGGTAACCTTTCGGTGACGTACTAATTACAAGGTTATTAGGTATTATAGCTTTAGGTATAAGCTGAAGTGGCAGTGGGCCGGTCACGTCTGCCGCAGAACCGACGACCGTTGGCGTAAAGCGGGTCTCGAATGGCGACCGCGTCTCGGTAAACGTAGTGTAGGACGCCCCCCTGCCAGATGGACTGATGACCTGAAAAAGGTCGCTGGTAGTGGTTGGCTGAGGGCTACGAGTGATCGTGTTTTGTGACGTTACCTTGGGGAAGCCTACATCCAGCAGTGGACTGTCATAGGCTGATTGATTGATAGGTATAATAACGACAAATAAAACACATTAACTAGTACCTTTAACACAAGTCTTAAGTACTTAGCAAGGGGCTAGTTCATATGTAACTGTCCTACAATCGATTACTTACTCAGCACAAAATCACAAGTATCCGTCGCCAAATGGGCAGCTCTCATGATGTACCCAAGCTTCAATTTCCAATCTATGATGACGTGTCTCTGGTTCTTTACTCGGTGGAGAATTGTGGCGCTGGATCCCTGTCTGCCACTCTCGAGGCCTCCGGAACCAGATACCATTTCCGCCCCTTGGAGAAGGCTTGTGTACTTGGGTTCATCTAGGTTCTATGAAGGTTAAGAGGAATCTATTTATTTACATACATATCACGTTCTACAGGGCAAAGATCACGGAACCCTATTTGTCCCGATCCTGACAGACCATTTGCGCTTCATTGACACTCATACATCTTCTCATACACACTCGGCGGTTATAGGTACTCCTAACGTCACCCTTTTCCAATATAGCGTCTATCTGAATGTCATATGTCTTATATCCACTTCACTCACTATATTCCTTTTGTCGGTATGCTATCATTAATTTATTTATTTATATTAGAATTTTGGGTTTTTATACATACGTTTACGTTCATTTTGGGGTAGATAGAGCATCGAAGATATGAAAACTCATTGGTCATTTATTGGCATGAATATTGGGGTTGTGGCGTATGTAGTTTAAAATTATAGTAAATTTTGTATTCGTATGTTTTTGTACTTACATAATTAAATATATAATAACATAATATAATTTATATCTTTTATGAAGCATGCAAATTTCAACACTTCCCCAATATAAATGTAACGCAAGAGATGTTATATCTCTGAAATTCTATTTACCCAGAAAGGGACTAAACGTGAATGTAGTAGTATGTGCTACGAGAAGTTGGCTTTTTGTATACGATTCAGATAAGTACGGGTCACAAAATGAGATAAAATAGTAATATAAGTAAATTATAATTGATGCATTTATTTAATCAATAAATACATGAAGTAATAAATCAAAATAATAAGACTAAATAAATAAAGATAATTATAAAATAAAATCTCAAAGCTAAATAAATATATTTACAAATAATAATGACATAAACACGAAACATATGATGACATTCCACTCGCCTAGGTCACAGATAATATAGTGCCTAGGTTTTCTTAAGTACTTTAGCCATGTCACAATCAACAATATACCTAAATTTCTTATATCAGGATAAACCAGACTAAAGATCTAGAAGTAAGCATTGTTTACGTCATATAAAACATTTGCCAAACTAGTCTTCGGTCGTCATTCAATCTGACGTCATTTTTAATACGTAGAAATTTAATCGTCTACGTAAGCATGATTGTATTGAAAATATAAACAAAATAAAACACACACCTACTTTTTATAGGGATGGTAGAAATACCACTGAATCAATTATTACGTAACGTGTTTGCCGAAAAGTTTATAAGTTATTACGTAATATAATGACATTTGAATACCAAATTGACATAGATTTATACATACATACATATACATTTACGTCCTTTAATCCCTCTGGATGGACAGAAGCTCAGAGATATAATATCTAGTAGGTCACTTATCAGCAAAAATTTTGGTGTTCCGATGTCATAATGGAACATTGGTGACAGGTATATCTTATATTCGTAAAAAGAATACACGCATGCTGACATATGTACTTATCTAACTATTTACTTTACATTTTAGAGAAAATATATACATATACACAGATTTCTATTAATTCCTTTTAGGATAATATGAGGGAAAAAGTCGTGAGGAAACCTACCCTGTTCGTCGAACAGTTAATAGTCGGTGATTGTAAATGGCTTACCGTCTGTTACATTGGATGCTGACTATCTGGTTAACAAGTAGGTTCGATATGGCAATTGAATAACTATCTACGCAGTTGTGGACACATAAAACTTTGACTACCTCGCAAGGTTAATTGTTGTTAAAACGTTATTGTTACAGATCAAATTGGAGACATTCTTCTAAAGGTGGGTGTATGTAGTGTGAAGAATAGAAGAGCATGTATGGGAAGGTTAATGGGTGGGAGTGAAGCAAGAGCGATTTCTCAGGATCATTCCATGGCGATCGACAGACAGTCTCTGCTTATCCCGTTGTGGACATAGATGTGAGAATATTATAATAATATTTGGGACACTATTAGACCAATTGAACAAACTCCTGGGTACGTTCATTTAAGACTTGTGCTAAGGGTACTAGTCAACGTATATTTAAGAAATATATACTTCATATATACAGATAAATGCACATATAGTATAAATAATCAACAACCAGACTGGAAAGCAAAAGAAAAGCTTAGTGCTTAACTTTGCCTCCTCGGGAATCTTTGAGAGCTCACGATTAGCGTTCAGGTGGTTAACCATATATACATGTATATATATATCATCCCTCAAGATAGCTAATAGTCAGTGCTTATATACGGCGATACAGTTCACTACCTATCACGTTGGGTGCTGTCTATCTAGTGATACGGGGGCTTCGAATGACCCATACCTAACATGCCTTCGAAATTTCGGAGATGGGCATTCAAGCCTCTGACTAACCCGCCATAATAAAAAAGGGAATGTGTATACACAAGTCGTGAAGCATATGTGTGTTTAAGTTATGTATGTGATTCGTCATATATACGTATGTATGTATTAGTGACCACTGTGTAAGTCCACTCAATGTCCATTTGTACTCACTTTTAACTCCATTTCTAAATACGATCCTTTGTTAATAGACCACGTGTACAAAGCTTGATTCTCCAACAGTTGAGAGATGGTGGTAACAGGTATCTCCTGCTTGGGAAAGGTAAGAAAGGCAACTAGATTGCCCGAGTAGGTCGTCACTACCACCAGGACGACAAGCCACCATGTGCCTACTACCAATCTGCCGCTATCTGCTCTTGGTAGGTACATTCCACCTGAAAAATACATAGATAGACTGATTACAAAGGATTAAACATACGTTATATTTGCTATGCGTTATATAATAATAATAATATTTGGACATTATTACACAAATTGAACTAGCCCCTTGGTAAGTTCATTTAAGTCTTGTGTTAAGGGTACTAGTCAACGTATATTTAAGAAATATATACATATCATACATAGATAAATACATATATAGCATATATAATCAACGACCACACTGGAAAGCAGTAGAAAAGCGTAATTCTTAATTCTGCTTCCACCGGGAATCGAACCCGGAAGCTCACGATTAGCTAACCGATCGCGCCACGGAGGTCGTCAAATGTATATAAATGTATATATTTATATAATTTGTATATATGTGTATTATGTGAATGTTTATAATGCGGACTTTGAGTGGTTGATACCTAATAAGGCTTCGGTGATGGGTACTCAAACCTCTGAGTAGCCCACAACAATAAAAACGGGATAAGTATGGTTTGCTTGTTATGACTTGTCTGGTTCGATTCCCGGTGGGGGTAGAGTTAAGAACTACGCTTTCTTCTTCTGCTTACCAGTCTGGACGTTGATTATATATGCTATATATGTATTTATCCATAATAAGTATATATTTCTTACATATACGTTGAATAGTACCCTTAATACAAGTCTTAAATATACTTAGCAAGGGCCTAGTTCAATTGGTGTAATAATGTTCAACATACGTACATACATACACATCACGCCTGGTTCCCTGTAGAGGGGTAGGCAGAGATCACTGATCCCCATTTGTCCCGATCCTGACAGACCACTTTCGCTTCATTCACACTCGTACATCTTCTCATCTCTCACTCGGTGGTTATAGGTACTCCTAACGTCACCCTTTTTCAATATAGAGTCTATCTGACTGTTATGAATGTTTTATTGGGCCGGCCCCTACGTAACCGCCCTTCCACTTCACTCATATATATATATATATATATATATATTCTATTTGTTAATCTGCTATCATTCATCCGCATAACATGTCCAAATCATCGAAGCATGTCTTTTTCAATTGGTGCTGATTTGGCATCTAAATAGATGTGACTTGACCTGACCTGACTGTCATATGTCTTGGACAAATAATGTTCAAATATTATTCATATTAAAATATATTATTATGCTATGAGATATGAACCATACCTTGCTGCAACAAAGCCCCATAGATATACCACAGGCAATTGTGTATAGTTGACAGTCCCCCTTGAGGTTTGATGTCCATGACCTCGTAGAACGGACTCAAGCGGTGCACCACGTACAACGTAGGTCCCATTAGGACCACGGCGAAACCTAGGCACAACCAGGTCTGAAAACAGGATAGGAATATTAATCAGGTTTGTACATATATGTACAATCAACGCTGTAAGTGCAGTCCCAGTAACTTTGGTTTAAGTTTATAAGAATAAAAGACAATATTTTACATTTTAAAACTGGCGCCCCTATGCATTGGCGTGGCCACTATTCGTTCGTGTGTTTCGAAATGAAAAATATTGCCTGTAGTTCTTATAAACGTAAACCTTATAAAAAGTTACTGGGACTGCACTTTTAGCGTTGACTGTTCTATAGCCACCTCGAACCCATGTGTTGACCTGATAACGCTCAATGTGACAGGTGGTAAGCCCTGTCGCCATTTACAAGCACAAAGTATTACGTGTAATTAGAGAATAGGTAGGTTTCCTCACGATGTTTTTCCTGACCGTAGTATTCGATGCATTTCGCAACAGTATTTTTGATACGAAAATGTACATAAAAACTTCATTTTCATTTGTACATGCTCAGGCGGGAATTGAACAAACATCTGAGCTACGTAGAATTACTGAGCTACGTAGAATTTTAGTTTCCTTAACTGAAAATTATAATAATATATGAAGCGTAAATTGATTTTTCTACTGAGTACAATCTTGTAGATAATTTATTTAACTTGCACTTAATTTACTGGTTGAATTGTAAATGGAAACTAACGTGTCCTATATGTAACTTACATCAGTAGTAAAAGGCAGTACGAACAGCAAGGCTCTGCTCAGCTCCCGTGGTCTTGCCACCATGAAGGCGTAGGGCTGAGTACTTACTGGTATTGTGTAGTTTATGCCTGGAAACAAAACAAACGAAGGAATCATACTGAACTAGTTACAAACTTCCCAAATATTAAGATTTAACATAAGTTCAACCTAGCATGTCTTAAAAATTGCCTCACGACTTGTGTATACACAGTCCCATTTTTATGAAGGAGTAGTCAGAGCCTTGAGTGACCATTTTCAAAATTACGAAGGCGTGTTAGGTATGACTCACTCGAAGCTGCATTTTACTAGATAGTGAAGAACTTGATAGGTAGTGAACAATATCTCCATATATAGGTACTGGTTATTACCTATCCCGGGGATAGGCAGGTTTCCTCATGATATTTTCGCTCACAGTTAGCGACTGCAAATTATGTACGTAAATGAAAAACACATATTTATATTTCATTTCATACATGCCAGACCCGGTATTCGAACCTAGGGCCTTTCATTAGAAGTCATTGGTCTCTTATTATTATTAAAAGGGAACTATACTAACATACCTGGCGTGGGATCAGCTAGCACAGTGAAAGAGGCTGCGGCGAAGGCTGCTTGGCCCCTCGCCACGGCTGCCAAAGCTGCTAAGGCACTCGGGCTGTGCATTGACTGTAAGAGGAAAATGAGGTAACCATGTATACATACCTACACATCACGTCTGATTCCCTGTAGAGGGCTAGTTAAAGGATCCCCATTTGTCCCAATCCTGACAGACCACTTTCGCTTCATGGCACTCATACACCTTCTCATACACACTCGGCGGTTATAGGTACTTCTAACGTCACCCTTTTTCATTTTATCATGTATCTGTCTGTCTCTCTATCTATCTGTCATATGTCTTATTGGGCCGGCCCCAACGCAACCGCCCTTCCACTTCACTCCCATATATTTCTTTTGTCAATCTGCTATCATTCATCCGCATAACATGTCCAAACCATCGATGCCCTTTTCAATTTTATGAGGTGACTAATGCGACAGTAAACCAACATAACCTGTCTAGATACTGATCACATTCAGCGTTTCGTAAATAAAGGGAACTGATGATTCAAAGTTACTTCGACTGTTGAACTTAAGTTTGATAAGACTAATTACTTTAGCCATTCAGCGCGGAAATGCTGCCAGCATCTTGGGCACTCTCCCTGTTGGCAGTGATTTGGCTCAAATATTTTATTTATAGTTTTATTATAATTTATTTATAAATAATTTAGTAAATAGTTTACATTCAATAAATATATTATAATGTGACTAAGTAAAAAATAGTTTGATAAGACAAAGAAAAAAAGTCAAACGCTTTTACGATCATTAACCCTCGCGGGGTAGTCAAAGGTCCAGGTGTCCATCTCCGCAGACGTAGTTATTCTATGGCCACCTGGATCCACAAGTTGACCAGATAGTCAGTACTCAATGTGACAGGTGGAAAGCCATGTCGCCATTTACAAGCACTAACTATTACCTGTACGGGGACCAGGTCGGTTTCCTCACGATGTTTTCCCTCACCGAAGTATTCGGTGCATTTCGCAAGTGTATATTACGAAAATGTAGATAGAAACTTATTTAACATAATTTCTATTAGTACATGCTCAAGTGGGATTTGAACCCTGTACCCATTTATACAGACTCAAACCCCAAGCAATTGAGCTACGCCGATTTGGGACTATGTTGAATGCTAAATTATCTACTTACATCAACAGTCCCATTGGATAAATCCATGTTCACACTATCTGGGTAGAATATTCTCGTTCTGAAACATATTTACACTTATTAGTTACACTAGCGTTAATACATACATACATCACGCCTGATTCCCTGTAGAGGAGTAGGTAGAGATCACGGATCCCCATTTGTCTCGATCCTGACAAACCAGTTTCGCTTCATTGACACTCATACACCTTCTCATACACTCTCGGCGGTTATAGGTACTCCTAACGTCACCCTTTTTCAATATATCGTCTATCTGACTGTTATATGTCTTATAGGGCCGGCCCCTACGTAACCGCCCTACCACTTCACTCACATATATTCCTATTGTCAATCTGCTCATTCATCCGCATAACATGTCCAAACCATCGAATCATGCCTTTTTCAATTGGTGCTGATGCGGCATCTATATAGACGTGACCAGCTCTCTCTTTTAACTAAAATGTTTGAATTTATGAGGATTCGGGAATAAGTGAGAGACTTCTTAGCGGTGCTTTTTTTACGCCCTAGGTTAGGTCAAGCTCAGAAACTATCTGTCATGCTGTTTCGGAACCTCTAAATTCGCGCTAGGATTAAAGTCGTTAATGTCTTAGGGTTATCAAAACTTTATTCACCGACAACGCCTTGTTAAAGCTTACCACCTGTCACATTGAGTACTGCCTAATTGGTCAACACGTGGGTTCGAGGTGGCCATAGAATTAGTACATTGGTACCTGAACCTCTGACTACCCCGCAAGGGTTAATGGTCGTGAACGCGTTTGTCTTTTTCCTTGCCTTGTTAATGCAGAAGTATTTGACCGTTAACATTCCACAATTGAACATTCCTAAAATGGGTTACTTACGTGAAATTCTTAGTAATGGCCAGTTGTCCAACTATGTCAAATATGAGTCCTGTGTAATTCACAATTGATCCAGATTCATTCACTTTCAGAATAGTCCACGGCGGGTTCTGTTGGTAAAAGAAATCAGTTTAGTATAAGAGAAAACATCAAACCTACCTGTTCCACGAACAGGTAATAGTTAGTGCTTGTAAATAGTGACATGGCTTACCAAGTGTCACATTGAGTACTGACTGTTCAACACGTCGGTTAAATTAATACCTTCGCAATTGCGGAGATGGAAACTTGAACCTTTAACTACCCCGCAAAGGTATCGTAAACGCGTTTGTCTATTTGTCTTTTTGTTTTAGGTTTATAAAAACATAAATAACTAGTGACCCGCTCCGGCTTTGCACGGATATAAAATATATAGCCTACTCCACTATTTAATTGATGTTATTATACATATAAACCATCCTCTTGAATCACTTTATCTATTAAAAAAAACCGCATCAAAATCCGTTGCGTAGTTTCAAAGATTTAAGCATACAAAGGGACATAGGGACAAAGAAAGCGACTTTGTTTTATACTATGTAGTGATAAGTTACTATACTTACACAATATCTTCGAATGGTGTTAGGTTCTACACAAATTAAGATGGGCATTTTCATGAAGAGGACAACTCGTATATACTGTGTCTCTATCTACCCCGATAGGGTTTAAATTTCAATACTTACGTGATAGGTGATGATAGGAAGAGCTTTGCCTCGGAAGCCGTGGGCGATGTGGGGAAACAGGACGTCAGAGTATGTCATCCCATCGACGGGACGCCAGTAACCAACCTGAAATAACAATTTCCTAATACATTTGCCTAATGCATACATAAAATAAAATATACTGCTAATACATAACAATACAAGCCATTTTATGTCAAAAAACAGAAAAAAAAATTTGGATACTTGTAAATTAACACTCTGAATTGTTTAACAAAAAACTAATATTTAAACTATTTAGATTGCTAACAAAAAGAGAACGTGGCATTTAATATTCTGTTGGAAACAATAAATAATTAAGAATCGAAAATTATTTTTCATAACAAGTGTATGACATATATAACTCAAAAACCTCCAGCTACCTAAGTCCAACCTTTCAACATATGCTACCACATTTACTAATATATTTAAGACTTAATAATTTTAATAACCATATTGAAAAAGGGTGACGGTATCTATAACCGCCGACTGTCAATGAGGCGAGGGTAATGTGACAGGATCGAGGAGGACAGATAGGGATTCGTGATCTCTTCCTATCCCTCAGCGAACTGGGAACAGGGAATCAGGCGTGATGTGTATGTATACGTATTGTATTGTACCCAAAACCTTCTTAAGTGATTCACTTTTGTTCTATTTTATTTTATATCGTATGATGTATTAAAGTATATGTGTTTATATTTTAATTTGACGAATTACTACTACCTTCGCAATTGCGCATATGGACACATGAACCTCTGACTACTCCACAAGGGTTAATGATCGAAAACGCGTTTGTTTTTTTATGGTAAAGTGTCACTGTCACTGTCACCTGCAACAACTCCACACGATCTATGACCCCAGAGCTGCTGGCGTTCAGCTGCAGCGTCCCAGAACCTGTCTTGTCCTCGAAGTTCCTGTAGGTGGCGCCCCACGTGTCCCCAGACATGGCTCTCCATGTGCTGCAGTTGCCACATACGCTGTTCGCTGATAGATGTTGCTGAGAAGGGAGAAGAAATCTGTTTATTACTTGCAGCAATTAATAAGAGGAGTATTTACGCAATATTTGTATGGAAACTGGCGCGGCGTTACGCGGGATAAAACGTAGTACACTGGATGGCAATATTTCATGTATCAACATTCCCTTTCACAAGATATGTAAATAAATAAACATGTAACACACTGATTTTACTTTCAAGTGGACGGCCCCGATAGACAGCTGTTTGATGACGTCACGGACGCTATTTAGACTCCGAACCGCGTAACGGGGACCATGACTTTCGCCGGGTCCTCTTTTTATTTGGTTCGTGGTTTATTAATATGAACATACACTTCATGAGTATGTTCTGTACTGTCTAGACTATATCTAAGTATAATTACAAAGTGAATAATTGAAGTCCACTCGGATTCATTATAAGTTTTATCATCTAATCTACTATTCCATGTCGCACAATTTTGACTCTCTGTGCATTGATTTTGACTATTGACTGTATTGAAGAATAGTCATGGTTCATCTCAATTTTCCCCTCACCGTAGACATGATGTATTCTGCGAATTATAAATATATACATGGCAATTTTTTGAATGCAATAATGTTCTATTGGTTATAAGCTCTGACTAAGGATTGACCAGATAGTCAGTACAAATTCGTTCACCTGCAAATGCCGAAGCAGCATATCTCTGCGCTGCACCTTATTGGGTCTGATGGCCTCCCACTCCTCGTCCGAGACCTGTGAAGCCACCTCCAGCTCATCCTGGATGGCTGCATCCAGCGCCGACACGAACGCACTCAGCATCTCCTTCGCGTAGCAGGTTATGCCGTACTGCAAATATGTACAATATACATTCAATCAATCAGCCTGTACAGCCTGCCTCACCAAAGGGTACGCTACAAAACACGATCATTCGCCCTCATCCAGCCACAACCAGCGACCTTCTTGAGGTCTTCGGTCCACCTGGCAGGCGGCGTCCTACACTACGTTTGTCGAGACACGGCCTCCACTCGAGAACTTCTTTACTCCAGCGGTCATCGGTTCTACGACAGACGTGGCTGGTCCACTGCCACTTCAGTTTACAACAGCTATAGACTATGTCAATCACTTTGGTTCTTTGCCGGATAATCTCGTTCCGGATTCTGTCCCTACCTACATACTACCATCCACTTATCCAAAAACTTACATACATACACGTCAGGCCTGATTCCCTGTATAGGGGTAGGCAGAGATCACGGATCCCTATTTATCCCGATCCTGAGTTATTCCTGACGGACCACTTTCGCTTCATTGACATTCATATATCTTCTCATACACTCTCGGCGGTTATAGGTACTCTAACGTAATTTTTTTTTTAATATAGCGTCTATCTGACTGTTATATGTCTTATTGGGCTGGCACCCTACGTAACGCCCTTCCACTTCACTCACATATATTTAATTATAGTAATTTTAATTATAAATATTATCAATCAATCAATCAGCCTATGACAGTCCACTGCTGGACGTAGGCCTCCCCAAGGTAACGCCACAAAACACGATCACTCGTGGCCCTCAGCCAACCACTACCAGCGACCTTTTTCAGATCATCAGTCCACCTGGCAGGGGGCGTCCTACATTACGTTTACCGAGACGCGGTCGCCATTCGAGAACCGCTTTGCTCCAACGGTCGTCGGTTCTGCGACAGACGTGACGTGACGTGATAAATATTATAACCATATCAAAATTATCAGATTCTACCAACCCCTAAAAACTTACAACGGTAACCAACCTTACAATCCGAGTCCAGATCAGTGACATTGGTGAGGTAGGCGAGGTTTTCCCCCTCATAGAGAGCGTTGACCAGCTGTGACACATTGCTGGAGCGGCTGTCAGTGTCAGACACCACGAAGAGCCACTGGGCCAATGTGTGTGTCATGTGGAGGTCGCGGGCTGTCTCCGCCATTGTTGACATCACGTCTGACGTCACTATTGCTATGAAGTTTTCACCTGAAAGGAACAGATGAGCTTAGTATAGGGCTACGTACATAGATGAGATTGGGTGTGAGTAAAAAGTTGGGTTTAGGGGATAAAAGATAGGTTTGCGAGATAATTAGGCACATTGATAGAATGTTAACTAGTTGCCTTTCCTCCCTAAATATTGTAAAAAGCTTCAAAAAAGACTTCGTCAATCTTTTTTCATCATCATCAATCAATAGAATTTATTAGACTATAAACAAGCATCCTGCCACTAATATTCCATATCAATCTATATACTCGTATTATATATTCCACGTAACAAAGTAAAATCCCGTGCTAGTCTGGGACTCTTAAAGAGATGTTTGCATGCCTCCAAGGTACTGTCCACTTCGAAAGGGATTAAAGGACATATACATTATATGTATCACTAGATAGACAGCACCCCACGTGATAGGTAGTGAACCGTATCGCCGTATATATGCACTGACTATTACCTATCCTGAGGGATAGGCAGGTTTCCTCACGATGTTTTCCTTCACCGTTAGCGACTGTAAATATAGTGATACGCGGGCTTCGAATGACCCATACCTAACATGCCTTCGAAATTTCGGAGATGGGCATTCAAGCCTCCGACTACCCCGTCATAATAAAAAAGGGAGTGTTTATACACAAGTCGTGAAGCGTATGTAAAAATATTGAGTCTTAATTAAAATAAAAACAACAGAGAAAGTATGTTAGTAACGTAAGGCCTTATCTTACCAATATACTTAACGGGCAACCGGGATAGAACTCTGTGCATTTCTTTACGTCTCAGGTACTCATTGATCTCATGCTTCATCTTGAAAACGGACACCGATATTGTAGGCACGTCATCGTCATCTATCTGTGAGGTTAAGGATTGGATCACCCTTGAGACCATGTCGCGATCTGGCAAAAAAGGTTTCATGCATATTTAAATTGTAAGTTTTATGTACTTTTGACTCACATCCACTTTCTCATGCTTTGTCTTCTATTCTTTACGATAAACGCCGCTGAAAATGAATGTCTCTGATTGGATCCCTAAATATAAAAAAAAAAACAGATAATGCTTGACTTCCTAAAGAGGGTAAAGCAGAGATCGCTGGTTACCGTTTTCGGGATTCTAACATACCATTTTAGCTTCATTATCATTGTTGATCCTCCTCATATTTACTCGGCACATAAAAGTACTTTTAATGCCATAATATATAATATCTTTTACTACGTCAATATGCACAAGCCATATCCTTGTTAAAGAATTATTTTAACGTGTGTTTTTATGGTCGTGCATAAAATGCTTTTTATTATGTCTATTATTAATGTCATAGATTTAAGAGATTCGCGAATTATACTCATGATTAATAACTAACGGGACTTATCGCGTATGTTTTTATATAATAAAGTTACCTTTATTAACCCGACGTTTCGGCTACGTTGCAGCAGCCATGGTCACGGGCAGACAAACTTTATTATATAAAAACATACGCGATAAGTCCCGTTGGTTATTAATCATTATTATTAATGTCACCGTGTTTCAGCACATTGCCAAATTGGAAGTCAAAAGCTCCCACGTAACCCTCATTTTCATTAGTTACAAAAGTATATCTCTCACTGAGCGTGTCATCATGCAGGATGATGGCTGACTTCCAGTTGAAGGCCCTGCTACTCCGCAAGTCCAGCAGGATCTGGGGCAGCTCCTGGCCAGGGTCCATGTACGTCACCGTTATGGCTGATTCTGGAGGGAGTCTGGGAAATAAGAATTAATGTATAATTATAATATTTAGGACACTATTACACCAATTCAACTAGTCCCTTGGTAAGTTTTTTTAAGACTTGTGTTAAGGGAATTAGTCAATGTATATTTAGGAAATTTATACATATTACATATAGATAAATACATATATAGCATATATAATCACCGACCATACTGGAAAGCGGAAGAAAAGCGAAGTTCCTAACTCTACCTGCACCGGAAATCGAATCCGGGATCTCACGATTAGCGTTCAGGTGGTTAACCACTCGCGCCACGGAAGTCCTCAAATAATAGAAAATGTAAATGTACATACATTAAGCGCTATGTCATTGAAACCGTTTTAAGTGGTCAGAATGAGCAAGATCCGAAAAACGTCAACGAGCATTTTTTATACATACATGTATACGTTTATACAGAAATGTATAGAGATCAAAAAAAATCTATTTAACCTCCATTTCATTTGTGTAAAGAAACAGGATGTCTCTTTATGTTTTTTTAAATCTTAACCGAAGGTATATAGTATACACCAAGAAGGTCAATGTTTGTAGTTGCTTAGGAACCTTAAGATCAAAATGAGTTTAAATGTAAATACCTTGACAATCGGCTTCAGTGAGTGCAAAGAACAGCAAATTCTCTTCTTCAGTTCTTGAAAAAAGTGACCAAGTGTCCTTGCATGACGCTATGCTGAACACT
This sequence comes from Leucoptera coffeella, assembly GCA_030578115.1. Taxonomy (NCBI): domain Eukaryota; kingdom Metazoa; phylum Arthropoda; class Insecta; order Lepidoptera; family Lyonetiidae; genus Leucoptera; species Leucoptera coffeella. The sequence continues at coordinate 636,230 of JAMBLF010000007.1, forward strand.
GCGAGGAAACCTAAGAAAATATAAACTTAGTTTTCAGGTTTGCTTTTAATACAGTTTTTATAAAAAAGACAAACGCGTTCACAATCATTAACCCTTGCGGGGTAGTCAAAGGTTCAGGTGTCCATCTCTGCAATTGCGAAGATAGTAATTCTATGTCCACCTCGAACCCACGCGTTGACCAGATAGTCAGTACTCAATATGACAGGTAAGTCATGTCGCCGGGAACAGGTAGGTTTCCTCACGATGTTTTCCCTCAAGGTATCATTCGATGTATTTCGTAAATGTATATTTTATAATGTATATAGTATATTCTATAACTGTAATATTCATATACACCGGGATTCGAACCCAGGACCTTTCTCATCAAGTCAGAGGTTTAATCCACTGGGCTACAGCCGCTTAGCAGAAAACACATTCTCACCTTTATTCAAATTCACAGTCGTCCCACGAGTAGTAATGGACAACTACGCCACCGTGCTTCAGCTCGACCCTCGCCAGCTCCTTGATGTAGTCCTTCAGCTCATCCAAGATGGGCTGGTAGCTCTCACCCAGGTACTGCCTGTCTAGCACCACCGCTGGATAGGTGTGTTGAAGGAAAGAAAACACTTTATTCACTGCATTAAATAACATTGGAACAAACATTTATAATTAAGAATGAAAAACTTTGCTGCAGCGATAAGGATATATTGAAGGATAAGGTCCATTTAAACTGGAGCAAGATGCGGCGTAAGTAAAAGGCTAACTAATAATAAAAAGACTTGCAACCGCGTTCACCACCATTAACCTTTGCGGGAAAGTCAGAAGTTCAGGTTTCCATCATCCGCGATTGCGAAGGTAGTAATTCTATGGCCACCTCAAACCACGTGTTGACCAGATAGTCAGTACTCAATGTGACAGGTGGTAAGCCATGTCGACATTTATAAGCAATGACTATTATCTGTTCGGGAAACTTGATAGACATTACCCTACGTGATAGGTTGTTAACCGTAATGCCGTATATAGGCACTAGCCCTAGGGATAAGCAGGTTTCCTCACGATATTTTCGCTCACCGTTTAAATAATGATATAAATATTCTAAATTACCTATAGATCCATTGGCAGTGATGAGAGACGGGAAATCCTCTCCCACTACAAACCCAAATCCGCACATTGCCAACCAAAACCATACTTTCATTTTCCACGCCAACTTTACAACTGCCAACACTTTCCCCGTCAATCATTATTAAATTAATATCCACTGGCACCCAATAGTCATTATTAAATTAATATAAAATGGAGTTATCGCTTTTGAGTTCGGAATTAATAAAAAAAGAGTTATTGCTTTTCAGTTCTCTTCATAATTGAAAGACACGTGTGTTTTTAAGTATTAATAGCTCTGCTTTAGGTTGGTGATTGGAAAGGCTTTCTTTCGGCTCACCCAGTGCCCTATAAATTCTAGTGTGAGACCAGGTACAGGGGGATTCATTTCATACTACTACTTAAAAAATGTTTTCGATGTCTTTTCGTGTGGGTCGGATGAGTTCGCCAAAGCGGTAATAAAATTATTCGATTAGTAGTATTTGCATGTAAGGTATGTTTTACTGTTGTAAATAAATAAATAGATAAAAGAAATTAAATACGTACACGTAGGAGTGGAGAAAAGGAAAGATCTTTGATATATGTCTATGTATGGGTACAGGGTTCGAATCCCGCTTGACCATGTACCAATGGAAATGAAGTTTAATCAATTCCTATGTAGAATGCAAGATTCTAGTAACATTGCAAAGATAAGGGTAATTAGACAAAACAAAAAAGACAAATGCGTTTATGACCATTAACCCTTGCGGGGTAGTCAGAGCTTCAGGTGTCCATTTCGCAATTGCGAAGGTAGCAATTCTATGGTCACCTCAAACCCAAGTGTTGCTCAAATAGTCAGTACTAAATGTGACAGGTGCTAAGCCATGTAGCATTTACAAGCACTGACTATTACTTGTTCAGGGACAGGTAGGTTCACCGTAATATTCGATGCATTTCGTAAATGTATTTCTAAAACATACCGCCGTAAACAGAAAGTGACTATTGTCTACTTCGCTAAATAAGCAGCTTTCCTCACGATGTGATTTTCTTTAATCCTAATAAGACATATAACAGTCTGATAGATGCTATATTTAAATAAGGTGACGTTAGGAGTACCTATAACCACCGAATGTGTATGAAAAGATGTTTGACTGTTAATGAAGCGAAAGTGGTCTGTCAGGATCTTGGCAAATGGGGATCCGTGATCTCTGCCTACTCCTCTACAGGGAATCAGGCGTCATGTGTATGTATGTATGTATAATTTTCTATATAAAGCCTTATACTCGACGCACCCCGTAGCATAGCCATTATCCGTAGCAGCGTGGGTAACTGAGAAACGAAAGGTCGAGACTGATTAAACATGTACGAATTAGCAACACGCTATACTACGGCCCCAGCTACGGATCCATTCACTGTTTATACTACGACATTATAAGTGTCTTAATACTGAAATAACATAGTAACATATTCTGCCGTCGTACGAGAGAAGGGCACATCTATGATTTTGTTCTAATTGAGATAATTGGGATTATATAATCGAAAAACATTATTATTACTCTCATTTGTGCCTTTTGAGCCTATGGTATCTCAGAATTCCTTTAAGACAAAAAAAGTTACAAAAAAATGAGCAAATGTGCCTTTTTCTGATTTTATATATGTATAGAACACAATTTTTAATAAATGTTAGTTTTGGCCTTTTTTCTTACGGCGGCAGTATTGTACTTATGTGTAATAATGTGGAGACAAAATATATAAAATTAAAAACAATATCAAAATATATCTCTTTGGTCACAAAATATCTATTTAGTTATAGTTTAGTTTATTTTGTATTAGTATAAGTTTTGGCATGAATATAGAAAATTAATCACTGAACAAGAAATAAATCTTTAATATAACATATCATATAGCATAGCTTCACTTATAAACTATATACCCAGACGACCTCCGTTACATATTTGACGATCGCCGTGGTGCGATTGGTTGAGCCCCTAAACACTAATCGTGAGGTCCTGGTTTCGATTTCCGGTGGGGCAAAGTTAAGAACTACGCTTTTTTTTCTGCTTTCCAGTTTGGTTGTTGATGCTTTACATGTATTTATCTATATATAATATGTATACATTTCTTAAATATACGTTGACTAGTACCCTTAACACAAGTTTTAAATGAACTTATAAAGGGGCTAGTTTAATTGGTGTAATAGTATCCTAAATATTATTATTATTATTACCCATATAGTATTTTTAGAGCAAAAATCCCCGAGGTAAATTATAACAACACATTGAAAATTGTGAATGTCACCAACCTACATATCTCTTAGTGATTACTGACGTGACTTATTTATTCCAAGAGCGATTTTCTCAGGATAACTTTGCAAGGTATTAACGTTTTGGTTTCGCTTTTAAAATGGAGCATTCCATTCTATTTAGTTACGTACATTATTCACGAAAAAGAGGTCAAAATTAAAGGAGAATCTATCATGTCTTTAGCAGGTTACACACATGTTGAACATAATAAGAATTATTTATTGCATACATACGCATCACGACTTGTATACACACTCTCTTTTTATTGTGTTAATTTAAAAGGCATGTTAGATATGGGTTACTCGAAACCTGCGTTTTACTTCATAGACAGCACCCAACTTGATAGGCAGTGAACCGTTTCGCTGTAAATAGGCACTAGCTATTACCCATCGCGAGGGATAGGCAGGTTTCCTCACGATGTTTTCCCTAACCGTCAGCGACTGTAAATTATAAAAAGTAATTATTTTGAGTGGTTAAATATTAGTTAGTCTATTGCCTAAGAAAACCCCAGGCTAAGTGTTTCTTCTGATATAATATATTTTTCATTATTAATTCTAATCCTTTGTAACACAGACCTTTTTTAATTTTGTTTATTAGCTTTACAATCTATTAATTAACGGGAAGTATCACAAATTCATAAAAAGCGCATGCTTCGATGGTTTGGACATGTTATGCGGATGAATGATAGCAGATTGACAAAAGGAATATATATGAGTGAAGTGGAAGAGCGGTTACGTAGGGGCCGGCCTAATAAGACATATAACAGTCAGATAGACGCTATATTGAAAAAAGGTGACGTTAGGTGTTCCTATAACCGCCGAGAGTGTATGAGATGTATGAATGACAATGAAGCGAAAGTGGTCTGTCAGGATCGGGACAAATGGGGATCCGTGATCTCTGCCTACCCCTCTACAGGGAATCAGGCGTGATGTGTATGTATGTATGTAAGGATCACACATTCATTAATAATTCTTACTTTTATTTTAATAAGGTATTCGTTAGGTTTTGAGTTACAAATTGGACGATGAATAAAATTTGTAGACTTGAAACTAACCCTGGCAGTGTATAAAGTCGTGAAGATGGCTTAGTGATTGAATTAGGACAAGGCCGCCGAATTTGTATCAAGACATTTTCTCCATGTTAAATGCCAAAGCAATTTACGTGGTCTGCATTGTAATGGGGTCATATGGGGTCAATAGGTCTTATAGATTATTTAATTTTGTCCTGACTTGCTCTGAAGTATTAGTAGGATTTTAGGACTTGTGAATCCTTGGGATGAATGTTTATGTATTATAATTATCATCCCTCTCAATAGCCTTAGAATTAAACATAGAAAATGGTCTATTATATAGATTATAGATACATTGAATTACGTATTTAAATTCTTAAGATATTTATGGGTTGAAATATTTTTAAATATGTAAATGCTTACCCGTTGTACACAAACGAAAATAACATTAAAATGAAGGTGATAAATATTTATAATATGTAAAATAAAATGAAAGCTCTTCATAATAGTTTCTTAGTTAAACAATATTATTGTTATTTTATCATCACAAATGACTTGATATTAGCCTTACAATCTACAACATAAAATAATAAAAATATATAACCTAACTGAAATCGTATTGTTTTGTTTACGTCGACCGTCGTTGATTTGTTATTAAAATATTTGTATAATTAATCTAATAAATAAATTAAATTAGTTTGGAATATGTATCCAAAAGTATTCGTAACAGTTGGTACTACAAGATTTGACAGGCTTTGCAAGTTTATCGTTTCCGAAGATGTAATAAATTCTCTTAAAAAACTAGGCTGTTCTGAAATAACAATGCAAATTGGGAATAGTGATGTCGATACACGTAATAATGAAGTGAACGGCGTTAAAATAACCATGTACAAGTTTAAGGACTCTTTAAAAGATGATATAAATAGTGCTGATCTAGTTATAAGTCATGCTGGGGCCGGTTCATGTTTAGAAACCTTGGAAGCAGGGAAACCTTTATTAGTAGTTGTCAACGAAGACTTAATGGATAATCATCAGATAGAACTGGCCGAGAGGCTTCAAGTTGGAGGACATTTGTACTACTGCACCTGTGATACTCTTGAAGAATCATTAAATGCTGTAGACTTCAAAATGTTGAAGCCTTTCCCGAAACCAAAGCCTAAGCCGTTCCTGGACTACTTAGATAGTGTGTTTACGGTCAAGAGTAGTCATTCATAGAATTTATATAAGCAATAAAATGTTTAGATATATTATAAAGATAATGTGAATTAACTAAAAGGGAAACAATGGGAGGTATTAATTTACCTATTAAAATATAATAGATGGTGAATTGCCTTATAATTATATGCAACTGTGCTATCAGTTGTATTATTTAATAGTCCAATCAATCAGGAGCAGTATAGTGTAAAGAAAAATGTGACCTTATTGATTGTATGTTTTTATGGTAAATTCTCAATCATTGATTATATGGGGAAGGTTAGCATCATAACCTGTCTCTGTACTATAATTATTATAGATATGTTTTAATCACAATCCACATTGAATTTCCTGAAAAGTCTATTAAAGATCTGAATATGCCATACATTAATTGAGCGAAACTGGTTTACCTTCATGTAACTTCTAAACTGTGACATATTATGTAAATAAAAACAAAATAAATTATGATAAATTCAAACCTATCTCTCCCAGTATTCTGCTAATTGGATCATTTAGCCAGAGAGTTCTTGTGGGTAGATTGAATGTGGACCATTAGTGTAACATACATACATATACATCAAGCCTATTCCGCTACAGAGAGATAGACAGAAACCATAGATCCCCAATATTTAAAATGATAAATGTAGGTTTAAACAGGAGAGAGCGCTGGTTCATACAAGGGGGTCTGTACATGAAAATCTGTTGCTCCAAGTGTTTGGAAACATCAAGGACATCTTCCCACATCTGATGATGGCAGAGCTTAGGCTTTCCTTAGCGAGCTCATTAATAAAATAATTTAAATCCATCATAGCACTATTGGCTATTGTAGTTTTTATTATTTCCTTTTTATTTAAAGTTTTAAGAATGTATATGTGATGTTATTTCCAGTAATATAAGAGTAAATTGTTATATTTTTGATATTAAAATATATATTATACATATATTAATGTTTTTTTTTCAAAAAATCTTGTAGAGTACCCGCCACATAAGGTGGCAGTAGCCAAACTTGGAACCAAATTTGACGTTTCCGCCATTGCGTGTTATTTTGTATGAAAGGTAAATTTAGTATTACCAGCGTTGTGTTTTTTGCCCACTCTTTGTAATTTTTATGTTTGTTAAGGGTGATTATAATAAATTGATTTCCGGAGTTTCTTGTTAGTTCTTCTCCAAGGGTCTCCGCTGAACTTCTTCTTCTCAATCGTTACGCTCTTATCAGAGCGGTCGTGGTCTTCATGACGTGGCATCTTGAGCAGCCGAAATGGTTGGTGAACTAACCTCGGTAAAAATATGTAAAGACAATGCTCAGTGCCATGTTTGAAATAGTTTTTTTACCTACATACATACACATCACGCCTGATTCCCTGTAGAGGGGTAGGCAGAGATCACGGATCCCCATTTGTCCCGATCCTGACAGACCACTTTCGCTTCATTGACATTCATACATTCTCTAATACACTCTCGGCGGTTATAGGTACTCCTAACGTCACCTTTTTTAAATATAGCGTCTATCTGACTGTTACATATATGTCTTATTAGGCCGGCCCCTACGTAACCGCCCTTCCACTTCACTCATATATATTCCTTTTGTCAATATATAGTTTTTTAATTTGTACTTAGATCATAAAATAACTTTCAAAGAGAGCTTATGATAGGGCCTATTTTGAATAAAAATATTTTGACTTTTGACTTTGGTATATTAATTTGTTTTATTTGAGTTTATAGCTCTGCAACCAAAGATCGTTACAAATGAAACCTCAATATAATGTATCGAGCCGTATGGCACAGTGAGTGCTAGTTTTGGCGTGTTTACTGGCAACACTGGATTACGCGACTGTGGCGACGCCTCCAACTGCCACCTTATGTGGCGGGTACTCTAAGACGCATTTGTGTCCCAAAAAAAAAATAAACTAATTACAATGCATTTTTAACAATTAAGTATTATTACCAGTTGCAATAATATAACTTCTATTTTACACTTGCATTATAAGGTTAGAGAATTGTGTGCGTTCGCGCAGCGGAATGTTGTTGAATTTAAAGATTTTAATTATGCAGATATTTAGTGTATGACGTCGTATAATTGTGTATGGTAAAAAAAAATTGTGCACGCAGCCATTGTGGAGAAATTCACCAAAAACTGATTCCGCTGGGCGAACGTTGGGAACTTTTTTTGATCCATTGACTTTAGAAGAAAAGAGATGTGTCCAAAAATTAGTGTGTATTTATGTATAGTTAATTGTGTATGTATGAATAAAATTAGTGCATGCATAAACTTCGCAGAAATTCAAGTTTCCGCTACGCGAACGTTTGGCCATTAGCTAGTTTTCATACAAAGCGCTTACATAGAGAGCTGTAGATTTTTACATACGTTGTTTTGAATTTGTTTATATTTGTTTAAAAACAGATTTAGAAAAAAAACGTAAGGCTTAAAAGATAAAAATATAAACGTAAAATACGCTTATTAGGTCTTAGTTCTTAAAGTATGCACTTTGGGGTCTAGATTTTCACGTTTATACAAACCTTGTAAGTGTTTGCAACACGTTGCCAAGTATCAATGACGTTCCGTTAGTAATTAAAGAGTTATAAGGTCACTCGAGGTAAATGCGTACCATTTTTGAAACATTTGACTTTGAGGTCTCATTACACAGTAACTATAATGTTTTGTGAGAAATGTGTGATACTGAAATATTCATTAACTATTTAGCTGTGATATTTGTGTTTTCAAATCGTTGTAGGATCAATAATCGTTCGGATATAATCATATCTTTAAAAGAGGTCATTTTAGACGCATTTACCTCAAACTGGGGTAAATGCAACCAAGTTCAATATTTCATTCAAATATTATCATATTAAAATTTAGTTTGGGCTCACTATTGCATTTTTTCAAGAGTTTTATCGAGAACATATCAATACGTAGAAATATGTTATTTATATATTCAAAAAACGCTTCCATAGTCAAATGAGGCAAAAGCGTCTAAATTTTGTAGACGCATTTACCCCATCACAAAATCAGGGGTTGTTAACATTTTTCAAAAATTACTGCTAATCCGTACCATGAAATTTGGAGACGGTATTCATAGCGCTGCCTTAGTATATGCTTTGTCCTCGGTACGAATCTCGATCTATTCATAGAACGTGTACCAATATGCTATCGAACCAAAGTCGCAAAGTGTAGGCTCTATGTAGAATCATTTTGTATGAAAAATAAGTTTTTATTTCTCGTCAGTATTTTTTTAGCATGCATTTCTTGTTCCTAGCATGGTACTGAACCTACAGTTTGCGGCTTTGGTTCATTAGCAGATTATGTTTATTATTAAAAAAAATACAGGGAATTAAAGCGTTTATTTTTAACTGTGGCAGATATTGTCAAAAACACTGAACACGGCTCACTCAACGGGTTGATTATCTGTTCTCAAAGTTTCTGAGAAATTGATGGCAGCTCTGATTTTGCGGGATTTTTACATTCTGTGACTACAGCCAACAAAATACAAAAAAAAATCACAGAATATAATAATCCCATAAAATCAAACCTGCCATTAATACTTTTGAGAGCTTCAAAAATAGCTCTTTATTTACTTTTTTGTTATGTCTAAAATAAACTATGCACATAAAAATAAAACTACTACAATAAAAGCGTACTGTATTATATCTACACCTCAAGCCATGTTCAAGGTTCTTACACTACATTTGTAAGTACACTATTTATTTGCTTTATTATAACTTCAAAAATCAAAATGCTCGTATAAAAAAAATGTTTACAACATCTGGGTTCGGGGTAATTGCGTCTTATAGTCGGAATTACCCCACACTAATAGACGCATTTAGACAAAAAAAATTGTTTATTTTAATCATTTTGAAATTTATTTTTTATTATAAAATATTGCCGTTAAATGAAAAATAATTATCTGTAAGTATGCACTGTAATTTACCAAACACAAAAAACAAGGCATAACTACAAAACACTCCATATTTCCAAAGATAAAAAAAGATTTAATTGGACTCACCTCGCATGTCAACTTTTCTCAAACACTGCAAATTTCAAAATTGCCGTTTTTTTTTGTTTTAAGGTAGTTATGCCCTCTGTCACGCTTTCACGAACTTACTCTAGTAATTATCTCCATGTCCAGGTGTCACTAGGTGTATGATTTTGGATATCTTTCAAGTTATTAAAGATAGTCGTAATAGCCCCATAGACGCATTTACCACGAGTGACCTTAGGACAATTTACCACGAATAGATCACTGTTTACAAAGCAGTCAAATATCATGACGTTTTAAAGGAATTGCATGGTAAAATGTATGCCAATAATTAGTGTATTCGTTCAACTATTCACATGCAAAATTTCATGTCATTAAATTCAGTAATTAAAGAAAAACAATTATAATACTGACGAAGCATCGAAAACCTACATAACCCGACCAAGTTCGGATAGCTACAAAAAAGCGGCCGTGCAATATATTTAGGTAACATCTCAAAATTTACAGTATAATACCGGTATTGAATTGGTACAGGTGATAACACAATTGTTGTTTCGATATAATTTATAGAGATCCCGCCACATAAGGTGGCAGTTGGAGGCGTCGCCACAGTCGCGTAATTCAGTGTTACCAGTAAACACGCCAAAACTAGCACTCACTGTGCCATACGGCTCGATACATTATAGGTTTCATTTGTAACGGTCTTTGGTTGCAGAGCTATAAACTCAAATAAAACAAATTAATATATCAAAGTCAAAATATGTTTATTAAACTATTTCAAACATGATTAATAATTAACGGGACTTATCCTTCTTATTATATATTACATATATTATGTGTTCCTTCACTCTGTCCGCAATAGACCGTTTAGTGTGTTCGACGTAGGATTTCCCACAGCTGCAATCAATCTTATACACACCCTTATATCTTATATCATGAGTATAAATCGCGAATCTCTTAAAACTATTATTTCAAACATGGCACTGAGCATTGTCTTTACATATTTTTTACCGAGGTTAGATCAGCGGAGACCATAGCTTGGAGAAGAACTAACAAGAAACTCCGGAAATCAATTTATTATAATCACCCTTAACAAACATAAAAATTACAAAGAGTGGGCAAAAAACACAACGCTGGTAATACTAAATTTACCTTTCATACAAAATAGAGATCCCGCCACATAAGGTGGCAGTTGGAGGCGTCGCCACAGTCGCGTAATTCAGTGTTACCAGTAAACACGCCAAAACTAGCACTCACTGTGCCATACGGCTCGATACATTATAGGTTTCATTTGTAACGGTCTTTGGTTGCAGAGCTATAAACTCAAATAAAACAAATTAATATATCAAAGTCAAAATATGTTTATTAAACTATTTCAAACATGATTAATAATTAACGGGACTTATCCTTCTTATTATATATTACATATATTATGTGTTCCTTCACTCTGTCCGCAATAGACCGTTTAGTGTGTTCGACGTAGGATTTCCCACAGCTGCAATCAATCTTATACACACCCTTATATCTTATATCATGAGTATAAATCGCGAATCTCTTAAAACTATTATTTCAAACATGGCACTGAGCATTGTCTTTACATATTTTTTACCGAGGTTAGATCAGCGGAGACCCTAGCTTGGAGAAGAACTAACAAGAAACTCCGGAAATCAATTTATTATAATCACCCTTAACAAACATAAAAATTACAAAGAGTGGGCAAAAACACAACGCTGGTAATACTAAATTTACCTTTCATACAAAATAACACGCAATGGCGGTAACGTCAAATTTAGTTCCAAGTTTGGCTACTGCCACCTTATGTGGCGGGATCTCTAACACGCAATGGCGGTAACGTCAAATTTAGTTCCAAGTTTGGCTACTGCCACCTTATGTGGCGGGATCTCTAACACGCAATGGCGGTAACGTCAAATTTAGTTCCAAGTTTGGCTACTGCCACCTTATGTGGCGGGATCTCTAGGTCATTTATTTTTGTACACCTACTTTTTTAAATGTATTTGACTATGACAGAAAGTAGGTACCGTTTACGTAGGTACTTTATTTAAGTATGCGCTTGAGACTTGAGATATAATCTAAATACAGTGTAAACTCTTTATAACATTATTCTCTATAACGATAAACTCTCTATAACATAGAAAAGACCACAATTAAGTATTCTTCGTAATAGAGAATGGCGGCTGCGCTATAAAGAGTGTATCAATGTATGGGTTTTAAGGTAAACCAACCAAATTGTGGTCTTTTCTATGTTATAGAGAGTTTATCGTTATAGAGAATAATGTTATAAAGAGTTTACACTGTATTTAGATCGCCCAGCGGAATCAGTTTTTGGTGAATTTCTCCACAATGGCTGCATGCACAATTTTTTTTTACCATACACAATTATACGACGTCATACACTAAATATCTGCATAATTAAAATCTTTAAATTCAACAACATTCCGCTGCGCGAACGCACACTAGAGAATTATTATCTAAGTGATAAATAAAACAGTTCTTTTTATTCATATTTTTATTATTACAAAAAACATATTTACTCTCAAAACATAATACTTAAATTATCAGATTTTTTAGTAGGAAATTACCTAATATTCCACCATTATTGTGCTAATAAGACATTATTTATTCTGTTGTTCTGTTCCATACTTTATTTAATTACACTTCAGTGAACATTTTAGAATGAAAGATTATTGCCCAGAATTGTTTACCTATCAGAACATTAATTTAATAAGAAAACCAAGACCTTATTTAACCTGATAATAATTAGAAATATTCACATTCTGTGCAGCAAACTATCAGTTTTTAAATAATCTAAATCAAAGAGAATACCTTTGTAATAAGTTGTTGAGTTGTTAATCAACAGATTTAATAACAACATAAAGCATTCATCATCATCCATTTTATTATAAAACGTTTAAAGGGACAATTACAACTCAAATTCAAAGCAGATATATTAAAAATAATAACTTTATTTAAAGGCTATTTTACACTAGTTTCTTTGCTTCAAAGAAGCTTTTAAGATGCCTCATTTGCCAGTATCCGATGCACATTAGAACCCCAGTTTGCAGCAAACTCCACCACAACACTCTTTGATTTGTGCTCTCCGAAGTCTGTCTGAAGCGCTCTTCACGATGCTGCAAAATAATGAAAAGAGTTACATACATACACATCACGCCTGATTCCCTGTAGAGGGGTAGGTAGAGATCACGGATCCCCATTTGTCCCGATTCTGACAGACCACTTTCGCTTCATTGACATTCATACATCTTCTCATACACTCTCGGCGGTATAAAGAGTTATTTTCTATATATGTAGTATTAAATAAACTCAGAAAAGACTTTTCTCTTTAGTTGTTTGTGCTAATCCAGAGAGTGATTTATAATACTACTAACAAAATACCTTCAACATAACATACACCTCACTTTTTACGCCTTGTATATTGTGGAAGGGTTGTAAGAGGCCCGAGTGTCCATCTCCAAAATTTCAAAAGCATATACACAAATCTACATCCAAGCTATCATATACAATCACCATATTAAGCATAAACAATCAATGCCAAGCTATACAAGAGAAAATGACTAGTATTTTCATCTCAGTCCCTAACATTAATAAACATACATGCGTCGAATATTACGGTGAGGGAAAACTTTGTAAGGAAACCTGTTTCCCAAACATGTAATAGTTAGTGCTTGTAAATGACTATCTCATCAACATTGAGCACTGACATGTGGATTTGAGGTGACCATAGAATCACTACCTTTGCATTTGCGGAGATGGAAACACATACCTTTGACTACCCCGCTAAGGTTAATGGTCATGATCGCATTTGCCTTTGTTTGTCTTTCTGTCCTTAACAGTGTTAACAGGCTAAGTCTAACCCTTATGTTTCATTTGACATCAATTACTTAATTTAATATGTACAGTTACTGCAGTTCCTTTGCCGCCAACTATATCTAATGTTACACATACCCTCTGATAGTTCTGCTCTTTGGTGATCTGGTGCACTTGGTCCAGCAACTGCCGGATGCGCAGCTGCAGCTCTGTCAGCTTATCCTTTTGCGCCACATTCGCATAGTCCACTGCATGTTCACCCACTTGTATGTCTAAGTGCACCTGAAATATTAAATTTATTATTATAACAAACAAAGACAATCACGTTCATGTCTATAACCCTTGCAGAGTAGTCAGAGGTTCAGCTGTCCATCTCCACAATTGTGAAGTTAGTAATTCTATGGCCACCTTGAAACCACGTGTTGATCAGATATACAGTACTCAATGTGACAGGTGGCAAGCCATGTTGCCATTTACAAGCACTAACTATTACCTCTTTGGGTAACAGGTAGCTTTCCTCGCGATGATTTTGATATTGTTTTTATTATGAAAATGTCCATAGAACCTCATAAAACTGCATTTGCTTTGGAACATGCTCAGGTGGGATTTGAACCCAACTCAATCCTTAATAAACAACTGAGCTACAATGAATTAACAACTAACCTATGCCAAGGAGATGTTTTCATGTTTCCAAGGTTCTGTTCACCCCAATGTGTAATATGTGTGTATGTAATTTAGAAATGGAATTGATAATTCAAAAATATTAAGACATTTTTCTGCCTAATCTTTAAATCATTGGATATAATTTACATACACATCATATATTACGTTAACAGTTAAACTCCATTATATAAAAATATGCATTAGTTCACTCTATGATTCTAATCAGAAATTGCACAAACAGAATATGAGCTGCATATTTTTTCTTACAACCCAGACAAGAACAATACGAATTTTGAATGTCTACAAATTACATATATGTATGTATAATACTTATGTAAATAACATAACAATAGAGTATAATTAAGCTCAACAACTGTTCCATACATTTATTATATCTGAATAAATAACATTAAACATATCTTGACACATAATTAGAAGTTCTTATAATCATCATACATTATGGAAGCAAGACAAGAATTACATTTAGATATAAAATGATATTAATGGGTAACCAACATAACATTGTCCTAATTCTTTTATTGTTATACTAAATGACTAAGATCATTTACTTTTTTATTATAATATAGTACACAAATATCATGAAAATAAAATTACAGTAATCATATTTCTATTCATAGTGATAGTATATATGATATAGATATAGTGTAAATTGTAAACCATTGATTCTTCATTAATTTTATTACATTAACTAAAATATCCTTTACCATACATACACATCACACCTGCCTACAGACTGGTAGGTATCATAGATACACTTTTTCCTCAATCATACAAATACATAAACATCACTCCCATTCCCTACACAGAATAGGCAGAGTTAATCATCTTTCCTTAACAATAACTTTACTAAATTACCAAACTTACCCTTAACTGAGATCCGCTGAACCATGAGGTACTATTGGAGTACATACAGATGGAGTGTTCACCAGGCTTGGCCGAAGTGAATGAGATCAAACCTTCCGAGGAATACACCCTAGACAGCACAATCTGTTCATCAGGATCTCTGACCTCCACATGCATTCCTATGCCAGTGGACGAGGGCATGAAGCCACCGGACCGAGGGTCATAGAGCTCCACTTTGTAATTTACTGAAATTGATAAGTTATATGGTGAGATTTTGTCTTTTAGTTATATCAATTTACTCAGTGATAGATATGATGTGTTCAAGCAGACGGTAGAAGAAACTGATTAAGTTTTGATGTTTTTCCCTGAGTAAGGCTACAAATGCTAATGTATCAGTATACAGCTCTTTCGTTTCTGTCTGTTAAATAAATACGTGAGTTGATTGTGCAAAATCTTATGAATGTTTTTCACATTGTACATTATAAACTACTCGCTCTTAGTCACTATGTGCCCTTAAAATTACTCGCAAGTTATCACCTAACAATGTTAGCAATGTTTATTAGCAACGAAGTTATTCCTTCATATTTTGATAAACTTTTGTACACCATAAAGAGGCTTTCCAGACGCAACAATGATACAATTTATATGGACTTTCGTGGGTTAAAAAAAGTACATTAGATATAAAAAGTAGGTTATGAAGCAAAAAATCCGGCATATAAAAACCGTGAATAATACCTATTACTGTGGTGTCGTCGGGTATTTCTTCGATGAAACATTTCCTCTCTCCTTCAGCAATGTGAAAATATAAACCAGATGTTACATCTAGAAGCAATAGCAGGGTCACCGCAAACGGTATATCAATTAATTTCATATTTAATTCGCTTTCTTGCCCAAATTATCTAAATATTCTCTAAAATTCACCACCTCAACAAACAAGAGCAAAATGTGACAGCTCATACAATTGACATCTCTAAACTGACAGCTAACACGTCATTATCTCCAAGTTTAAAAATAGTCTAGACACACTGCTGGGTACAGGATAAAAGTAATTCGTTAGTTCCCATACCCAATAGAAAAATACCATTATATTGATATTTACAAGAGAGAGAGGTAAAGATTCAGAAATGAAAACGAGAGTAATGTTATGAAGGAAATTGGCAACACAAAGTGTAAAATTGATATGGGTAATGAAAGAATCGAACATGTTACTGATTTTGCGTATTAGGGAATTTATTAGTGATGGGTGTGTGAGGGTGATATTGAACGTGAAGTGTGGGCTATGGATACTAAACCAATCTATGTAGACCCTGTTAATCCTAACATATTCTCCAGAGTCCACGTGGAACGTAGAATCAAGGCACTGTCCAAACCCAACGCAGTGCTGCTTATGTATCATTGCGGAGGACACGATCATAAACCTTTTGTAATGCTATAAAGGCACGGTAAAAATCCTTTTAGACCTTCACTTAAAACTTGTTACCATAACGGTCAATTATCTTTACGTTTAGATAAAATAACTGTCCATGGATAGAGTACCCGCCACATAAGGTGGCAGTAGCCAAACTTGGAACTAAATTTGACGTTTCCGCCATTGCGTGTTATTTTGTATGAAAGGTAAATTTAGTATTACCAGCGTTGTGTTTTTTGCCCACTCTTTGTAATTTTTATGTTTGTTAAGGGTGATTATAATAAATTGATTTCTGGAGTTTCTTGTTAGTTCTTCTCCAAGGGTCTCCGCTGAACTTCTTCTTCTCAATCGTTACGCTCTTATCAGAGCGGTCGTGGTCTTCATGACGTGGCATCTTGAGCAGCCGAAATGGTTGGTGAACTAACCTCGGTAAAAATATGTAAAGACAATGCTCAGTGCCATGTTTGAAATAGTTTTTTTACATACATACATACACATCACGCCTGATTCCCTGTAGAGGGGTAGGCAGAGATCACGGATCCCCATTTGTCCCGATCCTGACAGACCACTTTCGCTTCATTGACATTCATACATTCTCTAATACACTCTCGGCGGTTATAGGTACTCCTAACGTCACCTTTTTTCAATATAGCGTCTATCTGACTGTTACATATATGTCTTATTAGGCCGGCCCCTACGTAACCGCCCTTCCACTTCACTCATATATATTCCTTTTGTCAATATATAGTTTTTTTAATTTGTACTTAGATCATAAAATAACTTTCAAAGAGAGCTTATGATAGGGCCTATTTTGAATAAAAATATTTTGACTTTTGACTTTGGTATATTAATTTGTTTTATTTGAGTTTATAGCTCTGCAACCAAAGATCGTTACAAATGAAACCTCAATATAATGTATCGAGCCGTATGGCACAGTGAGTGCTAGTTTTGGCGTGTTTACTGGCAACACTGGATTACGCGACTGTGGCGACGCCTCCAACTGCCACCTTATGTGGCGGGTACTCTATGTCTCTGTTTTTGTATTCGATTTTTATGCCTCTCTAGTCTCTATAACCTTTTTAAGAATTTTCATTGACAACTCGACACCCAGCGTTCAACGTCAGTCAAATCAATTCGATGGTTGGAAGAGATATTCTTGAAATGTTTATTTTGTAATATTATTGTGAGATATTGCCAGCTGGATAAGTTTCTAAACTTATAATTTAATAAAACAATTCATCAATTTGAACTATGATCTAGTCGTAGTTAAATATTTAAACCTAACATTTATACATGATTAGTACTGGATTCATTGTTTACTAAAATCTTACAGATAGTATAACCACAATAATATGGATCCTTTTGTGATAGCTGCCGTTTTATCTGGATTGATATTGCTTGTTCTGACTATAGCTTTCCTCAGAATCACCAGTGGCAAGGATAATGGTAAGTGTATGTCTAAATGTATAAAAATATACTGTATTAGTTAGTGGTCTCAAAAGTATTTACTGACCCTGGTTGAAAAGATTAAGTCTCTTAGGTACTGTCCACCCTGAAAGAGGTAAAAGGACGTGAAAATACATGTATGTGTGTATCTCTAATCAGTAGTGAAGCATATTTTATTAACACCTTTTAGGAATAACACCTGTACGTCAGAGCCTATATAGACCAAGAATGGTTGATAAAATACTAGTAGCTTATTTTGTTCTACTTCTGAAGTTATCTTTATACAACTGCAAGCTTACAATACCATTTACCATTAGATTAGATTGACATGTTAAGAATATTAACTGATACATTAACAGACACAATGTATGACAAATTTTAACCCTGACTTAAATTGTTCAAACACTGGCACACAATAAACAACTTACATAGTCTTTTGTTAGTCTTGGAACTCAAAGAAACTAATAGCTCTTCATGATATCAAGGAACAAACATTACTAAAAAATTGTACTTGCACTTTATGTCCGAACTATTAATTTCAGTCGCAAGTCGTACTGGGAAAGAGGCAGTTGTCAACAGGCCTGCCACTGGCAACCAGAGAGCTCGGATGCGTGCAAATGGTGAGATTTATTTTATCAATCATACATACATACACATCACACCTGATTCCCTGTAGAGGGGTAGGCCGAGATCACGGAGCCCCATTTGTCCTGACTACTTTCGCTTCATTGACACTCATAGAACTTCTCCTACACACTGTGCTGTTATACATACTCTTAACGTCACCCTTTTTCAGTACATTGTCTATTTGACTGTCATAGGTCTTATTGGGCACATATATTCCTTATAGAACAAATTGCACAAGGACCTTTAAACAAAGTGTTGAATAATTAACATTTCATTTTGAACTGAACTTGGCCAAGTTTAAAGCCAGATTGTGCTTTTAAATCTTATGAATACTTGCCCTATGTGAACTGAAAGTTGTAAATTTGGTTTAAGCATTTTGTACACACTTAAATGGTTAGTATTTTAATGTTACAATCTTAACAACTTTTTGCTGATAATGGTTTTGAGTAGTACTTATCTATGAAAATCAATGAAGAAGATATTCGCCTTTTTACAAGAATAATTTTGTATTTCTTAAGTTATTATTTACAAAATACCATGTTGTTTGTGGAATGAGGTAGAAGAGGAGTCTTATTACGTTTTTTTTTTATATTTAAGACTATCTATAGTTTTTAATTCCGTAGCTGCCCGCCAACATGTACAAGAAGATGCTCCAGAGAATGACCAAGGGGAAGGGGATGAAGACCAGGCAGAAGCCACCACTTCCCAAGTGGAGTTCCATGACAATATGGGCGCCAAGGTATGTTAACTTAGATTAATTACGGCTGAACCCAATATTCAATCCCTATCCAAAATTGACTATTCGAGATTGAAATTTCTATCTATTTTTGCAAAACGCGTCCCAATATCCTATCCACAGATAGAATGGTCAGAAAAAAAAACGGATTGACAAAAACGATATTGGGTAGCGGGTTGGAGATCTATCCACGGATAGGCGACAATCTAAGATAGCTTGCAATCTTGGATTGCAGATACGGTATTGGGTTCGGCCGTTAATGTATTAGGTATATTATTTGAAATGTAAATTAAATTTCATGTGTTGTGTATTGTGTAAATCAATTATTGTCTATGAATTCTATTGTATGTTGAATATTGTATGTAATTGATGTGGATGTCTCAATAAAGATATTATTATTAAAATAAGTAGCTTGTCAGGATACAAAAAAATGGGAATTCAAGATCTTACACTTCTAAAAGGAGGTGGGAATGAAGTGTATGTATGCAACTAAAAAAGACCTAGCCTAAGCTAGCCTGGGTTGTAAAATTTGCTATGCTTCTCCTTGCAAGTTGTAATAAGCATCATTGGAATATGGAATCTATTAGGTGATTGACTAGCAACCTGTCACCAATGTGTAGTGTTCCTTACAATTCCAATATGCAGGCTACAATTGAAAAAGAAAATTTTATATCTCTGAGGTTCTGCCTGACCCCAAAGGTAACAAAGGACACAAATCAACGAGGCTTGTACCCATAATGATAAACTGTCTTGTTAAATCACTGCAATTAAATAATACAGCTTGTAATCAGTTCCTGAATGGGTGACTATCTGAGGAACCTAGCTTTCGGCTCAGGCGGAGGATTGGTGTTGTGGGCTTTGGCCTGCAACATATTATGCTGAGCCTGGGCCCTTTCACAGTGACAGTGCAGTATCTTGTCTTGTTAATTGTAATTGTAACTGTTTTTGTACCTGTGCTGTTTTTTGTGAATAAAAATTTTTTCTATTCTATTCTATTCTTTCACTATGGTTAAGTAATTATTAGCGGTGTGAATAGAATTCACTCAATACATTCATTCATTCTTGCATTAGATATTACTATGTGACTTATAACAACAATTATATTATATGAATATCTCCACAGAAACGGGCCAAGCTAGAAGCGAAACAGGAAAAGAAGAAACAAAGGGAGGCTGAGGAGCAGATGCGAATGGAGAGGAAGCGAAAGGAGGAAATCATGGAAGAAGAACGCAAAAAGATTGAAGCCATGGAAGAGGTAAAATAATATCATTAATCCTTTATTTTGTATGTTTGTAACAAGGGCTTTTATTTTTTACACATACATATAAACATTGCCATGACTTTCACCCAATAATTTGGGATAGCAATAAAACGAGTGACTGTAAATTACAGTTCTAAGTGTCAAAATTAATTAATTTGGGTTATAGAATTACTAAGTGAGCGACTGACTGCGAGTGACGAGAAATCAACAGAACAGCAACTTACAAACATTAATTTGCGTTACTTAAAATACATAATGAGCAGCTTCATAATATTTGAGCGACCTAATATTTGTTTGCGGGTTAACGTTACGTCCTGCATTTTTTTAAATATTTGGCAAATGTATTTTTTATACTGAGCGGCATTTTATCTTAAATGAAGTGTTTCGAATACAAGAACTACTTTGAAAAATACACTGATGAGCAGAGTATAATGAGCTCACATTTAAAAAACAAAAATAATATGAAATAACTATTCGAAGAAACACTATTCTATTAGTTGAGAAATTTTATTATCGAAATATAAGGGTAATTAAATAAAACAATGTACTCCGTAAAAATAAAGTAATATGCATGCATTTATTTCTAAACTAACCTAACCTAACCTAAACTTTGCTCAAAGTGAACTTTTTAGTAGTTCGCTAAGTATAACCTCACTTAGAAAAATCGAATCTCTCTTAATATTGAAGTTGCCCTCTCTGTATTTCCAGTCGCTCACTTAGTAATGAAGTCGCTCGGATAAAATTTTAATACCTGAAATTGATTTATCACAATCTACTTTTTGTAAGCTCGTTCTGGATTTTATTATAAATCAATATTCGTCGTCAGTTTAGTTATTTTTTCGCTTATTCAAATTCATACCGCTCAAGTTATTAAAACAGTATGTCATCATCAGTCGCAAAGTTTTTTTTTGTTCGCTCGTTTTATAATTCCCCAATAATTTGCCACCTGTAAGCACTAGCCGGGAAGGAAGTCTTGCTATTGGTGTGTAATAAATTTTTCTAAGATAAAATTGTTTCATAAATAGTCATATCAATAAATTGTCTATTACGATCACTCGTACCCGTCGACCGACTTCATTTGGCCATTACGACAAAGCTCAACGTTGGTTTCGTATTTATCAGCTGAAGTCCACAGTATGAAATTTTTTTTCACAAAATTTTTCACAACTGTTGAATACGACGTAGCTCAGTTGTTTGAGGCTTGACTCTGTATTAGTGGGTACAGGGTTCAAATCCCGCTTGAGCATGTACCAATGGAAATGAAGTTTAAGGGAATTGTTCGCGGAAATGAGCGAAACGAGTGTTTTCATTTTTCAGTTTAAACCTATTTAGAACTTACTGACACCTATCATACTTTCAAGGTAGCATAATGAAAGACTGAAATTGATGACTGAAGTAGTTTCAAGAGTTAAATATCAATAATTACGTAAATATAAACGCATAAAGTTGATAAAAAATCAGAAAAATGGCGCAAACAGGGTTTTGTATTTTTTCGTTTATTTCGTCACGGAGTAAGATCTGAAATCAAAATATACAATAATGGGTTCTCTAAATACTAAATAATTTGACTAAAAACATATTAGGTCCTGTTTTATTCATAATACTGCAGTTTTCGTAAGTATAAAACGCCCAATTTTGGGCCGCCATCTGTTTCATACATTTTTATATGGACAGCTTACGCGTCCGCCGCGAGTCGCTAGTTTCAATAGATCGCGTTCAGAATTTGGCGAATGCCAGCGTGGGGAGCACGTCCATTTTGTTGGCGATCACAGCTAAACCGCTAGATAATCACACGAGATCAGTTATTTCTTAGTTCAATAAGTGAAATTTGGAAAACAATGTGTAATCACTTTGGTGTTTGAGGTTATTGCTTATTATATTACAAGCGATTTTTTTCTTTCGAAGTGAACTGCTAAAGTTGATTTATTCTACATGTATATTTTAAAAAGTATTTTACTTGATGCGACGCCATATTTGATATAAATTTATTCTTACGTCATTTATGCCTATGACAGGTATATATACAGGTATGCTCTTTGGCAACTTGAATTTGAGTTATTGGCGAACTGTAGAATAGGTTATACCGGTATCGGACAGATATACGGAAAGAACGACAGTTGGTTAGATTTTGATTTTTTTTCGACTCAGACTCATCTCTCTCAAGAAGGGTAGACCGCGGAGCAATTTTTTAGTGACAAATTGCTATCGAAATCCGAATTCGGTCACTAGGCTCTCATAACGGAGTTGGAGGTCGCACCAAATAAAATGTATAATTATTATACATATCCTGCTGCTCAAAATTTTGCTCAGTAGTCTGTAGGTATTGTTTGCCTCGGCAAACTTTACGCATAAATCGAAGAATTATATATTTGAAGTTCTTTTTCAGCTCAAAACCATACGAAAATACAAGCGCATTACTAGGCTCACAGACTCCTACAGGAGGTCGGGTTAGGGTACTCACTCAAGTACGTTCCAAAACACTATTTCTTATTGTTTCTATAAAATTACAATTATTTACCACAAGTGATTTATTATTTAAATATTGATAACTTTTATATATTTATGACTACAATGTTTTAAATATATATTAATAAATAATAAGTTGTTGAATAATCTGATTATAATTTATTAGTGTTTGTTTCGTTTACAACTCAATTGATACACGGAACGTGCATCCGCCATGACAATAAAGTTTGTTATGATTTTGTTATATCAAGTTTGATGTGATTTATTTCAGTGTTTTTGAAACTATCGTAGTGTGGAACCTGTTTATATCGCAAACATAAATAACATTACATAAAATATCCCCTATTATCCCGCCGCATTGCTTTGTGAATCGATATTTATAGAAAAATGCTTCATGCATAAGAATTTACAAATGAAATAACAACAATTTATCTGCAAGAAATCTAATTCATCATACTGATTTGATATTGACTTATATTAACTTTGATTTTAACTTATTTTAGATATAAAAACATACTTGGCCACTACTAAAAGTTAAAACAGAAAGGTAACCTCAAAAGTATTTATCCCAGAGATAAACAAGGGGCTGCAATTGTTTTACAAGGACTTGTTTCTATAACAAAACATCGACTTTGTTTTGGAATAAGGTGGTAGGTATCTGTAAGAACATACACACATCAACATGGTCTAGGGATATCTTACTCAAACCTAAATAACTAAAATTATACTACCTTTTAGTTAAGACACCTGTATCTGTAGTATTATATTATCTGTGCCTGTATATTAAATTAAACCTTGATTATTAGCCTATCTGATTAAATGAAAATATTTTAGTGAAAGTTATAATTTTAAAAAATCTAGAACAAGAGAAAAAACTCTGATAAAACTTCAAACTAAACTTTATTTTTAAAACATTAAAACTTCAACATAACATTTACTTTTTTTTACTAAAATCGTGTTCCACTAAAAATCAATAATGTGTAGATCTTCCTAAGACATTCCTGACACATCTGCAGGGGTTCGGCATGCTTAAAACAAGGGTGTCAATATCCCGTTTTGGAATATTGTCCCAAGTCCTGCTAAGATGCAAGAAAAGATGGTTTTCACTGACAATATCTTCTGAGAAATTTCTTAGAGCTCTTCTCTGAAGCATATCCCAGGCATGCTCAATAGGATTTAAGTCTGGAGATTGCGCAGGCCAGTCTAAAGCCTGGACATCGTGCTGTTGTAACCAAGTTGTAACGATACGCGCAGATAATTTGTCATCTTATTTTTTTCTGTAAGGCCAGTATTAAATCTAAATTATTATTAATTAAATTTAAATCTTATTCATCATACTGATTTGATATTGACTTATATTAGCGTTGATTTTAACTTATTTTAGATGAGTGAGGGGGCAGTGACAGAACGCTGGACGAGGTTACTCGCTAAAAATAGAACTCATTTCCATACACAGGAAATAACTTACACTAATCAGTAGATGTCCATACCTAGTCACTAATCAAAGTGTAATGTAACCTTAATACAAGCATTTATAAAATTAAATAATAGGTACCTATTATTACAAACAATATTTTAGTGCAGTAACCATTACTTACATTCATTATAGACTATAACTAAATTTATAGTATACTTATTTCAGGAGCTTATTTAAGTAGTAAATTGTATATCAATACATGATGTGTGTTTGCAAATTTAAACACCTACAGAGAAAAAAAGAAAGAAACTTTATTCACTACATTAACAAAACACAAACATGGAAAAAATATAGGTATGTAAAAAACCATTGATGCAGTGAAAAAGTGCTGCCTCAGTATACGATGCAGCTAGGCTGCAATCACTGGTCCTCCGGCAGCACCCAATTCGGAAACCGTCACAAGCTGCATAATATAATAAATAACAAACATACACAAAATAACTAATTTATAATATACAAATACAATTATAATACGAGTTCGGCTCAGCCCAGTGGCTAAGAACTAGGACTTCGTATGAGAAAGGTCTAAGTCCTAGGTTCGAATCCCGACTCTAGCATGTACCAATGAATGAAATTTAAATATTTGTTTTTAATTTACGTATATAATTTACAGTTGCTAACGGTCAGGAAAAACATCGTGAGGAAACCTGCCTATCCCTCAGGATAGCTAATAGTCAATGCCTATATACGGCGATACGGTTCACTACCTATCACGTTGGGTGTTGTCTATCTAGTGAGACGCGTGCTTCGAATGACCCATACCTAACATGCCTTCGAAATTTCGGAGATGTGCATTCAAGCCTCAGACTACCCCGCCATAATAAAAAAAGGAGTGTGTATACACAAATCGTGAAGCGTATGTATGTATATAATACGCATACATAAAATTAATACACTATAATTCATAATCATACTTCGGGCAACATAAACAATAACATATATATATATATATATATGTCGAGGCCTGGACTGGAACTTCATGACTTTCAGGAGGCAAATCCATTTATAATAATTGGACAAAATAATTACAAGTTCAAATTGAAACTTAAACTCACTTTTAACCTTTTAAATCACAATCATTAAATAATCCACTCTTATTAATCTACTACAGTATTTAAATGTACTTTCAATAATGATTTATGCACTATTAATTAATGTTCAACACTTTCCTTTCTTTATTTAAAATCACAAAATTAATTTAACCATTAAAATGAATGCGGACTGTGATACTTTGTAGGTCCGCGAGGTAGACGTGTTAATTCGCCAAGTTACAGCTTATTATTCCCATTTAAAATTCTACAGTTAACGTTACTCGCGGCCCCACAGAGTGACAACCATAGGCCATGCCCACTGGTTATCACCCGATCCAGTCCGGCCAATAGAAAAGCTGCCTACTCATGAGGCGACATCGTATGATTTTAAACTATAACATAACTATAACCCTAGGCGCCGACACGGCCATCTTGACTATCACACGACCACGTGTGGCACCTCCCTTATTGACCTGTAACAAACGAGAAAACCGAACAGTACCGTTCGACCATCCTGACAATCAATAATAGGACTTTCATTGTGATGTTCCAAAAAAAATGTTTGGATTAAAAGGATCTGTTTATAAATCAAAATCACAAAAAGGTTAGTTCAAAAAAAGTTGTCGTATGGCGACGACAATCAATCATTACTACCGCAGTAGTTTATCACTGTAATAGTGATCTGCAGTTTACCTCAGTAAACAATATCATATTAATATGATCTTCTCAACAGCCAAATTACTAGAAACAATCTAGTCTGCAAAACTAATCTGTTTGTGTACCATCTTCAACTGACGCCGACAACGGCATCTGACTATCCTCAAATCCGAGTCAAAATCAAGTTCTTTCGGAACATCACAACTAGGTACCAATCTCAATCTATCGTGTGCGTATTTGTAAGTACGATTGCCCCTTAAAGATTTCAAAAATCTCTATCATTTTCAAGTACTTCAATCACCTTAAAAGGTCCCTTAAATTTAAGTTCTAATTTTGTCTTATTCCTTTCGTGATTTTCTATTAACACAAAATCACTAACGGAAAACCTATTAAAATGGCATTTGGTCTTATCAAATCTCGATAAAAAAAGTAGTTTAAATTCATTCCACTCCATAGCAAACCTGTGAAAACCACGTAGCGGCACTACCCTTTAAGTTATAAATAAACTCCCTTGTAGTTTTGTTTCCGTGGTGCACATCTCGACGGTGTTACACCAACACTGAGCATTATTACCCTCGATGTCGGGTTTAAATTCGGGCAGCACTATGTTGCGTTGACCGGTAGATGGTGGCTTTAACGCACTGATCAGTTCCATCATATGTCGGTTTTGCATCTCGAGTAAGGCTTGCCAACGTATTTCTTCTGAAGTATGATGTTCAGGTGCCTGTGGGTTTTGGGTATATCCCACTTCTGATGTCGAGGCCTGGACTGGAACTTCATGACTTTCAGGAGGCAAATCCATTTATAATAATTGGACAAAATAATTACAAGTTCAAATTGAAACTTAAACTCACTTTTAACCTTTTAAATCACAATCATTAAATAATCCACTCTTATTAATCTACTACAGTATTTAAATGTACTTTCAATAATGATTTATGCACTATTAATTAATGTTCAACACTTTCCTTTCTTTATTTAAAATCACAAAATTAATTTAACCATTAAAATGAATGCGGACTGTGATACTTTGTAGGTCCGCGAGGTAGACGTGTTAATTCGCCAAGTTACAGCTTATTATTCCCATTTAAAATTCTACAGTTAACGTTACTCGCGGCCCCACAGAGTGACAACCATAGGCCATGCCCACTGGTTATCACCCGATCCAGTCCGGCCAATAGAAAAGCTGCTCTACTCATGAGGCGACATCGTATGATTTTAAACTATAACATAACTATAACCCTAGGCGCCGACATATATATATATATTATAGACATGTAGATAGATATAGGCACACACATACACAGTCATACATATTATATATACATTATAAACAGTAGTAACATCGTATAAACATACATTAATATATTTCATACACATACACATTTATTCAAACTCATATATAGAAAGAAAAATATATAACTATGGTATTTGCACTGACAAGGTGAGACATTGATAGGAGTTAGGGTAAGGATTTTTGTTGTTCGAGAAGACAAGCCTTATACCTAAGGTAGAAAGCTCCCCTAGAAGCAACCTCGCGAATAGGTGGAGGTATTTCATTCCAGCATTTGGACGCAGAGGTACTTACATCTTGTGCTAGTTTCTATACCAAAGAGCAATTACAAAGGTTCGTGGTCTAAACCATATTTAAACGTAAAAGAATAGCTGACAGTTACAGATTCCGAGAGCTAATAATAATAATAATAATAAAAGCATTTATTTACAGCAACAAAAACATACACAATACAAATATTTTACAAATCAAACTTACAAACTAGGAGGTATAGCTTGTGCATGTTATTGTCGCAGCAAAAGGGTTCTAACTCAGCTTGTTATGTTACGTTTGGTGGCAAACGCAACGCTGATATTATGTTAGAACCAACAAGAGGGCAAAATTAACTATAAGAGCTTAATATATATACATATTAATAAGTGTAAACTATAAATAAATTATTGTGTTACGTACTGTAATAACATTGAAATTATACTGTATATGAATGTTTTTAATGTACGATATATATATTTACAAATACATATAATAAAAAGATATACAACGTAAAATATGAAAAAAAAAATTATGTGTCACAATTACATGTTATTGTCCAGTCAACACAGTGTAGCGGCCGGATCGAGGGGCAACGTTGGGAGCACACGCCTCTTTTTGCTGGCTGAGGAAATGTTCCTTGAGTAACCGTTTTAGTTTTGGCTTAGACGTTACCTGCCTCATCGGTGGGGGGATGTTATTCCAGCACTTAGAGGCGGCGTACTTGAAAGCACCCCTGAAGGCAGTGGTGCGGTATCGGGGCAGTACAAACGGCGGCACACAAGCGCGGGATGACCTAAAATGCTGGGATCGCCACGTTAGTTTGTCGAATAAGTATTTCGGTTGTTTAGTGTGAATGATGTCAAAAAGTAGGCAACTAAGGAGTAGTTTTTGTCGGTTTTCAATGTTAAGTAGTCTGTAACTATTCAAGAATGGTGAAACATGGGTTCGGGGTGGAACGGGGAAGCAGTAACGGGCACAAGCATTCTGCACACGCTGCAAAAGCCCACGAGTCTTCTTGTACAGGCACGGGCCGTACGCTGTCAAGGCATAATTGAGCTTGGACAATACCAAAGTCTCGCAAAGCCTGACGCGCAAGTCTACATTCAAAAACCCCCGACACTGATATAAAACCCGCAACCGATGGAAGCACGCAGAAACCAGCTGAGCGACGTGCTTCTCAAACCGCATCCCACTATCCATCACGACACCCAGGCTTCGAGCCTCCTCCACCCTGTCTATGGCGACACTGTTGACGGAAATACGTGGCCCCCTCATCAAGACACCAGACACCATTCACTGGCTGCCCAGCACCATGTACTTGGTCTTGACAGGGTTGAGGACCAGACAGTTGTCTACAGACCAGTCATACACCTTTCTCAAGTCCTCATTTAGTGCTTCTATAGCAGAGTCAATAATCATCTTACTACTTTCATTTTAAATACGCCAGACTGTTACTATATCAAATTAACAAATAATAAAATAGGTAGGTACGCTTTGTGAGGTCAGGTGTATGTGTTTTGAGTATGCCGAGAAGACACATCATCGTGACAAAACAACAAGCAACAAGACAATTTCAATGCATATAATTAAATCGTAGTTACTAAAGTATCTGAAAACTATCTACGAGTGCGCAGTGTTTATAGTTTTATAATCCTGAATAGGTACAAAATACTGTGCTCACATTACGTCGCTGCCGCCGACCCCGATAGATATGGCTACGTCACATCCCACATCCCTTTCGGGGTAGTCAGATGTTGAGTGGCAACTAAGTTTTTTTGCATTTTTTTGTCAATCGAAACCCAATCGTTACCTGATTATCAATAGCCAATGTAATAGGTGATTAACTAAGTCCTTACATAACCAAACCAGGTTCCCTCACTAAAACAACAGCACGTGAACAATTTAAATGGTCACCCATCCAATTACTTTCCACGCCTGCGTTGCTTAACTTCGGTGATAGAACGAGAACCGGTGTATAAATCACAACCAGTATTATATTATCTGTGTCACAACCGTAAAATCCTATTTTACGATCACAACTAAGCGATAGCGCGATTCAAATACCTGCCCAATATTTCAGCAAAAACTTTATTGACATTACATAACACATAAACAAACAATTGACAGTATAATAGTAGTTTATCAGGATCAAAAGATATGTGTATGAAAATCGAGACATTTACATTTTTCGTACGACTGCCCGCCTATAAAAGTCTGTGACCCTAGTACATATTCCGTTTGTAAATTTAGTCGCAAAATCAAGCAGTATTAGGGCAAAATAAAATTAGGTTTTATGCATTGTAACGAGTTTACACTTAAATTCATGAGCTCAATTTTATTTCAATATGTGTAGTGTGGGCACAGATAATATAATACTAGGTGTGGGTAAATGTAACTAATAAATTGTATGACTACTATATCTACAATATGGTAAAAAGTATTGAAGAATAGGTACTTATATAATTTTACCGTAAATGAACTGAATTAACCTAGGTAATCATAATACTTACGCATATGAAAAATGACTACAGCCGATCTTTCGTTAAAGAACATATTTTATTTCAAAAGCATTATAATCTAAAAACATAGTTTTACAAATTCGTTAACCTTTCGGAGTCAGTAAATGAGTGGTTAGGTAGTTGCATACATACATAATGTAATTTGTACTAGCATCATTACAAACACTGGAAAACTTGAATTTATTTCGTGTTGGATTGATTACCATCTGGATTTGGGTGAGAATATCAGTTTATACGTTGCATCATATGGAAACGATACCTATTTATTGATATAACTATCTGCAATTTACACGCCGCGGCGGCGCGTCGTCATGATCAAAACTATCTGTCACGTTCGACAGAGAATATCTGCTAAGAAGTCGGTCTGGATTGTCGAAAAATCATCACAATGTTTATTTTATGTTAGATAGATAGATAATGTACGTTTTATTTAGCAATTAAAAAATTGTCTTGCAATCGGCACACTATTGAGTTTAAAAATCAATTATATTATTAATATAAAACTCCCATAAACGTTTCGCGATGTTTTGAAATTCGCGCTTTTTTATATTTTATATTCTGTCCAACCGCTAAAAACAGCACTAACGCGCAATGTACTCAGCGCTGCTGCGCTAGAAATGTCGGATTTTTGACAGTTCGTGAATTTATTTTTGGAATACAATACCCTTAATGAATTTCTATGTACATTTTCGTAATAAAAACATATTTAGGAAATGCATCGAATTATATGATGAGGGAAAACATCGTGAGGAAACCTACATGCCTACCTCTAACTACCCCGCATGGGTTATTGGTTGTGAACGCGTTTGTTTGTTTTGTTTTGTTGAATATGAGGGATCAAACGTAACAAACAAACGTGGAGTTTTGATTGCTGACAAAATAATTCCTGATGGAGTTTATAAATTCTTATTTAGCCTGCGCTGACAATGTTTGTGTGGACAGTGTTGTTCCTCATACTACCTTTGCCTAACTCCTTCCACTGTAGGAAGAAGAGCGTCAACGCGAAGAAGCCGAGCGCAAAGCCGAAGAAGACAGGAAGAGAAAGGAGCAAGCGGAGTATGACGCGATGAAAGCGGCATTCACCGTGGAAGGCGAGGGATTCGATGAAGAGGATGATGAACAAAAGGAACATCGTCTTAAAGACTTTGTGGAGTATATTAAGGTACTTAGTTTTACATACTTGATTACATATGGTGGCATTTTGTTAAATGTATGTTGAATTTACCATTAATACTTAGCTATATCTTACTACATTTAATAATGAAATGAATAAAATATAAATAAATCTTGCAATAGTGGGAACGTAAACCTCAGAATTCTCCACAAGTTTTATTCGTATAAAAACTAACCTACAAATTTTATGTAATTATTTTTAGTAACGGCTTCTGGTATTTGCATAACCAGCCATGTTCCTGTATACACACAGTCACCAACTTTAACATAGGAATAGGCATACTAATTTAAAATGTTTGTCTCATAATGGAACTTTAATACTTACATATACTATTGATCGCCACCTGGAACGATCCTGACAAATCTTCCTTGCTTTACTTACACCCTGACTAATAATATAATTATATTTTTTTCGATATTACTTACAGAATCAAAAAGTGGTGGTGTTAGAAGACCTAGCTGCGCATTACAAGTTGAAAACTCAAGCCGTTATAGATCGAATCACTGATTTACAAGCTTCCGGTGAACTGACCGGTGTCATAGATGACCGTGGAAAGTTCATATTCATCTCGGTTAAAGAGCTGGAGGATGTGGCTAAGTTCATCCGTCAGAGAGGCAGGGTTTCCATAACGGATTTAGCGGAGAGCAGCAATAACCTTATTAATCTTAACCCTGTTACGGCGAGTTAGTCACAATGGTCAATTGTAACTTTAAATTTTATTATTGTACAGAGAAATAAATGTTTGTTTTTCATAGTTTATGTTTATTTGTATCCCTAAGTCCTGAACTCCCTATCTGCTTTTTATCCCAAGTCGTCAAGAGGCAACTGATGGTAAATGGATATCATATCAATATCATCACAACCCCATATGATAAAACTGTTGATTCTGCAGTTATATCCACTCAGAAAGGGATCAAAATACGTGTTTATGTATTCACACGAGCCCAGGGCCAGCATACGGTGCCACACGCCTTTTCTCCATTAAATTGTTGTTTTATTTGCGTCATTGTTGGTCTAATGTCTTTGTGAATAGTGTTTTTTTTATTTGAATAATAATGGCCAATTGTATAAGCATATATGTATGATAAAGTTGACCTGCATTTAATTGGAAAGTAATGAAAAACTATAACATAATTGTTTCTTGTGAATCTCTTTAATTAACAAATCAATCATCATTATTATCAAATCCGAACATATCCTTGCCCTGTTCAATCAACAACAGGGACGATTCCTTGATCCTCTCAAGCACTTCCATCATTTTATCTTGAGTAAACACTTTATACAGGCACCTGTTCTCGCCTGCCAATATCTCGCTTAACTTCAACACTTCTTTATGATTTTCCACTTCTTGATTACTCTGTAGAATCCTCAAAATCAATATGACAATCTCCGGAATGCACAGACGGCGTAGAGTCACTAGTTGTTTTGCCCTATCTGCTTTTTCTTGTTCGGTAAAGTTAGGTGATGAGGAGTTATCCACTTCCTCTTGCAACCATCCTCCCGGGAATAACAGAACATTGTACAGCAAGTTCTTTGTGTGCCGGGACTGGTGCAACACAGCATTAGCCCATCTTGCCTTCTGCTGCTCTACTTGGGCAGATCTTTGTTCATGGTGGACTTTGTCACTGAATGATGCGTCAGGGGCTAACGGTTCCACTTCCTTTGGTTGACCACTAATAAAATGCCTGTACCAAGTGGAGAAACTGTCTAACGCATCTAAATAGGCTTTCAGACACAAGTGTTCACGTAATTCAGACGATTGGGCAGAGATTTTACTTGGAAAATTGGGAAACATTTTATTCATGTTGAGCAGACACATTGATGCTGCGTCCGTGTTGCCAATGAATATGAAGGTACGTATCATGGAGTTACTAAGCCATAGGGCTTCGGGAATTTGGTTAGGAAGGAGGGCAAGCCATTCTAATGAAGAAATCACATTATTGATCAATATTTTGTTCTTTTCTACTGCTGTAGCCTGGTTGTATGACACATCTATACTGCCATAGTCTTGTTGGATGTCTGTTATGGCCTTTTTAATGGAAACTCTTGCAGAAGCTGCCACATCTATTCCTGCACTCAAACCAGCCTTAACCACCCCCTGTCTGTAGTCACTCTTGCTAACTCTGTCCATTAAAGAGCCATACAAAATCACCTGACTCTCATTTGGTACAGTTGCTGTGTAGAAAGCGATAAGTTCTGGGCACTCCACAGAACCATCTGCAAATTTCTGTATAAGCTGCATCACATATTTTTCCAACACTTTGTCTCCAGTATCGTGTTGAGGATCCTTGCCCATTTGTCGTAAAATTAGGACAAGGTGTGCTAAGAACCTCAGCAGATTTCCATCTGGGCAGTCTAACCATTGGACTGAGTCTTGCATTATAGCCCTTACATGACCTAGCATTAAGTGCCTTTGACACTGCTGATAGCATGTCTCCTTCTTCCCATCTAACAAAGCATTAACAGCACCAAATATTTGTTGCAAAGACAGTTCTTCTTGCTTCAGTTCTGACTGTAAAAGCTCTAGTACATCTTCATTGCTAGTGCTGGCTGCAGCTGTGACGTGGTGTTCTCTCAAGAAGCGATCTACTCTCAACTCTATTTGAGTCCGTAAATGAGCCCAGATCAAGTCTTCCCAATGTCCTTGACAAGCTGGTAGTACACTTGGTAAATGACCACATAGAATTCCCACAGTAGCCTTGTACAACATATTTTCTGAGGGATTAGTTGCTACTCCTAAACAACACCATTTCCAAAGATCTCTATTTGGGTTACCTGTGATCTCCAACTGATTGTTATCATCTTCTCTTCTCTCATAATGTAATAGTCTCCAGCCTTGTAACACAGCACCTCTCCAAGCCTGACCAGCATTGAGACACAAGGACACAGCATCATTGAACTTCCCGCATCTTATATCAGTAAATATTTTCTTACACAAATCATTGTCATCTGCCTGATCATCAGAATGTACTGTTTTCTTCTGACGCCTAACTGCATCTGGATCCATGCATGTAACCATGGCTTTATTCTTTTCTTTATTAAATAAACTTGATCCTATGAGTAGCTGGTGCAGTGTGTTGCCCCAATGTACATTGTTGTTTATAACTGGAGCACTTGCCTTGGTAACTTCTGCTTGGTAAGCTGCAGTGTCTTCCATCCAGTCAACTAGCAGCTGCAGGAGCCTTATCTCAGAATCACACTGAAACAATGCATTAACTAACGTTTGCTGGGACAATGTAGGCTCTGTTATGATGTTTTCAATTGCCAAGGGCTGATTGTTCAAGGAGTCTGCATACAAACAGTTCAAAAGCTTCCAAGTGTTCGCTTCTTCTGCCAACCAGTAGTTATTAGCGTTATATCTGTTCCAGGGCTCGGTAAGTTCCCAGGCATCACAGCATACTTGTGCCATACTTGACAAAGTGTCCAAGATGTCAGTAGACCGGCTGCTCTGCATAATTTCATAGAACGCTTCATATAACCCATCTCCAACGGTAATCTGGGGTCCTAAGATTGAAGTTTCGTTAAAGACTTGCCGTAAACTGGTATCATTGAGATTTTTGAATATAGAAGATTCATTTACAATTGTTGATAAGTTTAACGTATCTTCGCGGTTTAATCGTTGTCTGGAACGTTGATTTTTGTAAGGAGTTATCTCACCAGGGTTACTGTAGAGTTGCGATCTATCTAGATTCATATTTAATAACTATCATTCGGTCCAAACTAGTAATAAAATTATTATTGTATTTATTTTCGAGTTTCTCATAACAAAAACTAACCTCAATATACCCAACCAAACTCAAATTCAGATCCTCAGTTTCAAGTTGCCATATTTAAAAAAACTTTTATACCTGAAATTAATTATATCGATGCTGTATTAAATCATGTTAAAAGAATGATCTAGAATTTATGAATTATTTTCTAATACTGTAAACATAAAAGATTCTTTATGTACTAGTATTATAAGCACTAACCTCTCGCGGAATGATTAGAACTTAACGTAACACAAGCACATCGACAGTTACTCCTAGACAGACACTGATTTAGATTAGGGAAATATGGCATCTCATAATAATGCTTACATCGTAATTGAAAGAATAATAGGATGGAACAGAATAGAAAATTTTATAAACAATACCATATCAAACACAACATACATACAAAAACTAACCACGCAGCAGAAAGATAGGTAGGTACCTATCAGTTTAGGTAAAGAATTATCAGTTAATATATAATTTAAATCACCTATTTTTAAACAAGTAATAATGTAAAATATAGTTAGTTTTATACGGTTGAACGAAAAACATAAACAGTATGTAGTAAACACTAATAACAAACAATACCTACATATCACCCCCTCAAGCCCCCTCTTCGAAAAGTTATTTCATTTCTAATTTCATTCATTGGAATGTACTAAAGAATTTAACTATTTAGAAATTGCACTTGTCGTCACCAAGAAATCAAATAGGTAAGCTACGTTTCCTAAGTTTTGGGAAATAAAATTTATTTTCCTTTTTTTCCTCGTATTCAATTGAACTTTTGCCTGACTCAATTTACAATTTATTTATGCAACTAAATTATAGCAAGACTATTAGCATACTTATTCTAAATTGTGAATACTTACGACGTACTTACGAATATAAAAAAGTGAATACTTTCATGGCTCTTAAATATTATAGGAGACATTTTTTTATTAATAGGTATTCTCGTCCTAAATTTAAAGTTTCCCATATCTAGGTATATTACTATTTACTATTGAATCCCCTACTACTTCCGATAGTCGCAGTTGAAAAGGTGAGAAAATTTGTATCCTTTGCATATTATTTAGCTACACTTTAAACTTATGTTACCTACTGCTTACTTATTTAAATTATCATGTTCATTTATCTTTAGGTTCAGGAAGTCCAGGATACATTATGTATAAAGTATTTTTATGATATTAAAAAAACCTGAACTTTGATGTATTATTTTCGTAATGTTTGTCGTCAATTTTGTTAATGATTTTTCTGTCTTCTCTGAATGACAAGTCCTAAGCACAAAGAAGAGAAATGGAAAATAAATTGCAGCTGGGTGTGGTCACCGTTAGGAGACCCAGTTCCTTTCCATACAACACATGCACCCTGTACCCTTCATCTTCATACTTGACGAGATAGAACTTCTGATCCATTCACATAGTGTTGTTTAGTCAAATACCGGCAGAATCCATGGTCTCAGGAGTAAGAATCTCGTAGCAGTTTTGCTAGATGATGCACAGTGAAGGACAATTCTTGAAGCTTTATATCCCTGTTAAGAGATCACAGAAAGTAAGACAGGTCTTATAAAGGCTGAAAAGTCTCATTTGTTTTTAAAATATTTTACTAGATGATTATTTACATGACGACGATTTACTTTAAATTACAACGATTTACTAAAAATCTGTGGTTAGTGAATACCTATATTTGGTAAGTGTTAAAACTCAAGAAATCAGCATATGTCTCAAGATAAGTGGGTATCATCAGAATTGTTATTAGAATTTTCGAAGAAGACGTGATTTTACATCCTGATCAATGCCAGAAAATATCTGATCTTTTTGTGCCTAGCGAGATAGCAGCTAACATTGAATGTAAGAAATTTTGTAGATTCGGTGTTTATACTTATTGTGTACTTTGAGAATTTCCCAAAATTCAAATTATGTTGTTTTTGCCTTTTTCTACAGTTCAAGTATTATTATCACACATAATTTTATTTATATAAGTATTTTTTTAGAGACTCCTCTAAATATATTAATCTAATCAATGTTGCAGTGGTGGATTCACTGTACAGGCCTGTTTTATTTACCAATTTGTCAAACAACTTTCCTACAGTTTGGAGTGAGTACTAAAGTATAAATAAAACTTCTTCGCTTCAAAAATGGTAGAACAGCGAACTTCAATGCACAAATTTCGTTTTAAGTAAAAGTTGTGAATATAAAAATAAACAACAGTTGAAAATATGTTTTTCTCCCAGCCAACCAAATTAACCAAATTATTGAAATGCATGCTTGTTGCTGCAGTCAAAGACAATAATAAATCAAACCGATTCCTTTATTGGCGGTTTGCTGTTGTAGCTGATTTCATTGAAGGTGATAACGAAAGGTGCAGAAACTGATATTTTATTTGTCTGCTCTAGATTATATAGACGATGGAGCATAACAATATGTAGCCATTACAATAGAGTAGTAGTGTGGACAGAACTCCTATTAGTTGAGGAGAGAGTGGGCAAGATTTTTTTTATGGAAGATTGGCTGGTGGTTTAATTACTATGGTGGAAGAACCTGTTATGGTGTCATTAGGTCTCAAAGCTGGAAAACAAAAGTTTTTAAAGTAGGGAAGGCTTGTTCTATTTCTTAACACTTAAGAGGAAGAATGAATCAAGGTGGCCTTAGAACTACTACCACAGTGGCTGCAGAGATTGACACCTGGTTTGACTAACTCGCAAGGGTTGTGGATGTGTTTGACTATGTCTATTAAGAATAATTTATATGTGGTTTCAAAATCTAAGATTTGTTCTAGTTGTGTACTTGGGCATGACCTGTAATTCCAGATACATTGATGCTTAGGCTACAATTACTGTAGTAAAATCTATTGTAGTGTTTAGTGTCCCATTACTAAATTATTGCAGACGATTTTCATTATTTGTGCAAATGTCTATTCATTGTTTTAAAATTTAAATCCTTTGGTATTATGATGTAAAATGAATTATATTATTACAAGACTTAAAAATGTACAATAGTTCATATTATGTGATTATTTGTAATCACTTTAGTTTATTCTTAATAATAGTCATGTTTTGTGATAACTTATGAGGTGTTATGAGTTCTTTCAGGTAATGTTCGTTGAATGTAGATAAATGTTCTAAATAGCTACTTATCTAACAGTATTCTTAATTATGAAACCTGATATACAATTATTCAACTTATGGCCAAGAACTTTGAAACAGTGTTATAAGTTATAATATGTCCCTTCCATTTTTGTCTGCAAATTAAAATCATAATAATAAATACCATGAAAAGGAATTTCTATAAGTTTACAATTCCAATTTGAACTTTATTTACACAAGTAATGTCATTGACTTTGTCAAAAAAAATTTTGATAGATCCTAACTTCTGTCAATATATTTTGCTTGACTACTTGCTAAACAAAATAGCAATAAAAGAATTGTAAGCTTTTAATTATTTTCTAATCAATAGTAAAACTTATAAGTTGTTTTTAGTTTCTCTATTATTTTAGGTACAAAATGAAGATGGAATTAGCAAAGTCAGAAGTTTTCAAGGGTAAAAAATATCTGCAGCTCTTTGGTGTTAAATGTAAAATGGTAAGGACATCACAAAATTTACTTATTATAATATAATTGAGTTATCTATTTTGATTAGTATTATTGCTGATCAACAAAATATATTTATTTTATGTTCTTATAGAAAAATTTAGTATTTTTTTCTCTAAACTATCTAAATATAATTTCCTCTTTATAAAACTTACAACAAGTGTCTGGGGTTTATATTGTTTGCAATTTCTATATATTAATTTAATATTATCTGTAGAAATGATTACTTCTTGTAAATTGTAATTAAAAGATTTACTTGCTTCTGAAACAATATCTTTTCATATTATTCTTGTAATTTTTAAATCTTTAGTAAAAATAATGTACATTGAATCATACTTGCATGTTTGCTCCCAAATAGAGATGCTTACAATAAATTTGGGTAATACATCTAATAACCATCATAATTGGTTTGATTATTAAATAAAAAGGTAACTAAGTGTTAAACTACTTATACCTTAGTTTTAGCCAAAGCGACAATAAGAACACAATTTTCAGGTGTATTGAGAAAGTATTATCATATTATGTCTTATTATACTAATTTAAGTAATAAAGTGCATGTTAATCAGTTTTGATAACCATTTTCTTAATATAATGTAGAAATAAACTATTTGTAACATTTCAATCTGGTGGTCAGTGAATTTGATCAGTGTGTGACTTTTGAGTGTTATGTGTAACTTAATATAATGCACAAATGTATTGCTTGTGATTATATTCACCATATAATTCACAATGTCAGTATAATACCAATTGCTCCATGGTATAATACCAAATACAGAATTTAGATCAATGAAAGAATGCATTCATCTAGATTACTTACTGTCTGTGAATAAAAAAAAGTATGTAACCTCCATTCTTTATTATAGATAGAATAAATCTATGAATTCATATATAACTATTTATAATATGTTTTCATAATTATATGCTATATTTAGAGTCTTGCAATAAATATTTTAACATATTTGCCTACACAAAATTTATATCGACAAAAAATATTGTACAAAACGGAACGTAACTTTGAGCGTGCGTGGCGGGGATGTCTTATCACTTTTTCTCTTATTCTTTTGTTTTATATGAACGTCTTCGCAGAAATACTTCCGGAAAATGTAAAAAAGTTATTGAATTTCTCAGAATAAGATACTGGTTATCACAATTATCTGAAAAGTTTTGTAATAAAAAGTTGCAATTTTGACTTTACCGCGTTGCAGTTCAAGGCCATTTTTGTGTCGTCCCTTTCTAGCACATTGTTCGTGAGCGCCAGTCGAAGCGGGCTGTGGCGTACCTACCTACTAGCGTTTCCTATTCGATTAAATTATGTTTTCAACCATTCCGCCATTGGAATGAAAAAATTTCGTCATTCTTTTGTGTCAACAGTGGAAGCGACGTTTTGTTGCGGTTTGAATAACCTCTTTTTTGACGATATCTTTGTTCTATTTTGCGCAGTGATATTTCACCCTTCAGTTCCCACCTTTTCCTGTCCGTATTGAAGAGACAGAAACAAGTAACTGCGACAAGCTTCTTTATCACGTGGGTTTAATTTCGAATATTCGATTGCTTGTGATTATGATGAAATATATTTAGACTGTAACACCTGAATTACCGCGTGTTT
Organism: Leucoptera coffeella; assembly: GCA_030578115.1. Lineage (NCBI taxonomy): Eukaryota > Metazoa > Arthropoda > Insecta > Lepidoptera > Lyonetiidae > Leucoptera > Leucoptera coffeella. The sequence goes on from JAMBLF010000007.1 coordinate 676,431, forward strand.
AGATCCCGGCGAGATATCGTAATCAAGCTGTTTATAATTTCAGCGACGCGAGCCGAGCTGCTTCAACTTCAAATGCTGTGTCATGAAACCGGCAAATGGACGAAGATGATGAAGAAAGTGTTGTGTTGTGAATGCAGAACTCGACTATAACAGTCAGTGATAGTGCTTTGTGGAGTGCAGTGAGTTATATAAGGAATTGGGTTGGAAAATGCTGGCCGGGGGCCGCTAAAAGCGGCACCAGGTCGTGATTTCTTCGTGACATGGCCCCGGCGCTGACCGCGGCACTCGAACAAGAGCCGTTGGGCGCGCTGGGGGCCTCAGAAAGGGGCAGCACAGTTGAAAGACGAGCGCTTACATCCGTCAATCGCCTCCAACCATTCATGGATGAAGAAATCGGAATACAAAGCCAGCCCACCTTGGCTAAGGACTCTCAGGAGATGGAACAGATATTGGTGGATCTGGGGAGCAGTGATATAGTTCAAGCAGACCTACTCCAAGCTATCAAAACATTAGAGAGTGGTGGAGATAACCTCTCCACAGGAGAAACTGATGCCATATTCCCCTTATCTGGCTTTGATTTGAGTGAGGCAATTGACTCAGAAAGTGATGCAACTGAAGACAAAATCAGATTGATTCAAGCTAGACTAGAAAGAAGATGTTCATTCCTAGAGAGAAGACTGCGGATACTCCAAGCGCGAGCTATTGGCAAAAGAGTGTCAGAGGAAGTAGCTCAAACCTTTGAGAAAAGTGTCCATAGTATAAAAAAGGACAGCAAGTCAGGCAGTTTGAAATCCTTGTTGAAGAGAATAGAAACAACATCAACATTGCAGGCAAATGCTGCCGCTAGGACTGTTAGTGGGCCTAAGTACTTTCATGCTGGCAGTTCCAGAGGTGACATTTCAAAATCTGCTTCAGTGGGCATCCCTTCTGGTACATTCACTGGATTAGAAGACACGGCTGGAGCCCTGAAGTCACATTTGACAGTGGTTAAAGAAGAATTAGATTCAGATGCTACCCTTTCATCATCAGGGGCCGAGAGCAATGATGAAGCTGTCCAGTACAACAATCCTCATCAGCAGCCAATGTCTATGTAAGTTTTTTTTTCAATATTTTTCCATCCCTGATGCATAATGATTGCATTAGGCATAATAATTGCATTAGATTGTCAGCACCCACTTGAGGCAACCGAATTGTGTCACCATGCAAAAGCAAAGCTTTATGATTGATCTCCAGCTGTATATGACTTAAATATTCTATGTAAAGTTATTAAGTTGTATTCAAGCATATTGAGATTACAAAATTCCTATGCCTTAATATGGTGAGGTATGTAATACTCAGTCAGCATTTCAACCACAGCCATAACATATTCATCACTATGTGAGGAATGATGTGTGTTGATTATAAGCTTAGTCAATTTTAAATCTTTGCTAAGCATGTGTGTATCTGAATATAATAATGCCTTGTGTAATATTAATAAGAATGCAATGTGAATGCTTTTCGACTATGAATATTTGCAATTTCTAAGCTGCTTATGAAATTCCTTAGTCCTGTTTGTAATGATGATGCAATGTTGATTATTTAACATTTTTGTAATTCTATCCTCATTTAACTTGTTAAGCATTCCAACAAGTCTTACTTTTGATTGTGTGCTTTGGTGAAATATTTATAGAATATTTTTGTTGTACAGTAAAATAAAGGGATTGAGTATGGTGTAATTATAAGGGTGATGGTGTAATAGGATGTTTACACATAAGAAACACTTCTATCACATGAATCATGGCATATCTGACTCAGAGGGTCTTATTTGACATACAAACATAATATATGTGTATTAATATATAATATGAAAGTTTCAGTACTGCCTTCAGTACTGTAAATTGGATAGGTATAAATTGATATCTATTGCAGTAAAAGCATGCAATTTTCTTAACTAATTAATGACATTTTTATTTTGAATGACCTTGTTGTTATCCTGATTGTTCTAGTCAAGGTATTTGAGGATATATTTGTTTCCTTCATGTCCAACTCAATAAATGTATGAAAGTTTCATAGACATCCTTATAAATGTATGAATCATTGATAAGCTTACATTTTCAACAGAACTACTTTTTTAAGGTACTTCATTGACTATTTGTTATTCATGACTTACAAGAAAAATCTACACCTAAGCTACAAACTTAACCTATCAGGTTCATTCCTAAAAGATGAGGATCCACAAACTTCTTATCTGTTAAAAGGCCTGTGTTTCTCTATATCAAAAAGAATGTATATGAGTTGCTAAACATTTTACAATAATATTTTTCAAATGTATATTTCAGTGAGAAGCGAGCTTTATGGTCATACCAACGAGCTAGAGCCTCCATTGCATCACGTTGGTGCTGGTTACAAGCCCAAATCCAAGAGCTAGAGTACAAAATAAGACAGCACACAGATTTGCAAAAACAGGTGAGTTATATCAATCCTATATCCCTTTCCTAGTACACAATAATAACTGCTTTTGTGGTATAACTGATAAAAGAGTAGTATAATTGACAATTTATAATTAATTTAATATTCAAATGATTAACTGTAAATTTTCACTACAGTTCTGGTGTGATGACTCCTTTGCAACTAAAATAGATAGATTTTTGGTTGGTCAATGATAATCATTGGGTCATCTCAATGGTCATCCTATCCATTCCATCCAGAAGCGTAATGCCTGTATGTTCACCCCACACATCATGGTATATCCACCCCATTTGCCAAATTACCCTTCCAATTAATATATTATGAGACTCATAATAAACTGTAAACCATAATTCACAACATTATTTGCTTGGATATCTGTTTATCTACTATTAGCAATATGCTCATTCTGTCTGTTTCTTATCAAACAAATTAATATTGGTTACATTTCTCTATTATTACATATTTCATAACAAACATATGGTTGCTGAAACATAATTATTCTAGACTGATGGTCAAGGTGCTTATTAGTTTATTAAAGGACATGTTTCATAAAACGTGTGTATACATACTATATCCATATAGTTATCAGACTTCATAATTACTTAATTTTATTTTGTGAGTGATTGCAATCAGTATTACAATAAAACATTAGCATTTAAAGTTTGTAATAATGGTATTTTAGTAAGTTTAGTATAGTTTGCCTCCACTATAACTCGATTCCATGTAGTGCGATAGGTAGAGATCACGGATCCCCATCCTGACAAACCACTTTCGCTTCATTGACACTCATACACACTTGAACCATTCCATTCCATTACCATTCTAATGAATAAAAAATTCCAGGTTCGTAAAGCAAAAGGCCCAGTTGAGTTTGAAGGGGAACCTCTAGCGTACGAAGGTTGTCTGCCAGGCTCCAAGGTGTCTGATGATGATCCAGCTACAGAGACATGTGCAAGAGTGAGACCGTTGAGACGGGATACGTTTAGGAAGCGGAAGCTATTGCAGATGCATAACTTACATACGGCTACAACGAAGGCTGCTCGACCTGCGGATATGAGGTATGTAGAATTGTACATGTAGTTCCATTCTTTTCTGCCTTGGGAAGGACATTATATCTCGTCTGCCACTTGTCTAATCCATAAAGGGACAAATTATACCTAATTAATTAATTAGCCCAGCTTGTTATCCACAAGTAGATAAGAACAGTTACTTTTTTCATAGAATACTATGACATTAAACTGTAGACAGAATAAGTTGACAAATAAAAGTATTATGTAGTTAACAAATATACAATACAATACAACCCCCTGTCTTCCTTTATAGTAAGATAATGGATGCATCCTTGACATATTTTATACTTTTCCATGCAGTGGTAGCCTATAATAAGGCACCACTTGTATACATTCAAATGATGTCTTTGTCGTGTTAACATTCTATATGTCCTTATTGGTTGCCCTGGAGGTATAAATACCTCTGGGTAAGACCTCTGACTTCTTATGAGAAAGGCCCTAGGTTTGAATCCCGACTCTGGCATGTACCAATGAATGAAATATGAATATGTGTTTTTCATTTACGTACATAATTTACAGGCGCTAACTATTAGGGAAAACATCGTGAGGAAACCTTCCTTTCCCTCAGGATACGTAATAGTCAGTGCCTATATACAGCGATATGGTTCACTACCTACCTATCACGCTGGGTGTTCTCTATGTAGTGAAAGTGACCCCATACCTAACATGCCTTCGAAATTTTGAAGTTGGGCACTCAAGCCTCTGACTACCCTGCCAGAATATAAAGGGAGTGTATATACACAAGTCGTGAAGTCTATGTATAGTTTTATGTATGTTCAATGCGTTAAAAAATTCTTGTTATTAACATAATTTCAATATTCCAGGTGCTCATGCGAATATCCTCAGTTCAGTTGTCCAGTATGCACTGGCAGAGCGGTTTCCACGGAGCCTCTGCCTCCCTTATCCACATTGTCACCAGCGCAGCGGCTGGCTCTGATAGACCCTGGATATCATCCTGTGCTGAGTGACGTTAATGGTATGATTATTTTATATAATTACTAGCGACCCGCTCCAGCTTTGCATGAGTATAAAATATATAGCCTACTCCACTATTTAATGGATGTTATTATACATATAAACCTTCCTCTTGAATCACTCTATCTATTAAAAAACCGCATCAAAATCCGTTGCGTAGTTTCAAAGACTTAAGCATACAAAGGGACATAGGGACAGAGAAAGCGACTTTGTTTATACTAGGTAGTGATACTTGATAGTGATATTCTACGAACAACAAACCTCTACTTGGTTAGGTTCTTAGAGTTTTCTTAGCCTTCTAGGAATGTTGTTGGAGGCGACTAAGGGATTAAGGTTCAATGGAGGCTATTGGATGATGGGCTGGCAACCTGTCACCAGAGTTCCATATAACATTACAACCAGAACCAGATGGAAAATAGTTAATGAGCTGTTGAGCAACCTGAGAATAATCCATGGTAGATTGTATTAAATTTTGTTCTGCATTTGAATAAATTTTGTTTTTGAATCATAATACCACAGTTTGACAGTGAAATTATAAAATCTAATATCTTAAACATATGTTTGATTCATCTTTAATTAATTACCCCTAATCAAAATGTAATTTGTTTTATTTCCTACAGACATCCAACCATCAATCCACTTAGCAACAATAACATCGTCGTCATGGTTCAAGAGTAGATCGAGTAGACAGCACAAGGCTATGATAAAGAATGCCATTTCCACTCATAGTAACAGCACAACGACGACCCCTGGTGTCACCGTGCAGAAAGTCATGAAGCCGAAAAGTAAGCGCTTTTATTTACCTTACCTCTCGTACAGTTATTATTTACTTCTCAAGGGTGTACGCAGTGTGAAGAATAGCAGAGCATGTATGAGAAGGTTGATGGGTGTGAGTGAAGCAAGGGAAATTTGTCAGTATCGTTCCAGGTGGCGATCGATTGTCTCTGTGTGTGTTTTGTAATAATGTATGTAAAAGTGAGTGTTTTGTCAGGATCAAGATCCCTATGTCTGATCTTTACATACTCTGTAGGAAAAAAGGCGAGATGTGTATGTTTATATAAATTTCATTCAGCTCATGACGTGGTTTATTGTAATAAAACATTATAATGCTTTAGAAATATTATAAATAGATTTTTATTACTAGCCCTTGCGAATCAGTCATGAGGTCAAACTTCCAGTCTTCGCAATCGCGAAGTAATCAATCCATCCATAACATACATACACATCACGCCTGATTCTCTGTAGGGGGTTAGGCAGAGATCATGGATCCCCATCTGTCCCGATCCTGTCATACCACTTTCGCTTTATTGACACTCATACATCTTCTCATACACACTCGGTGGTTATAGGTACTCCTAACGTCACCCTTTTTCAATATAGCGTCTATCTGACTGCTATATGTCTTATTAGGCCGCTCCTACGTAACCCCCCTTTCACTCACATATATTCCTAACCCATCTTTTTAATCTTTTTCGCAGAGCGTGGTCGGAAGCCTTTGCAAAAGAAGGTTCTTGCCAAGGAGAAGGAAGATGAGTCGACGCCAGGCGCCGCCGCCTCTGCCACGGTACAGGAAGGGTAAGATTCATACTATAGTTATAAACTGTTTACTAGCTGCATCACTACACAGTATAAAACAAAGTCGCTTTCTTTGTCCCTATGTTCCTTTGTATGCTTAAATCTTTGAAACTACGCAACGGATATTGATGCGGTTTTTTTGAATAGATAGAGTGATTCAAGAGGAAGGTTTATATGTATAATAACATTAATTAAATAGTGGAGTAGGCTATATATTTTATACCTGTGCGAAGCCGGAGCGGGTCACTAGTAAACTTATATATTTTTACTCTTATAAACATGTCCAGTGTTAGCTGGGACGTAAAAAGAATGCCTGCTTCACCGGTCTTCCCGGCATGTCGTGTAGGAGGTGACTAAGGGACTAGGTTCAATGGAGGCTATTGGACGATGGGCTGGCAACCAGTCACCAGAGTTCCATTTAACATCACTACCTGATTCATGCTAAAGTGACCTAGGTGTTATGTATTCAAGGTTCTGTCCAACCGAAAAGGTATTGAAAGAGTGTAAATGTATGTTATGTGCCTTTTTCTCGGCATGAAAGATTTAAAGTCAAATGAATAAGACTACATATTGAAATAGGGCGACATCTAAAGTATCAATAATCCCCAAGTGTGTGTAAGGTGGTGTATGTATATATTTTATTTATTGAATATTGATATATTTAATCTATCTGATCTGACACAACCATAGTATAAAATGGATCCTTTCGTCTGTGTAACCGAGGTTTCGTAACCTGGTTACGATCGAACCTTTTTTGTACTCATCCGAAACTAGCTTTGGACAAGTAATTTGCAAGTTTGTCTCGGTTGCCTACGTAACCGGAGGTCCACAATTATTACAATCCCAAAAGTATATCCCAACTTAGTTATTGTCATTGAATATTAATCTCTGGTCAGTGAAAATAATAGTGAAATGGTTTTAAGAGATTCGCGATTTATACTCATGATTAATAACTAATGTAATAAACGTACGTACGTTAATAAAGGTAACTTTATTATATAAAACATACGCGATAAATCCCGTTACTTATTAATCAATAGTGAATTGGGTCAGTGAAAATAACGATGCTCTGTTTCAGTTCGAGAACTTCACGTGCGCGAGGCAGCACCGAGGGTAGACACACGAGGACGAATTCGTCCTACGACATTGACAACATAGTGATACCGCAAAGCATTGCCGCCAACACGAGGCCCGAGATTCTGCACTACAAAGAGATTATTACGCCCAAGTAAGATTATTGTTCATTTTTATTCCAATGTATAGCGGGCTGTAGCTCAGTGGGTAAGACCTCTGACTTCTAATAAGAAAGGTCTTATGTTTGAATCCCGGAATGATGAATGAAATTTAAATGTGTTTTTCATTTACGTAGATAATTTACAGTCGCTAACGGGGAAGGAAAACATCGTGAGGAAACCTGCCTAGGTAGTGCCCATATACGGCAATACGGTGCACTACCTGTCACGTTGGGTGCTGTCTATCTAGTGAAACGCGTGCTTCGAGTGACCCATACCTAACATGCCTTCGAAATTTCGGAGATGGACACTCAAGCCTCTGACTACCCCGCAACATTAACAAAGGGAGTGCAACCTTGTAAAATTGTATGCATATTTATAACTTACCACCAGTGTTTGTTGAATATTGTATAACATTGATTATAATGTTATTTTTAGCATTGAAAACAATCTGCCTTTTCTTTGAAGTTTATTGCGTAGGTCACGCAGAGCTGTTACTTATATATTTTGTTATTCCAGGTGGAGAGTCATGGACGTGGCGAATCGGCAACTCAATAACGGTGTCAATAATGAGGATCACTTTTACGAGAGCGAGGTAAGTGCGTGCCCAATGCCCTTCAGATACTTTCACGTGATTCAGTCCTGTTCGATAATTCGGCGTAGTTCAGTGGTTTGGGGCTTGACTCTGTATCTCTGTGGGTACAGGGTTCAAATCCTGCCCGAGCATGTGCCAATGGAAATAAAGTTTAATAAATTTCTATGTACATTTTCGTAATAAAATACATTTACGAAATGCATCGAATATTACGGTGAGGGAAAACATCGTGAGGAAACGTACCTGTTCCCCGAAAATGGCGATATGGCTTGTCACATTGAGTACTGACTATCTTGTCAACACGCGGGTTCGACGTGGCCATAGAATTACTACCTTCGCAATTGCAGATGGACACCTGAACCTCTGACTACCTCGCACGGGTTAATGGTCGTGAACGCGTTTGTCTTTGTCGAACCTTTTCGAGGAGGATAGATTTTGAGAGACATTGTATTAGTCACACATCTTTACGCCGTTGATCTAAGTACTTTTCCTAACAGGAATCGCTGTAATTTTATTTCTGTTTATATTAATTTGGCGTAGCTCAAGTTTTTGGGGCTCTGTATCGGTGGGTAAGAGGTTTAATCCCGCCTTGTGACAAATGTGACCTAGGGCTAGTTCAATTGGTGTAATAGTAAATAAAATAAATAAATAAAATTCCTTTTATTCACACTAGACGCAATAATACATATACACAAATAAAGAAAAGAATTAATTTTATAATAATTTACATGAATGGAACCAAGCGCGCGCACATGTCAACCCCGCGCAAGTGTAAATAGGATTTCTCTCAGCTAACGTGATTGTGTGAAATTCACACTGCCAACACTGATATTCCGACAAACCCTTAAGTACGTACCAGCACTTGTATAAACAAATATAATACTGTCCAAATATTATTATAATTATCATATCGCAGGACGAAGACATATCGGACGAGGCGTTCCTGGCGCGCCACACGCGTCTGGAGCAGTCGGAGCGCGGGCAGTTCGCGCGCAAGGGCCGCACGCGCAGGTCCCAGCACTCCAACAGCACGGAGCACAACCACGAGGAACCACTGCATCATCAGTCCAACGGCCAGGAGGTGGGTGACCCACCTTATAGTATATTCGCTTTAAGAAAATAGTGAAGTCATCAAGGTCTCCATGATTTAACCAATGAGATTTTATAGGGGTTGTCTGTTATTGGTCAATGTGACTTCTTTTCTCATTTACTCACGTCTCATTGGTCAGTTTGACCTCTGATTATCATGACGTCACTATTTACTTAACGCGAATAGACTATAGTTGCTTACATATACAATCATGCCCTTTAATTGCTCTCGGGTGGACCTTGGAAGCATGAAAACATGTCCTTGGCCACTTATCAAGGTTGTAATGTCATATGGATCATTGGTGACAGGTTGCTAGTCCCAATGCCTAATAGATTCCGTTGACTTTTAGTCCCGTAGTAGCCGTCTACGAAATGAAGGTTATAAGGCAGCTAGGTAGCATTCTTTTATACGTCTCAGAATAGTACAAGGCAAGGACTCGTGCTTAGTTATAATAAAACTTGTCAGTTAGTTGAGTGATCCGTTTTCTGATTTTTAACATACACAGGTCTCTATTTGTCTGTCTATATATCTTTTATTTAGGTTACTTATAAGTAGTGAAATAAGTACATCTGTGTGTTAAATAGAGTAGGACAAGGACAAAAGTAATAAAAGTAAAGAGTTAACTGTGGCCGTTAGTTTCTTTAATAAGTGTCTTATTGCAATGGCGAATTTTGATATTTATTTACCTTTAAAACAGATACTTTTGCTATGTAACAACTTCGAACCTTGACAGAACGATTGAAGTTGGATTTTGCTAAAACGCATTAATGGACTTGGGCCCCGGGTAACATGAATCATTTATCATCCTAACATAGTTTAAAATCATAACTAACCTCACTCATGCTCTGCACTGGTTCCAGTGCTTCATAACTTCCACTCAAAGATAGTAAATCTTCACAATTTACAGGCAACCAAACCGTTTTCTCCCCGACAGTTTCCGTTGAGTGAATCCACGTATATTGACATGCTTGCTGCTATGCCGGAAGGCCATCATCGCATATCAGAGCCCATGAAGCAAGAGATCCTCGAAGATGATGGCTCTAGTACCCTATCACCAATGTCCCCTCTGGTCTACGAGTGTGATGACGATGATGATGAATGGGAACCGGATCGGACGGAACGGAAGAAGACCGCCTACAGGTGAGAGGAGGCTAAGACTTGAAATCTCCCGGACGAGTTTTGTATATAGTTTTATGTAATTCAGGACAAACTAGGAATATAAGAGTTACCAGCTAATTTTGTAGTTGTCACTTTTTGTAGTGTTGGTCAAAAACTTAGTTTAGAAAGAAAATAAAGCAGTAACTAGTTGCGTTTTATAGTAGACAAGCTTCCTTTGATAATTTAAAATAAACGAGAAAAGTACAATGCCAATTTGATTCATAAATGGATTAGTTCTGATAATATTTTCTTACTTCAAGTTGTAAATGAAGTAAAAACTATTTCTCACATTAGTTAGCTGTTCAAAGTTGAGTGCTATGAATACTGTTGACCTCTGTTGTATCTCTAGATTGTCCTGCAATTCTTAAGTCACTGTAGTGTTAATATTTGTCACTGTAAGTAAAAAAGACTTAAAACAATAGTTTTCGTTAATGTAAAAAGTATGAATTCGTTGTATAAATTGTATATGATAGTTAAGAAGCGGAAAGTTTAGCTTTACATTACATAATAAGAAAAAAATATTCTAATTTTATAACTTTGCTTAAAGTTGATATACTAAGAAAAGGCTTGTGAAATGTTAAGTAGAATACTGAGGCATATTAATGTTTAAATACACAAATAACTGAAATCTCTTCATGTTACCAGTTACCTTTTATCAAATGCAACAGCTTAATAAATGTGACTGTAAACCCGATGCAGTCAGAGGCTTGAGTGACCATTGTAATATACCAAAATTTAAATGCTTTCTGAAATCTGTTATAAATGTAATGATTTGTTTCTAAGACTTTCTTAATAGTACTCTTTTTTAAATTAATGTTATTTAAAAAATGTTGCATAGTGAAACATAATTGTAAAGAGACTTGCTAATAAAAGTTACATTCTAATGCAATGTAAATGCAGTTATTTAATCATCACAAAATGCTTAAGTGTTCTATTTATTTTAATCAATTTTACCCACCAAGTACTGATGCAAAGATACCGGAAATGTATTTGCCTTCATTACATTTCATTTAAGATGTAAATTGTTGACTATTTTCGAATTGGAAGTAAACCAAAGAACTACAAAAGTTCAATTAATCAAAATGAACATACATCAAAATAATGATTTATTGAGAGATATACATAATATGTATTGTTAATAAAAGGAGTATTTCGCTAACGTTCTTGAAATGGATTCTCTGTAGAAATCCGTGAATTTGCTTCTTTATCAAAGATTAGTGAATGATGCAATTTCAATATGTTTAAATAGTATTATTAAATATACTACAATAAGTTTTGTATGGCATTTGTTGAAGCAATTTTCTTTTTGATCTTTTGTTTACTTCCTGATTGATTGGCATATTCTAAGATGTTATCGCAACTATGTGTGAGTTTATCAAATAAGTTGCAGTACCAGTACTATGCATGTTGTAATCTTTTTAAAGTAACAATATACTAAGATTCATTTGTGTTTGACGAGTGTTAGATCACTTTTTCGAATCGTATCTATAGCACAGCATCTATTTTACTTATATTATTGAAATTGATTTTATTTTATAACAATAATTGTTACTAATAATTAATAATTATTACTATATCATCAATAGGAATTAATTAAACTCAATGTTAATCAGTCCTCCTACATAATACAAAATGTTAACAATATGTGTACATTGTCCTTTGCCCAATAATTACTAAAATACCACATGATGCTAAAAGTTTAAATATTAGTTATAAAACACATACTATGCTGGTACTGTATGTAAATAGCGAATTTGTGTGTGTGCCTGTGTGTTAATATTGTGTTGTTTACATTCCCAGTTTTATTAGTGAGTTAAAAATTGTTGTTACAAAATTGTTATTTCTTTTAATAATAATTATAGTATTCTTGTCCATACATACTAACATAATAGGTATAGAGAGTCCTAAGATATATTGGTAAAAGCTTCTCTGCTGTTTCTCAGTTACTATCAAAACATTAAAATATGGTATTGTTTTATAAATTGTAAAGAAGATTGATAAAATGACATAGGTGTGATTTAATTTAAAGATAAAACTATTATAACTTTATAACAACCGTCGCAATATTACATCTCAATAAATCGATATACATACCTACTATAATTGGCCAGTGGTAACATATCTAAAATATTAATCAACTCTATTTCATCTAAATACAACCTTATGTCAATTCATCAATTTAGTCCAAAGATATAGACTAATTATACTTTGTGACAAAATATCCATACAAACCACATAACACGGATTCTATAATTTTGTAATATATAGTGTCAAAAAATGTAAATGCGGGTAGATTGTCACCGAATCTCTTAAGTCAATTTTGAACTTATTGGTATAGAAATGTTATACTTACTTACACACTATAAGACAGATTTAACATCTATTTAAATGTTCAGATACCAATAGCCAGTGCTTGTACAGGGTGAATGCCTGTTAGGTTGGGTGCCGATTTCTCGAAAATATGACTATAGATCCTCAAAGATATCGACATGTAAAACTTTGCATATATTGTCATAGTTTTATTTAGATATTAGCCGATTGTTGTGAATTTCTTTATAAAATGTTTGTCACCGTATTTTCATTGTAGTATTTCATAGCTATACCAATAAGCTCGGACAAAACTGTTGCCTTGTAAGTGACGATATGTATTTAGTGTAGCATGACATAAAGTGTGAAGGAGCCAAAGTCTTCTCGTAGTGTAAGTGTAGCAGTAATTTTCTAAGGTGATGTATTTGTTAAGTTGAATTGGAAGTGCTAGAGGTACAAACTCTTTGTATAAAACGTAAATAAAACACATTCAATATTTGATGCTTGTCTTTTCTTTTATTTATATACGTCGAACGAATGAATGATTTTGTGTATTTGGGAACACTATGTACTAAAAACGGAATGTGTGACGGATATGTTGAACACAGTGTGTGTGCGGGTAATAAGACTAATGGGGCCATGAATAGTGTTATGCGTAGCCAGTTGGTGACGCTGACAGCCGAAAGAGTGAGAAGGCTAGAGGTCACTCAGAGCGATGGAGAGAGCAATGCTTGGGATCTCGTTACGGGATAGAGTACGGAACGTCGAAATACGACGACGCACCAGAGTTGCCGACATTGTAAAGAGAGTGCACAACTAAAGTGGCGATGGGCCGGTCACGTTTGTCGCTGCAAAGATGACAGATGGTCATATAAATGTCTGATGTGGCGACCTCGGACGGGAGCGAGAAGCGCTGGCAGACCAACAGCCAGATGGTCGGACGACATCAGAAAGACGGCAGGGCCGACCTGGAGTAGATGCGCCGCACAAAGATCCCGATGGAGAGAAATGCAGGAGGCATACGTCCAACTATGGACACAATATTGCTGAAGAAGAAGTAGCCAGTTGGTTTCTCAATCTGGAACGTATGGCTATTCATATAGGGCTGTGATGGTTCCAACATTGACTCATGGTACTGAAAGTTAGGTATGGCAAAAGAAGCATGAAAGTAGAATCAATGTCGTCGAAATGCTGTTACTGAGAAGCATGTTAGGAGTGACATTGAATGATAGAATTAAAAATAGTGTGGTAAGGGGAGGTTGCGGTTTGAAAAAAGAAGTGACTAAGATTGAAAACAGCATGCTACGATGGTTTGGACATGTTATGCGGTTGAATGATAGCACATTGACAAAAGGAATATATGTGAGTGAAGTGGAAGGGCGGTTACGTAGGGGCCGACCCAATAAGACATGACAGTCAGCTAGACGCTATATTGAAAAAGTGTGACGTTAGGAGTACCAACAACCGCCGAGTGTGTATGAGAAGATTTATGAGCGTCAATGAAGCGAAAATAGTCTGTCAGGATCGCGACAAATAGGGGTATAAAAAATGATAAGGGTGAAATGGTGTTGAACATTGAGAGTATGAAGAGAATTTAGCAGGATTATTTTTGAGACTGGACCTTAAGAGGCCAAGACGACAAACTCCACAGACATCTCCTTCGCAAACAACTACGCTATACAAACTGATAAAGAAGGCAATACGACGTGACCTACATAAGGCTATATAGAAAACTGAAAAGTATAACCACCCACTCTTCTTCGCATTTGTGGACTAAAAGAAAGCTTTTGACCTGCTCGAGACGTGTGCGTTCGCGCAGCGGAATGTTGTTGAATTTAAAGATTTTAATTATGCAGATATTTAGTGTATGACGTCGTATAATTGTGTATGGTAAAAAAAAAATTGTGCACGCAGCCATTGTGGAGAAATTCACCAAAAACTGATTCCGCTGGGCGAACGTTTTTGATCCATTGACTTTAGAAAAGAGATGTGTCCAAAAATTTGTGTGTAATTGTGTATGTATGAATAAAATTTGTGCATGCATAAACTTCGGAGAAATTCAAGTTTCCGCTACGCGAACGTTTGGCCATTAGCTAGTTTTCATACAAAGCGCTTACATAGAGAGCTGTAGATTTTTACATACGTTGTTTTGAATTTGTTTATATTTGTTTAAAAACAGATTTAGAAAAAAAACGTAAGGCTTAAAAGATAAAAATATAAACGTAAAATACGCTTATTAGGTCTTAGTTCTTAAAGTATGCACTTTGGGGTCTAGATTTTCACGTTTATACAAACCTTGTAAATGTCTGCAACACGTTGCCAAGTATCAATGATGTTCCGTTAGTAATTAAAGAGTTATAGGACAATTTACCACGAATAGATCACTGTTTACAAAGCAGTCAAATATCATGACGTTCTAAAGGAATTGCATGGTAAAATGTATGCCAATAATTAGTGTATTCATTCAACTATTCACATGCAAAATTTCATGTCATTAAATTCAGTAATTAAAGAAAAACAATTATAATACTGACGAAGCATCGAAAACCTACATAACCCGACCAAGTGGTCTTTTCTATGTTATAGAGTTTATCGTTATAGAGAATAATGTTATAAAGAGTTTACACTGTATTTAGATTATATCTCAAGTCTCAAGCGCATACTTAAATAAAGTACCTACGTAAACGGTACCTACTTTCTGTCATAGTCAAATACATTTAAAAAAGTAGGTGTACAAAAATAAATGACCTATAAATTATATCGAAACAACGATTGTGTTATCACCTGTACCAATTCAATACCGGTATTATACTGTAAATTTTGAGATGTTACCTAAATATATTGCACGGCCGCTTTTTTGTAGCTATCCGAACTTGGTCGGGTTATGTAGGTTTTCGATGCTTCGTCAGTATTATAATTGATTTTCTTTAATTACTGAATTTAATGACATGAAATTTTGCATGTGAATAGTTGAATGAATACACTAATTATTGGTGTGCGTTCGCGCAGCGAAATGTTGCTGAATTTAAAGATTTTAATTATGCAGATATTTAGTGTATGACGTCGTACAATTGTGTATGGTAAAAAAAAAATTGTGCACGCAGCCATTGTGGAGAAATTCACCAAAAACTGATTAAGTATTCTTCGTAATAGAGAATGGCGGCTGCGCTATAAAGAGTGTATCAATGTATGGGTTTTAAGGTAAACCAACCAAATTGTGGTCTTTTCTTTTTACCATACACAATTATACGACGTCATACACTAAATATCTGCATAATTAAAATATTTAAATTCAACAACATTCCGCTGCGCGAACGCACACCTCGAGACCTGGGCGGTCATGGAATCCTTACAGTGATCTTAAGTCTGGCGATACGTGAGTGTGTTGAGACTTATTTATGATTCCGCCATGATGACCGTTCAACTCCAACGCCACGGCACGAAATCTATCCAGTTAAAAGGATATCCCCGAAACTGTTCTTGAGAGCACTGGAAAATCTTTCCAAAACGTTGGATTGTTTAGAACGAGGAATAAATATAAATGGGTATAAATACATCACGCACCTACGCTTTGCTGACGATATCGTTTGGGGGAGGCCAATGTCCAACAGTGGATTCATTCAGGCTGCTGATGATATTAATAAATATAAGTTTAATTTAGGGAAGGGAGTTTAGAAGGGAAACAAATAGTAAATATGTAATATAGACACGTAGGTAGTAATGCCCGACGAGGACAAGTAATAATTTATGTACGAGGAATATATTCTATTAGTCAATAAAAAATAGTAATTGAAATTAATGGAATGAATATTATTCAGCTGCCACATCGGGCATATTTAAAACGGCCGTATAATAATTGTATCATTTAATAGATTCTTTTTAGTACTTAAATAAAGAATTGAATTAATTATCTCAATAATAATTTGATTTTCATTTATCATCTGTCATATCTCTAAGATTTACGTGAACATACGCAATACTTAAGCGACATAAGCAATCGTTTCTCAGCCTTTTGGCTAAGATAAAATGTCAAAAATAAGTGGATTGAATCAAATTCGTCAACAAAGTCAGCAGCTCATAGAAAGTTGCAATTACAAATATTAATTTTCGATAGTCTGTTTCGGCCAATCTGACTTAATATTTTCGCTTTGTCTCAAGAGTATCATAGTGTATTCAATATATTACGAGAATTATCTTTTTGCGAAGAAACATACTTACATTTCGGGATGTACACAACCTTGTTGACAAGATAATATCTCCTAAGTCACTTTGAATTCGACGTAGTTCAGTTGTTTGGGGCTTGACTCTGTATCAGTGGGTACAGGGTTCAAATCCTGCTTGAGCTTATACCAATGGAAATGAATTTCTATGTACATTTTGGTAATAAAAATACATTTACGAAATGCATCGAATTATACGGTGAGGGAAAACATCGTGAGGAAACCTACCTACCTGTTCGTCGAACAGGTAATAGTGCTTGTAAATGGCAACATGGCTGACCACCTGTCACATTGAGTACCTACTGACTATTTGGTCATTAAGCGGGTTAGAGGTGTCCATAGTATTACTACCTTCGCAATTGCCGAGATGAAAACCTGAACCTCTGACTACCCCACAAGAGCTAATGGTCGTGAATGCGTTTGTTTGTTTTTGTCACTTTTATATGAACTAGCGGATATGAGTACACATTAGACTCAAGGTGCCCTGGACATTGGGGCTGTGTTGTCATATGGAACGTTGATGACAGGTTCCCAGTCCATGGCTCAATAGATTCCAATTACCCCTAGTGTCTTAGTCACTTTCTACGACATGCCGCGAAGAACGTCTGCAAGTAAGCATTTTTGTGACCCAGTTAGAAGGCGTCTTAAGAATAGTTCATCGCTCTCTCATCACCTGAACTACCAGTCAGAAAACGTATACAATATGTATATTTTCCTTAATATCACTGTAGCTGCAAACTATATAGTTAACACGTGGATTTGAGGTTGCCATAGCATCTCTATCTCCAAAGGGTTAATTAATATTCATAAATATGTATTTTTTGTACGAAAATGAAACTCTGCATGAAATACACTGTTTATTGTAATTTCTATTCAATGAAATAAGTATAGTCCAACCATAACTAATTACACAATTATTGTTATGAAATCAACCTTAAAAAACATAATTTAAATAAATAGTTAACACTAAAACATGGGTAAAATAAATAAAATATCAATTTTAGGGAATCAACACAGATGATGTCAAAAGCTTTTTATAGATCAAAAATATGTGACTACTTATAGCTCTTACTAATAGTCAAATAATAATATATACTTAAATTTAATCTTAATTTCATTGTTTCTTAGTACAGATATATGTATTAAATCCTACTCCCATATTATTTAACATTTTCAGATAATTATTAAATACCTATCTGATTTTTGAGACACATTATTCTGCATTGATTCTTAAAAGAAATTCTGCTTAATATAGATATTTTAAAAAAATCATGATACAAATTTGATATACAAGAAAATTCGTCGCTATGACAAAATCAACTTAATTCTCTCCCATAGATATCGTCATTATTAATTACGTAAATTATGATAAAACATACTTAAAAACACAGTCTAATATGTTACCACGGTTCATAGATAAACATATTAGACATCACGATGTGATGATGGTGACGTTGCGCCCGCTCCATGGCGATATCTCTCTTGTACCTGTCATATCATAATTAAGTCATTATAATAAACAACGATCGTGGATAGCTATGAATGTCAGTATGGGTGAAACTATTTGTTTGACTACTAATATCTCAGATGCCTCGTAGAATAGGAAGCAAGGTAGGTAGTTAACATATCTTCGTCACAGAATAGCACGAGATGATGGCTGTTAACGATAGAATAGAATGATGAGTGATTGGATCAGTGGAGCCATTCAATGGACAGTGGCAGCAGCTGTAGTTTTTTTCAATTCTATGTAAGGATCATTACGATTAATTAATGTTGTATGTAAAAAACTTTGATATAACAAGTCGTTTCAGAATAAATAAAATTTGTTGAAAATAAAACCATTGGCGTTTCGTTTTGTCAACTGCCAGAGAAGGAATTCTCAGAAACAACTGTCAATTTTACAAAAAAAAAAGGAAAACGCGTTCACGACCCTTGTGGGGTAGACAAAGGTTTAGGTTACCATCTCCACAAACGCGGAGGTAGTAATTCTATGGCCACCTTACACTCACCACATGTTGACCAGATAGTCAGTAGTCAATGTGACAGATGGTAAGCCATGTCGCCATTTACTAGCACTAATTACCTTCAATTACCTATTCGGGAACAGGTAGGTGTCCAAAAATTTAACAAGTCAATTTCAAATTGAAAAAGTTTAATATCATAGAACTAAAACAAGAAATAAACTAAAACAAAAAAAAACTTACCGATTTCCAGCCCATGGTCTACAAAATATTTATTTTTTAGATACATTTTATACATATGCATTCACGTCTTGTATTCTCGTTCGGGGTGAACAGAACCTCTGAGGCACGATTATATTTCCTAGGTCACTTATTAACAAGAAAATTGGGGTTTTGATGTTATGTGAAACATTGGTGACAGGATGCTAGCCCATCGCCATTCCATTGGCCCCAATCGTACGACAGCCGGAAAAGACGGCGGCTAGTCATCGAATGTATTTACTAATGATCAGAATATACAATACAAGGAAAATTCTTCCTTTATCCATTGGTTAGATTAAAGTGGCTTCAGATGGTTCATACAAAACGGTGCTGCTTGCTATTTCCGTTATACTCTAACGCGGCTTCACACTGCCGCCTTTCTGTGATTAGTTAGGCGTAGCTTCAACTTACCCTCCTTCAGGAACATATGGACTGTAACGAACACAGCGAGATGACGTAAGTACTCATACATGCATCCCCGCCCCTCAGGGCTGCCCCCTTTCGTGGTGGACCCAAACTTGTCGATATTTATCCTTATCCTAACTGTTAGTATCGTGATAGCATTGCTTAAAAATGTTGACGGATTGCTAGCTCATCGCCTAATAGATTCTATCGATACCAGACTTATATACTTCTCAGACTACTGAATACAATATTCTATTGAAATACAAGGAAAAACCTTCCTTTTTTCCATTGGTTATGTAATATAATATTTTAATACTAATAATAATATTTGGGACACTATTACACCAATTGAACTAGCCCCTTGGTAGGTTCATGTAAGACTTGTGTTAAGCGTACTATAGTCTATTTTTATAAGAAACGAATACCGAAAATTTTAATTATGTTGCTATTGGTCTTTGTTATAAATGTCGTTATAATGGGTCTACGTAATCTAGACGCAGACGAAAAGCGAAGTTCTCTTTGCCTCCACCGGGATCGAACCCGGGACCTCACGATTACCGTTCAGGTGCTTAACCAATCGAGCCACGGAGGTGGTTAAGGTGGTTTCAGATGGTTCATACAATACGGTGCTCCTTGCTATTTTCGTTATACTCTAGCTCGGCTGCACACTGCCGCCTTTCAATGATTAGTTAGCTGTAGCTTCAACTTACTCGTCGGTATCATCACCACTGTAACAAACACAGGAATGATGTAAACAAAAGATTTAAGTAATTGTTAACAATATCTATAATAATAATTTGAGAGGAGGCGAGCAGTGGCAGACGGTACCGAATAGAATAATGATTCTAGTCGACAACTTGTATCCTCAAAATTCGCATTATCGCCGTGGTTGACATGTCCCTGCCTCTGGGTTGGTATCGACTTTTCAATCGAAATCTAGTGCTCGTCTAACGAAGCTGTGGGTTTTCAAGTAGTTATAACTTAAAACCTATTGAAATACAAGGATAAACCTTCCTTTTTTATTGGTGGAACAATTTTATATAATTCTCAGACTAGCACGACACATTATTGATAATATTTATATTCTAACATCGTTACAACATATTCCGATATACCGTCCACTCCGAAAGGGATTGAGGGACCCGTGTATATGTATGTGAATTAGTTAAAGACTTAGACTTACTCGGGGTTCATTTGGGATTCTTTAGAACTGTAAGTAGTTAGTGTTACGATCATTAATCCTTGCTTAGTAATATATAAGAATACATTTGAAGGGTACAGGGGCAATACAAGGATTGTTACAAAAAATGGTTTCAAACAAACTATGGCGACACTTAGGTATAATTACGATTTTGCTAGAAAAAAGCCCGGTCCGGTATATCATTAGTTTACCCAATGCAGGTGCAAAAGACGGAACGTCACATGGCATGCCTTTTTGGTTGTTTTGATTACTGTTTTGAGGTTTTTTTTTACGTCTGACAAATTGTTTTATTATGAGATAAAATATTGGATGAAAACCATCCAAAGCGATACTATCGTTTCCAGGCAGTTTTATTAATTGGTACCATTTATATTCTAACATCGTTACAACATATTCCGATGTACCGTCCACCCAAAAGGGATTAAGGGACCCGTGTATATGTATGTGAATTAGTTAAAGACTTAGACTTACTCGGGGAAATACATTTCTACTGAACTGTAAGTAGTTAGCGTTTAGTTAGTACGTTGATTAGCTAGCTTAGTAATATATAAGAATACATTTGAAGGATACAGGGGCAATACAAAGATTGTTACAAAAAATGGTTTTAAACAAACTATGGCTACGCTTTAGAAAAAAGTAAAAAGCCCATAAACAATTACAGTCCGGTATATCATTAGTTTACCCCACGAACCAAATATAAAGAGGACCCGGCGTAAGGAGCGGTCCCAGTTACGCGGTGCGGAGTCCAAATGCCGTGTTTTAATTGGTGCGGAGTCTAAAAATGTGTAGAAGAAAGAAAATACCTGATTTAATTGGCTGATGCCGTGTTTTGACTGGTTGTAATATCGCCCCTTCATCACGTGTACCTCGTTTCACCCCGCGTAATACCACACTAGTTTCCATACAAACATTGCGTAAGGCCCACTCCTCTTATTAATTACTTATGGTTACCCTATGCAGGTGCAAAAGACGGAACGTCCCTAGTGTAACGGAACGTCACATGGCCTCTTTGGTTATTACTGTTTCGAGGTTTGTTTTTTACGTCTGACAAATTGTTTTATTATGAGATAAAATATTGGATGAAAACCATCCAAAGCGATACTATCGTTTCCAGGCAGTTTTATTAATTGGTACCATTTATATTCTAACATCGTTACAACATATTCCGATGTACCGTCCACCCAAAAGGGATTAAGGGACCCGTGTATATGTATGTGAATTAGTTAAAGACTTAGACTTACTCGGGGGATTGCATTAATCTTGGACTGTAAGTAGTTAGTGTTTAGTTAGTACGTTGATTAGCTAGCTTAGTAATATATAAGAATACATTTGAAGGATACAGGGGCAATACAAAGATTGTTACAAAAAATGGTTTTAAACAAACTATGGCTACGCTTTAGAAAAAAGTAAAAAGCCCATAAACAATTACAGTCCGGTATATCATTAGTTTACCCCACGAACCAAATATAAAGAGGACCCGGCGTAAGGAGCGGTCCCAGTTACGCGGTGCGGAGTCCAAATGCCGTGTTTTAATTGGTGCGGAGTCTAAAAATGTGTAGAAGAAAGAAAATACCTGATTTGATTGGCCGATGCCGTGTTTTGACTGGTTGTAATATCGCCCCTTCATCACGTGTACCTCGTTTCACCCCGCGTAATACCACACCAGTTTCCATACAAACATTGCGTAAGGCCCACTCCTCTTATTAATTACTTATGGTTACCCTATGCAGGTGCAAAAGACGGAACGTCCCTAGTGTAACGGAACGTCACATGGCCTCTTTGGTTATGACTGTTTTGAGGTTATTTTTTTTTGTTACGTCTGACAAATTATTTTAGTATGAGATCTTAGTTACCTAATTTGTGTCTAATTATTTGATTTCACCATCTTACAATAAAATAATGATGAAAACCATCCAAAGAGATCCTATCGTTCCCAGGCAGTTGGTAACAATTCTATATACATCTCAGACTAAACATTTAAATTCATTTATAATCAATGCACGGAGGTGGTTAAAGTGGTTTCAGATGGTTCATACAATACGGTGATGCTTGCTATTTCCGTTATACTCTAACTCGGCTTAACACAGTTAGGCGTAGCTTCAACTTACTCGTCGGGTGCATAATTCATCCTATAAAAGAAAAGAAATTGATAGCGTCAAAACGCAATCGATATCCAATATAAATACTACATAATAGAAATGGCTCAAATAAAAAATACCAGCACTACTACATTAACTACGTTTAACTGTAAGTCCATAAAATCTTCTATGGAATGTATACGAAAATTATGTGTTACATCTGACATTATTTGTCTTCAAGAGACATGGTTATTACCACACGATATGACACTGCTAAATGAAATTCACCAAGATTTTGGATGTACGGGTGTGTCGGCGGTGGATACGGCGGCTGGCTTACTGCGTGGCAGGCCCTACGGCGGGGTCGCTGTACTGTGGCGTAAACAACTATTCACAGACGTATCGGTGATAAAGTGCAATAGTTCTCGTATCTGTGCTATTAAGGTGAATACAAATGTAAGTGCGTTTATAATATGCTGTGTATACATGCCGGTCGATACTCAAGATAATTTAATGGAATTTACCGAGTGTTTAGGAGAAATAAGTGCCATTGTGGAGGATTGCAGTGTGGAAAGCGTTTTTATACTAGGAGATTTTAATGCGCAACCGGGTCAACGCTTTGGTAAGGAATTATTTAATTATTGTTCAGACCAACAGTGGAGGTGTGCGGATGTAGAAAAATTAGGCGTAAATTCACAAACCTTTACGTTTATAAGTGATGCACACAATTGTCAAAGATGGTTGGATCATTGTGTTGTCACAGAAATTGCATTCCAATCTATAAAAAATGTTTTTGTGACTGAAGATGTTTTTTCATCCGACCACTTTCCACTAAACATTGTATGTGACCTCTCTGTTGTACGATCTAAATCTAGTACAGAGTGTAGGGAAAATAATAAAGTAATATGGGGCTCAAGGCAGCCAAGTCAAATTGATTTGTATCATCAGTTATGCAATTCTAGACTTAGAAACATAGATTTTCCAAAAGAATTTTATTTATGTAGTGACAAAAAATGTAATAAATTAGAACATCGTTTAGTTATAGATAAATTATACAAAAACATTGTAAATATTTTAAGGGAATCGGCGATTGAAAGTTATGCGAGTCGTTCTTGTTCTAAAGGTAGACGTATTGTAGGGTGGAACAAACACGTACAGGAAGCACACAGGCTGGCAAGGTTGGATTTTGTCAGCTGGGACCTGCATGGAAGACCTTCCAGCGGTAACTTATTTGAACTTATGAAAAGAAGTCGGGCTATCTTTAAAGGTAAATTGAAATGGTGCTTAAAAAATCAGGAGCAAATAAAAATGGATATCCTGGCAACTGAGTATAAGAATAAAAATTTTAGTAAGTTTTGGAAAGAGACTAGTAAGCTTAATACAAGACCTGGCCTGCCTGTGAGCGTTGATGGTGTAAGTCAGCCAAAGAGTATTGCCAACATTTTCAGTGAACGTTTTTCAGTTCAGCCGCTGTTGTGCAAGGGGTTGGATGACGGGAAGGTGCTCGGGGGCGGAGCATCTGATGTAACTTTTATTTCTGCAGGTGAAGTGCGCAGGATTGTTGAGGGCATGAAACGTGGGAAATCGCCAGGGCACGATGGGCTCAGTATAGAGCATATCTTACATGCAGGTGTTCGCCTCCCTCGAGTGCTTTCTATGTTATATACATTTTGTTTATCTCACTCGTATCTGCCTGAGGACTTCATGAAAACCGTGGTCGTACCCGTGGTTAAAAACAAAACAGGAGACATATCAGATAAAAATAATTACAGACCGATATCGCTTGCTACAATCATAGCTAAAATATTTGACGGTTTGCTTGAGAAACAGTTAGATAAATACCTACACCTTCATGATGCGCAGTTTGGTTTCAGGCCAAATTTATCTACTGAAAGCGCTATACTGAGTCTCAAGCATACCGTGAAGTATTATACGGATAGAAACACCCCAGTATATGCGTGTTTCTTAGATTTGTCAAAAGCTTTCGACCTAGTCTCGTATCCAAGGTTATGGGAGAAGCTTAAAAACATTAACCTACCTTTCGAGTTTCTTGAAGTCTTTAGGTACTGGTATGAAAACCAGACAAATCAAGTAAGATGGGGTAATAAGCTATCAGATCCGTACAAGTTGCAATGTGGAGTGCGACAAGGCGGTCTTAGTTCACCAAAGCTTTTTAATCTCTACATGGATGACTTGATAGGTGAACTCGGTAGCATGCATGCTGGTTGTTCTGTAGACGGTGTTAATGTCAATAACATTAGTTACGCAGATGACATGGTGCTGCTGAGTCCATCTGTCAACGCATTACGTAGATTATTACAGGTATGTGAAAGTTATGCTGAAAGTCATGGGCTCCGCTATAATACGGAAAAGTCAAATTTCATGGTTTTCTCTAGTAAGGGCAAGACTCCTGAATATGTTCCACCCATTAAACTTTGTACATATGAACTTGATAGAGTTAATCAGTTTAAATATCTAGGCCATATTGTGACTAGTGATTTAAAAGATGATATGGATATGGAAAGGGAGCGTAGAGCTTTGGCGATGAGGGGTAACATGCTGGTCCGTAGATTCGCTCGTAGCAGCGAACAGGTGAAAATAGCCCTCTTTAAGGCCTTCTGCCAGTCCTTTTACGCCAGTAGTCTTTGGATAGCATATGCTCAAAAATCTTTCAGTGCTCTGCGTATCCAATATAATAATATTTTCAGAATGCTGTTGGGTCTGCCGCGTTTTTGTAGCGCGTCGTTCATGTTTGCAGAGTATCGCACAAATGACTTTTATGCGATAATTCGTAAAAAAGTAGCGTCAATAATGGACAGAATCAGGTGGAGCTCCAACGGCATTCTGGAAATAATAAGCCACAAGGTCGACTCGCCTGTGCTCGCACATTGGGTAGAAGTGCAAACCCAGTACCACTCGCCAGATGTTCGAGTACAGAATAGAATATAAGTACTAACACATAGACAGTAAGTAATACTAACATTTTGTATTGTATTATTATTATTAATTTAAATTTTATTTATCATTATCATTTTTTCTAATGTATGGATCTTTTGTTGTCCGAAATAAATGTTTATTATTATTATTATTATTATAACCCCTGTAACGAACACAGGAATGATGTAAACAAAAGAGTAATAAGTAATTGTTAACAATATCTATAATAATATTTTGAGAGTACCCAAAATTCGCGTTATGAAGAATTTCGTTCATTCCAGTCGGCAGCGGCAGATACCACGGTCGCCATGGTTGACATGTCGCTGCCTCTTGGTTGCTATAGACAATTCAATCGAAATCTCGTGCTCGTCTAACGAAGCTGAGTTTTCAAGTTATAACTTAAAATCTATTGAAATACAAGGATAAACATACATACATACATACACATCAAGCCTGATTCCCTGTAGAGGGGTAGGCAGAGATCAACGAATCCCCATTTGTCTCGATCCTGACAGACCACTTAGCTTCATTGACATTCGTACATCTTCTCATACACTCTCGGCGGTTATCGGTACACCTAACGTCACCTTTTTTCAATATAACATCGATTTGACTGTTATATGACTTATTAGGCCGGCCCCTCCTACGTAACCGCCCATCAACTTCACTCATATATATCCTTTTGTCAATCTGCTATCATTCATCCGCATAACATGTCCAAACCATCGAAGCATGCTCTTTTCATTCTTAGTCACTACATCTTCTTTCAAACCGCAACCTTCCCTTATCACACTATTTTTCATTCTATCATTAAATGTCACTCCTAACATGCTTCTCGGTGACCGCATTTCGACGGCATTGATTCTACTTTCATGCTTCTTTTGCCATATCCAACTTTCACTACCATTAGCCAATGTTGGAAACAGCACAGCCCTATGAATAGCCATACGTGCCGATTGAGAAATCAACTGGCTACCCATAACACTATTCATGGCTCCATTGATCTTATTACCTGCACACACTCTACGTTCAATATCTCCCTCACACTTTCCGTTATTAGTAAATAGTGTTCCCAAGTACACAAAATCATTCACTTGTTAGACTCTTTCATTATCTATGTCAATCTTACACTCTGTCTTGCTAAGTCCCTCCATGACCATTACTTTCGTTTTATTTACATTAATTTTCATTCTTTTCCTCTTAAGAGACTCATTCATGCAAGTGACCATCTCCTGCAACTCACACACCGATGATGCAAGAAGAAACTGATCGTCCGCGTACAAGAGGCATTTAATGATCAACTGACCCATACGCAATCCTCTGTCACTTTCTTTCAAATCAAGCAACTATCCACGAACAGATTGAACAGCCACGGCGACGCTACACAGCCCAGCCTCACACCCTTTCGGATACTGAACCAGTCTGAGTAGGCCCCATTAACCCTAACACAGGCTCCCGAATCCACATATAAAGACTTTAGAGCCCGTATTAAGGTGCTGCCCAAACCAAACGCAGATAGCGCCCTCCACAAATCGTTCCGTGATACACGATCATACGCCCTTTCGAAATCCATAAAAGCATAGAAAACCTTTTGGTTCGTCGCCAAAAACTTTTCTGCCACCTGACGTAAGGAAAAAACCTGATCTGTACACCCCATTCCCTTCCGAAAACCTGCCTGTACATCCCATATCTTGGTTTCAGTCTCACGAACAAGTTTTTCAACCAATACTTTTGCATATATATTTCCGACGATGCTCAGAAGGCTAATCCCCCGGTAGTTCTTGTAGTCTTGAAAGGGTCCCTTCCCCTTGTACAAAGGGACGATAACGGCCCTGCACCAATCTTTAGGCACACGGCCATTCCGCCAACACGCATTAAAAAGTAAGTACAAGAGGTTGGCAACCACCGGGCCACCAGCCTTCAACATCTTCACGGAAATCCTGTCGTACCCTGCAGCTTTACCAGTTTTCATAGCTTTCAAAGCTTTAAAGATTTCTTTCATACTAATATCACTGCCATTATCAACCACACTTAATTCAGATGTACCGTCCTGAATTGATACACCCTCATTTTCAAACAACTCTTCAAAGTATTCCTTTCATCTTTTTAACGCCAAACACTCATCATTTACCAAATCCCCATTCTTATTCCTAACAGCACTCATTTTGGATCCATACCCGGATACCCGTGGTTCATTTGGGATTCTTTAGAACTGTAAGTAGTTAGTGTTACGATCATTAATCCTTGCTTAGTAATATATAAGAATACATTTGAAGGGTACAGGGGCAATACAAGGATTGTTACAAAAAATGGTTTCAAACAAACTATGGCGACACTTAGGTATAATTACGATTTTGTTAGAAAAAAGCAAAAAGCCCGGTCCGGTATATCATTAGTTTACCCAATGCAGGTGCAAAAGACGGAACGTCACATGGCATGCCTTTTTGGTTGTTTTGATTACTGTTTTGAGGTTTTTTTTTACGTCTGACAAATTGTTTTATTATGAGATAAAATATTGGATGAAAACCATCCAAAGCGATACTATCGTTTCCAGGCAGTTTTATTAATTGGTACCATTTATATTCTAACATCGTTACAACATATTCCGATGTACCGTCCACCCAAAAGTGATTAAGGGACCCGTGTAATATATTTAGTAATATATAAGAATACATTTGAAGGGTACAGGGGCAATACAAGTAATACAAGGAAGTGACAAAAAAGGTTTTAAACAAACTATGATCCCAGTCATTTGGTAACAATTCTATATACATCTCAGACTAGACATTGATAATCTGACATCGTTACAACATATTCTGATATACTGTCCACCCCGAAAGGGATTAAGGGACTTGTGTATATGTATGTGAATTAATTAAGGACTTACACTTCACCCACTCGTGGAGGACTGTATAAAACCCTGGCGTGGTTTAAATACATATATAAGAATACATTTGCGAATTGCACCAACTACGGTGAAAGAAAACATGGTAAGGAAACCTACCTATTCCCCGGAACCGGTGATAGTCAGTGCTTATAAAGGACGAATAAAAGAAGCTTTCAGCGCTGGACTTTCTGGATTTAGATTTAGCGAAGGCTTTTGACAGGGTGGTAAGAAGGGAAATGTGGAAGGCGTAGTCTGGGTTAGAGAGTTGGCTTGTGCGTTCAGGTGCAAGTGTGAGAGTGGGTGATGGTTGCACGGACTGGCTAGGCATCTCTCCGGGTGTTCACCAGGGTTGTGTAGCCCCACCTTGGCTTTTAAAACTATTCATGAATCATTGAATTGATTGCATGATGATGATGACAGAATGTGTTATTAAATTGAATGCTGAGCAAGTGGAACAAGTAAGAGAGTTTGAGTGTTCGGCAAGTGTGTTTACAAGAGTTGGTTAATGTGACGGCGATATAGAAAGGAGAGTGAAGAATGGACGTGCAGTGAATGGGGCCATGAATGGTGCTTTGTCTAGTCAGCTTTTAATAAATTGTATTGACCCCCATATAATAGCAAATGAAGCGGATGGATGAAAGGAGAGTTACGAAAGGTATAAATAGAACTAAAGTGGAACGTAGAGTTGGACGGGGTTGGCCGCGTAGAATTTATATAGATCAAATTGGAAGCATTCTTCTAAATGCGGGTGTACGTAGTGTGAAGAACAGAAGAGCTTGTATGAGAAGGTCAATAGGAGTGAGTAAAGCAAGATAGTTTTGTTAGGATCGATCAAGATTGTTCCAGGTGGCGATCGATAGTCTCTGCCATGTATGTAAAGGATGGCATAGTTTATCACGTTTCATATTAATCCTGACTATACACATGGTACACGCTGCGTAGATGAACACATGAACTGTCAATTATCAGCACTGGCTAATACTTGTTTCGACGAATAGGTAGTATTTATGGTATTTCCTTTCATCGTAGTAGGTACAGAACTATTTTTGTCGTAATAAGTAAAACTATGATTAATAACTAACGGGACTTATCACGGTTTCTGCCAATGACCATGGCTGCTGCAACGTAGCCGAAACGTCGGATTAATAAAGGTAACTTTATTATATAAAAACTTACGCCAGTAAGTCCCGTTAGTTATTAATCATGAGTATAAATCGCAAATCTCTTAAAATTATAAGTAAAACGATGGTTTGAAGAGTCATCATATTGCTAAGTTGATGGTAGACATTCAATCTCTGACTATCCTAAAAGGCTTTTTAATCGTTACGTGTATATGGAAAACATCTCCACATTTTCTCACCAGACCGCCAGAAAATAGTTTTTTTTGTAATAACGTTTTAGTTCCATCTCTGCCTTTGGCCTGACTTACTAAACTTGGAATTGGAATAAGTTAGGTTATGTATTCCCGTGAAGACCTTAAAAGCTACATAAAGGTCGACTCTCAAAAGTATTATTTTTAATACTTTGAGATGACCATAAAATTACTACAAAACAAACAACAAGAGAAAGACCCATTGTGCTGAGGTTTGTTCGGAAGACGAATCGGGACTCACTTATAAAAACAAAATCAAGGCGAAACCTGAACTCTGCAGACATTGTTCCTGGACCACCTAAGCCAGTTTATATAAACGAGAGGCTCACTTACACCAAACGGCAGCTTTTTAGAGAAACGAGATCAAGAGCCCGAGCGTATGGTATGCGGTACTGCTGGATATCTAACGGACAAATCTTGGTGAGAGAAGCAGAAAAAAAGCCAGCAAAACTAATTAATTGTGAAAGGGACCTGGATAATCTGATAGGCGTGTCTGTTCCACTACCAATTTCATTAGATAGAACGATTATCAACTAACTTCTTAATAGTATATTAGTATTTCCTAAATCTAACCTTAATTATAATAAATAACTTAAGTTCCATACAAAATATCGATTAACTTACATAATACTCAAAATTATATAACGTACTAGTTATTATTATATACACATAAAGTTACAAACTATATATACACGAACACTAGAGACATACCTAGCTTATACAAATAGTAATTTATGGTGGCGGATACTGTTTTACAGGATATTGACACCATTTTCACAGCAGATTGTGCCTCATTAGATGCTCCAGAGGATTCCAGGTTTTATTTGGAACCCTTAAATGGATTAGTATTCATCACTTTTAATATTTGTAGTCTGAACCGCAACTTTGATGAGTTTCTAGTGCTGTTGAAGCGTCTAAATACCCCAATAGATGGCATAATACTGACAGAATGCTTTCTTAAATCCTGTGGCAATGTCCCACAGATTGATGGATATAGGAGTTTCTTTACTGAAGAGACACTTAACAAAAATGGTGGCGTAGTTATCTACATCGACTCTAAATGGGAAGTAACCTCATCTTACGAACCAAAACTAGCAGAAGCGGAAGGTTTAGTTGTAAAAGTAGGCAACAAGTTAACGGTAGTGGGTATCTACAGATCACCATCGTTTAGAAATACCCAATCATTTCTTGATGATCTAGATGACGTCCTCATGAGTCTAAGCAACGAAACTTGTCTAGTGTTGGGTGGTGACTTAAACATCAACATTTTACATGGCGTAGACGACACAAGAACAGCAGAATATCTCAACATTATGGCTCAACATAATCTCTTACCGACTATTGATGTTCCTACCAGAGTAGCAAAAACTATGTCCTCCTGCATTGATCACATTTTTGTCCGTTCACAGTTCAGATTTAAGAGTCTGGTATGTAAAGTAGCTATGACAGATCACTATCCAGCTCTCGTGAAACTAGTAAACTCTAATCATAACTTCCGCAACACCAAAAGTTCTAATTCACAAACAAAGAATGTAACATTTACTAGCTACGACAACGTGGAAAAGAATCTACTAATTCATGACTGGTCTGATGTTTTAGATGACAACTCGTTACAATCGGCTTCTTCTAAATTTATGGTCGTCATTGAAAATGCGATTAAAGCAAATACTGTGATCAAAACAATTCCACGAAACAAACGAAACATTAAGCCGTGGATTACTCCCGGTATAATCAGATGCTTGAAACATCGGGATAGACTACATTTGAAGTCAAGAAGTGAACCGGGAAATACGATCTTGCAAATCACCTATAAACGGTACAGAAATTTTTGCTCAAACCTAGTTCACAAAGTTAAAAAAGAGTATGAATGGTCACTCTTAAGTAAAAATAGTAATGACCCAAAAAGTCTCTGGTGCACTGTAAAAGAAATTTGTTACACAAAACAGATACGTAGAGCCGCCACTGAACTAATCAAGCCTGACCAAACCCCGCATGAATGTCTTTCAAAATGTAACACGTTTTTTGCCTCGATCGGAAAAAATCTTGCTTCTGGTATTTTATCCAAACTTAATGTCACCGAAGATTGTCTAGTTTCCTTGATTGATAACAATACCACTTCTAACGCAGGATCATTTTTCTTGAATCCGACAGATGAAATGGAAATACTGTCTCTTATCAAAAGTCTTCCATCAAGTGCAGCTCCTGGGCCAGATGGTATAACGAATAGGCTCACTAAGCAAATCGCTAAGCTCGTACTGGTGCCTCTTGCGCATATTTTCAACCTAAGCATGACTTCTGGGGAATTTCCAGATGTTTGGCGATCAGCTTATGTCACACCAATTCACAAAGGAGGTGCCAGAGATATTCCAGACAATTACAGGCCTATATCTTTGCTGGGAACTTTCTCCAAGTTATTGGAAAAAGTCATCAACACGAGACTCAGGAAATATCTGGAAGATAATCTACTTCTCAGTGACTCTCAATACGGTTTTCGAAACGGAAGATCTACGGAAGATGCTCTTAGAAACTTAACTGATAAAATAGTTGACGTTGTTGATGGGGGTAAGTGTTGCATCACTGTGTTTCTAGACCTGGCAAAGGCATTTGATACCATTTCAAGGAAGATATTGATAAAAAAGCTGGAGGCCTACTACGGAATCCGTGGAATACCCTTGAAATGGTTTGAATCATACCTCTCAGATAGAAAACAACAGGTCAAGGTTGGTGAGCTTACGAGTGACTATCAGAGATGTGATTACGGGGTGATTCAGGGCAGCGTCCTTGGGACGACCTTATTCTTACAATACATCAACGACATAAACTCCATTGGCCTAAAAAACGGTAACATAATTTGCTATGCAGATGATACTGCAGTGATATTCAGTGGTGAGGACTGGAAAGAGGCAAAAAACAATGCAGAAGAGGGTATGATCAAGATATATAACTGGCTTTCCAACAATCTGCTGTCTTTAAATGTAGATAAAACTAAATTTTTGACTTTTCATAAAACAAAGGCTTCTTCTCCAAAAATTGACAAAGAGTTATTCCTAAATAGATGCAGCAATCACACCAAAAATGACAACAGCTCTCACCGCTCGATTTCTAGCAACAATGAGTGTATGTGCACTGTGATAAAACAAAGCGCTAATATTAAGTACCTAGGTGTAGAGTTAGATCATAAATTAACATTCCGAGATCATATACATAATCTTTCAGGCAAAATTAGAAAAATAATATTTATTATGAAAAGACTTCGAAATTGTGCTGATAAATTACTCTTACGACAAATATATCTAGCGATCTGTCAACCGATTATCATATACTGCCTTCCTAGCTGGGGAGGAGCAAGCAAAACTTACATGATAGAGATAGAAAGAGCGCAAAGGGCCGTGCTTAAGGTCATGTTAAGGAAACCCCGCCGATATCCCACGCATGAACTTTACCAAGAATGGGGAGTGATGAGTGTACGAAAGCTATATATAAGCCAAGCCGTCCTCAACGTGCATAAATTACTTATAAGCTCTAAAGACTATGACATCATTAAGCGAAAGCGGATTTACTCGGCCCCCATACAAGCAGTTGCAACAAATTTTGCACAAAAACACAGGAAATATTTGCATCCATATTTGCATAATCAACTTACAAACAAAATCTCTTTGGTTGATCAAAATCTATCCGATGCAAAGAAACTCATAAATCAGTATATAGAACAGCTGAATTATAACCAATGTGAAAGTCTTTTATCTAAACGTATAAACTAGAACTTAAAAGTAAACAAAATCCTACATAAATATATTAAAGGTGAGTTATATATCTATAGCTTTATATAAATTCGATATGTATATGTGTATGCATGTGTATATGTATGTGTATATATATGTATATATGGGTATATGTATGAATGTGTATGTATGTATGTATATGTATATTTATGCTTACAGAATCTTCAATTCAATATCGTATCAGTATCGATTATTAGAATAGGTAAACATGGATATACGATGCGGTTACAATAAAAACAAATGAAATAATGAAAAAAAAATATATCTACTCGTAGATCTTAATAAATACAAAATCGCTATCGCGTATGAATTGGAGTGCATCCTAACTTGGCCGTCGCGACACAGGTGCGCCTAGTGCGATGGCCAGCGAACTTCACGTCAACTACCCTCATATAGTGTTAATTGAGATCAGCACCCGACAATTGATGTGAATGAATTGTTCTTTGTAGAATTTTTAAGGTAAATAAAGTATTTTGTATTTGTATTTGTACTACCCCCACACTTGGGGAGAGGGACACGCGCACTTCTTTCCATTTCAGTGCCGTGACAACAGTTTATTAACATTAAAACTGACTTGGCATAGAGGACGACTAAGGGACTAGAGGCGAATGGAATACCTCGGACAATGGGCTAGCCACCTATCACCATTATACCATGACGATCCTGATAGTTTTGTTAAGGGTCATCGAGGAAAAGCTTAATCACTCGAGGATGACAGATCCTGAATGTATATGTGTGTCTAATATCGTGTATGCTCTGTCGAATTGGGTTAATATCCCTTATAGATAGGGCAAGCGTGTTTAATAACAAATGCATTAACGAACATGTTGTTGTGATGGCTTTTGGTCCATGCAACGGGTAGCTCACCTCGTTGCCGTATGTAGACACTGACTTATTTCGAGACATAATCCGTAATATTAAATAAATATAATGAACTTACGTAGTTCCGTTGTCCATTGGGCTATAATTAACGATTTATATACATTATCTTTACCATGCTGGGTAGTTAGTGGTCGAGGGCCCGTTATCGACCGAGGAACGGGCTTTCGTCATGCGAAACCACTTTTTTGACTAATAATCAGTAGTCATGTCGCAGTAGGCAACTAAGCGACCAGGGGTAAGTAAAATCTGTTCGGCGGTGGGTTAGCAACCTATTACCAAAATTCCATATAAAAATTTAACCCCAAAATTCATGCTCAACTGAGATCTTCGATATATTGTCGTCTACCCAAGTTTCCACCTACCCCGAAAGGGATTAAAGGTCATAAATACAATATGCACTTCACCATTATCCCTTGCACGTCGGAGGTTTAATTGCTATACATTTTTGCTTATTATGTATAAAACATTAATATTATTCGCAAGTCCTGCTATTCCTTAGGAATAAATAAAACCTGAAACAGATAATATCTCAGCAAGGCGTAAGCGTAGGAGGCCACTTAGGGACTAGATCTCAGTAGAATCTACTAGGTGATGAACTATAAACAAGAATCCGTACTAATGGAGAGAAGAACTGAATTATCGCTGGTAGTGGCTGAAGCCACGAGTGGTTGCATTTTGTAAGCCGCCCATGGGGAGGCCTACGTACAGCAGTGGACTGCTTTAGGCTGATTGTTTAGATGACATTAAAATACTTACATGCACTCCGTTATGCTAGTAATGTTGCTAGTAATGTTTTTCGACATTTCGGTAACTGGACTGAAACAAAAAAATATTTCAAACATCCATATCATGGGTCCGATCAAGCGTCTTTGTGCGGATTTTCAAGGCGGTTTCGATCCCACTAGTCACTATACACTTAACACTCAACGTAGCAGATGGTATCCCATTGCGAAGAGTGGGCATGTTCTCACTCACTCACTCTGTATCAGTGTTCATAGAAACTATTTGAAATACAGTTCTTTTTAATGTTACAAGCTTTGGATTAGGGTTGAACTCGTTCAGTTTTCGAATCCAAAACATGGGCACTTGCACACACGGTGCCCAATAGAGATACGGTTATTCATGTCTGCAATTGCGGAATTTGATACATGATCACATTGAACTCAATTTTCATCAGATAGTCATAAAACACAAGTGGCATACACACATATTATGACTGTATGTGTAAGCACGATTTTAAGATTTGAATAAGAGAGTGAAAGAGATGGTGAAGAGGAGAATTTAGTAGCAAGGGAGAGGGCCATAGGAAACTGTTATGGAAGAAGGTCAAAACGGCCCGGGGACTTTCTGGAAAAACTAGAATGAGTTTTTTTAGGTACAGGAAGGGAATTTGGTAAACGATGAGTTAAGAATGCGTTGAAACAATGGTGATACATCCGAACTAGGTGTCGATGATAATGAAAGTGGTATTAGTAATAAAGAGATCTTTGGAACGTACGAGATATGAAAAGGCTGCAGGGCATGCCAGGATTTCCGTGGAAATGATTTCCAGTAGGTGCCAGCCACTTGTAGCTATTATTTAATACGTGTTAGCGATGTGACAATGTGCTAGGTGTAATGTTTCTTTCAAGACTGCATATGTATGATGCATTGCTATAAGTGATCAGTTATGTATATAGTCTGCTGCTGCTGTCGTGCACACAAATTAACAAAAATTCCAATTGTGAAGGTAGACAGACATTAGCTGAAACGCCAGTCATCCCGCGACCACAGCCTATGCAACTGGGTCGAAACGTCGGGTTAAATATAAAGGTAATCAGATATCTTTATTAATTTATCGTGATACGACCCGGTCTCACATAGTAAATAAAATAAGTACATGAATACCACATTATTAAATGATCAATGTCAGTCAAGAAGTTAGTGAACACTTACCTCCGCCAATTAGGATCCAATGGTCCATCTATTTCGATCGCTGTAGCAACTGAAAGATTTATTCATTTATTGAAAAGACGATGATGAGATAGCTGCCTTGACCCCTAGCAAGTTAATATATATATGAAATGAAAGTGGTTTGTCAAGACTGTAACAGATGGGGATCCGGAATATCTCTACCCCTCCACAGGGAATGACGCTCGACTAACAGAAAGCGATTTCTTCTTGTATATAAATGTGTATGATTTAAAAAAAAACAACTTTCTTACCATCTACAGCCACACGTTTAACCTGAATGTACTTGAGCTTATCCACGTCTTCGGCTTCGATTTGCACGAAGGGAACAGTGCCATTGTTTGTGCCCAGCTCTAAGGTGTTTCGGTTGCCGGTCCTCACCCACAAATTTGGGTTTTTCTCGGAGAAATTCGCAGGAAGCGGCAGTTGCCGAATAAACCCCGCGCTATTGTAAACCGCAATTCCGTATTCATTTAAGTGTATCTGAAACTGTGATTTCTTTGGTTAAACATACATAAATAGATGAAAACATTTTACAATTTTTACATATTGTGACCCGTGCTAGTTTCAAAATTTTATAGAATTGTTTCTAGCTGCCTTTCTACTCGACAAGTCGTAAGAGTCAACTAAGGGACTGCGTCAATTGAATCAATAAGGCAAAGGGCTAGTGACCAAATATCCGACAAGTAATTATATGGCACTTGAATGCATTTATGAGTACTTACATCAGTATAAATACGTTCTTGCGACCGGCTTAAGTAGATGATTATTTTTGAAGCATCCTGAGCTTTGACTTTTTCTGAATGCACCGTGCCCGATAGCTCAATCGGGAGTCGAACAGTAGCTATAGCAGAATGGCAAAACAAACATAAAATCGATATGGGCCTCTAGTCAAGTGCTTAACGCAAAGACAGTAGGAATATAAATGTATGGGATTGACATGCGCATGAGTTTGATTTACCGAATGCTTATATCATTTTGCATCGGACTGACGATTCGAAGCAACACAGCGTTGTCACTTGGCTAGGGACCGACTCTTAATAATAATAAAAACATAAATAATATCTCATCATCATACTTCAATCAACTAATCAATGCACAGGCATTTTGTATTTAAATAATTTCACAAATTCACCTTCCTACTTGTTCGTCGAACAGGTAATAGTAAGCCCTTGTAAATTACTGACCACCTGTAACATCGAGTACTGACTATTTGGTCAACACGTGGGTTCGAGGTGTCCATAGAATTACTACCTTCGCAATCGCGGAGATGGAAACCTGAACCTTTGACGTCATAAATGTGTTTGTTTTGTTGTTTTTGTTCACAAATTCACCTATAAATCATGAACTGACATTTGGTATAGACATGTACAGTGACACTTGTTTAAAGGGCCTGTTACACTCACAATTCACCATGGTGTACGTGATCTCGCTGACTCTGTCGTCTCTATTTGCTCTGGCGAAGCACCCTGGCTCACGGCAAAGGTCGAACTTGAAGTCAGGCGGAGGCATGGGAATACGCGGTATCTTAAATACGAGAAACAAAAATTATATTTATACAAAATCACGCCTTTAAATCCCTTTCTAGGACACTCAAAGACGCAAAAGTACTTTTTGTCATTTTTAGGTTGTGATGTCATATGTCACGTTGGTGATAGGTTGCTTACCCATCGCCCAATGATTCCATTTAATCACATCCCTTGATCACCTCCTACGACATTCCAGGAAGAATGGCAGCTATTTAGCATACTTTTTACGTCCCAGACTAGCACGGTACTCTAACTAAGGGACTAGAAGGGACTCGACTAGGTATTAAAATGGTTTGCACTTAATAAACATAATTTCTAATAACAAAAACAGTCCCATAAATAAAATTGAATGTCATTTAAATATGTAAATTAAAGCATCTCCATTCATTATATATATACTCGTCGTACTCATCTTTTAAAACATGTGCTTCAATTCCTTTCAGTATGAACGGAAGCTCAGAGACTCAATGTGAATGAATATAAAACTTCTCGGACATTGTAGCACACATAAGTAGGAGAAGTATTCCATTAAACAATAGATTGCACACCCAGTTCCTTTGTCGCCTCTTACGGCATGCAGGGAAGAGAGCTTGTAAGGCACTTACCTCTAGCCTGTACATACGGCTGATATGACATGGATGGAAATCGGGGCAGACAGGGTTGTTCAAAAGTTCTTTCGTAGGCACTTCTCCGAAATAGTACAGGGAGTGTATCACATTATTTTGGTATGCTATGATGTCTAACACGTCTGTCATCATTACCTGAAAATGTAACACATTTTTGTATGCTTATATGTACATGTCTTTATATTGTACAAGCAGTATCAAGTTTTCATTACCATGATACATATATGGCACTGTAATTATAATTTAATGTTATATTATATTATTCGCTCCTATTATTAGCAGGGTAATGTTATATAGCCTAAAGCCTTCCTCAATAAATGGTCTATCTATCACAAATAGAATTCGAACGAGTAGTTCCTGAGATTAGCGCGTTCAAACAAACAAACAAACTCTGTTTCAGTGGGTGCAGGGTTTAAATCCCGCTTGAGCAGGTACCGATGGAAATATTTTTTTATGTATTCTACTGTAAATTTTCGTCAAATATTACGGTGAGGGAAAACATCATGAGGAAACCTATCTGATCCCCGAACAGGTTATAGTTAGTGCGTGTAAATGGCATACCACCTGTCACATTGAGTACTGACTATCTGGTCAACACGCGGGTTTGAGGTGGTCGTAAAATTACTACCTTTGCAATTGCGGGGATGAATACTATATAATGACTACCCCTCAAGGGTTAACGGTCGTGACCGAGTTTGTCGTTTTGTCCTTTTTATTAAATATTGTTGATTATATTTGTGACCATTATTTTATTTTTGTCATTTGTTTTTATTTTTTACTAGATTCAATTATATATCACGATCATTGTAATCTTTAGATATTGTTACAATCCATCCATCCAATACGATCCATCCATTGTTACAATGTTATAAATATATCTTAATCTATTGTCTAATCTTACCCGGACGCGATTGCCACAGTTGACCGAGCCATCTTCGAAATATTGGCTGCCCACCTCCCGCGGCTCTGGCCCGAAACACATGACCCATTCTTTGTTCTTGTAGTCATACTCTGGGGGCGTGAACTCAGCGTCTGTGCCGATGGCATACCTCATCAAGATGGGGCTGGACCCATCGGAGCATCGGGGGTCGTACACCTGAGGGTTCTGGATGTGGAACACCAGGTCTGGCTCCGTGGTGTTCAAGCAACCATAGGATTTGCCTGCAAGAGTCAAGGGACGACTGGACAACTAGCTTATTGCATTATAGGCTATTCGCGTTAAGAAAATAGTGACGTTATGATATTCAAAAATTAAACTGGCCAATGAGACTTGAGTAAACGAGAAAA
Organism: Leucoptera coffeella; assembly: GCA_030578115.1. Lineage (NCBI taxonomy): Eukaryota > Metazoa > Arthropoda > Insecta > Lepidoptera > Lyonetiidae > Leucoptera > Leucoptera coffeella. The sequence continues at coordinate 716,259 of JAMBLF010000007.1, forward strand.
CAAGTCACATTGACCAATTGCAGACAACCGTTGTCACGTCTCATTGGTCAAATCGTGGGGACATTATGACGTCACTATTTTCTTAAGACGAACATACTATATATTACTACTTATAGTGCTTGACTGGGCCGTGAATACTAGCTAGGTAAAGCAGGTCGACGGTGAGCGAAAACATTTATGTATATATATATATATCGTAATAAGCAATAGTCAGTGTCTGTTTACGGTGAAATTTATCACCTGCCGGATGGACAATGATTAACAGATAAATTTTAGGTAAACCAAAGACCATCACAAAAACTCAAGTTGTTATTGGATACTCTACCTCTGACTTGTATTGAAAATGCATACGTATAAATAGTAGGACAATAATATAGTAATCAATTTGGACCTAAACAATAAATGAATGCTAGTATCTGCCTTAAGGTAAACGACTCATCCCTATATATACAAAACGTGGAATCAAGGGGACAATTTAACAACTACCTCCGCAGTTGCAGAGATGGACACACAAACCTGTTATCCCTCTTACTATACTATATGTATGTGAATGCATATAATATATAATAATATATTTCATAATATTTGGACATTATTGCACCAATTGAACTAGCCCCATGGTAAGTACATTTAAGACTTGTGTTAAGGGTATTAGTTAACGTATATTTAAGAAATATATAAATATTATATATAGATAAATACATATATAGCATATAATCAACGACCAGACTGGAAAGCAGTAGAAAAGCGTGGTTCTTAACTCTGCCTTCACCGGGAATCGAGACCGGTTCTTGCATATGTATGTGATGGTAGTGAAACCGCTTTTTTGCATGTATATAGTGAACAGCGCTAACTAGGTGCCCTTCTTACCGTCCTTGTAAAAGATCGACATCCGTCCCTTCGTTGATATCAGCACTCGTATGGTGAAGCCGTACTTCCCGTTGTGTATGATATCCATCATGGACTCTTGAAGTTTGGCCTGTATCTCGTTGAACGCCGCACCCTGATTGCCTATTTCCCTTTTGGAGATCCGTTCCTCTATCGCCTGAATTATAAATTATAATATTAGGGCATAAAAAATACGTCGTCCTCCTAATCTACAAGAGTAAGGGGCCGATGTGTGACTGCAACAACCACTGGGGGATTAGCTGTCTGAGCATCGTCGGAAAAAAATATGGAAAAGAAATGATTGCAGGAGTTGTTCGTGAGACTGAAACCACGATATAGGATGTGCAGCCAGGTTTTCGGAAGGGAATGTGATGAATAGATTAGGTTTTTTCCTTACGCCAGGTGGAGGAAAGGTTTTTGGCGAAGAACCAAAAGGTTTTTGTGCTTTTATGAATTTGGAGAAGGAGTATAATTGTGTCCTCCGGAATGATTTGTGGTCGACAATGTTTGGGTTTGGTTTGGGGAGCGCCTTGATGCAGGCTCTAAAGTCTTTATAAGTGGATTCTAGAGAGCCTAATGTAGCGTAACCAGACTGATTCAGTATCCGAAAGGGTGTGAGGGCTGCGTAGCGTTATGGTTATTCAATTCAACAAAAATAGGGTTGTTCAATCTGTTCATGGATACTTGTTTGGATAAATTGAAAGAAGTGATAGAAGATTCCATATGCGTAAGTTGATTAATTAATGCCTCTGGTACACGTGACGTCATTATGATACATTTATAATATACAAGCGTGCATTCACTCAGTGGACGCATAATAAAGAGAATAAAAGTCGCGAATCTCTTAACAATATCTACATGTCGGTATGTGTCTATTTAGTACACCGGATAACCCACCTCTGGGCCTCCGTGGCCTTTCCTCATAGCTTGCATCTCGATGGGAGGGCGCGTGACTGCATCGTAAGACAGCTTTTTCGCCGCAAGCAACGTTTTCTGACTAAGCGGCAACGATTTATGCTGGTTAAAAGTGGAGTACCCTAACTCCTTCTTCATGCTATCTGGTAACTCACGTGGCTGTAATAAGTAATTTTATTTTTTATTTAATTGAATAACAAACGACCATATTATGTACAAAAAGACCTGGGGATCTCTGTAAAATAATAATTAATGAATAGATGATGAATGTAAACAATAGATAAGATAAATAATTTAAATATAAGAGGCGAAATAAGGGAAAATGATCAAATTCACTCACACGTATTAACCTTATCATGCATGCTCTTCTGAACTTCACACTACCTACGGTTCTTTCCGGAAGTTCTATTCTTTCCGCTGCGAACACCCGCCATGAGAAGAATGACTCCAATTTGATCTGTATAAGTTGTACGTGGCCTAACATGTCCAACACCACCTTCTAATTTGGCTTTATAGATTCCTTTTGTAACCTCCTGTCATCCATTCGCTCCTTGTACCCAACCATAAACTTTCTCATTTTTGTCACCACATCTTTCATACTACAGCGTTCAGGAATCACACAGTACTTTCGGAATATGAAGGCTAATATATAGAAACCTAGTTTAAAAATGAGGGTGTATTTTGAATATTTTTTCATGTATATGTTCTTGGGACGTATAAAAACCGTTAACTAGCTGCCGTTTTGCCCGGAAAGGTGTAAAAGACAAGGGGTCAATAGAATCTATTCGGCGAGGCACCATACGACCATGGTGTCATATAAATTTAATTGTTTTTATGTAGTGTTTCATATTATTTCATAATCCTAATATTTATGCCAAAAAGGGACCTACGAGATTCTATTATCAGATGTTATCGTCTCTCTAAGGCACTGTAAAAGTTCTGTCTGTGATAATTCGACATCATTTATAACTTACCAAAACTTGTTTCAAGTCAAACTGAAACAAAAAAATTGAAGTCGGTATTAATATCTTATGTGAAAATATTTACATCGCTACTTGCCTAACGGGATAGGCACTACTATTGTTCGCTACCTTGAACCATCCTGACCAATCTCTCTTGCTTCACTCACATTAATCTTCTCAAACACGCTCTAGATAACCTGGGAAAACTAGACCTTAAGTTAAAAGAGCGGACGCTAAGGCGTTGGTTGGAATAAATGTCAGTAAGTCAATCCTATTAATTTTCGATTCCTACGCCTTATCTTTTAGCATATTGACTAGGGCCCTGTCTTGTTAAGTAAATAAATATACCTTTTCTAATGGTCTTGGGGGAACTGAAAGAAATAATTACAATTAATGTTTTTTGTATCTAAAGCGGGTAAGACTCATTAACTGTTGAGCAGTCATTTGCCGGAACATGTATCAATGGACTTACCATATATGTAAATAAATAATTACAACCTCCGTGGAGTGATAGGTTAACCATCTGAAGCCTAATTGCGAGGTACCGTAGGTGATTCCAGCTTGAGGTACAGTTCTCACTACGCTTTTATTCCAGGGCCCTTACTCCACTAATTCATTTTAGCCACAATATTACTTCAGTATCGATACTGTAATACTTCAGTGGCCGTAATTTGACACTTTTGGCACTCCACTAACAAATTTTGGCCACTGAAGCGCTATTGAACTACATCTGAAGTACAAAAAAGCTAGTCCATTAATCAATAAATGTCCGTCCATGTCAGGTCAATAGCCTTATATTTGCTACTCCACTATTGACATTTCTATACTTGAGTTGCCACTGAAGCACCACTGAAGCGCCACTGACTCGCTATTGAGGCACAACTGTGGCAATCAAAATATTAGCAGAGTGCCACTTATACACCCGAGACGCAGAAGTAACGCAATAGCGACGCAGTTGTGTGGCTGTCAAAGTTAATTAGTGGAGTAAGGGCCCTGTCTGATCGTTGATAATACCTATATACTATATATACATACAAAACTTTGCTATTTGTGTGTGGGGAATCATATTGGTCTGAATCTTCTTGGGTTTAACGATTTGATTATTGAATGTATACGGATCAAATTTAAGACATACTTATTTTTGAGGTAGTATGGCGTTTATCCATTTCACCCGCTAGACTGGGGAGGTCAGTAACAAGGAATTACGGGTACAACGTGAGCTTGTGTTGGTCGTATTTTGTATTTTTTGATAAAGTAACGTTCACATATTTCTTTTTGATATTTCGAGTTATGATAAAAGAAACATTAAGTAGTTTCATCCTAGATATTGCAAAATTCGCTATAATTAAATCATATATAATTAAAATAATCAGATATAATTAAATACAATAGGCTGTGCGATCGGGCAGTATTACGGGTGGGTGACTTTAAGTGCCCGAATCGCTGATATCGCTAGCGACGGCCCCCTTTGCTGAGTACCCTCCACCATGGGCCCATGTCTACTCATGCTTTTTACAAAATCGCAGTTCAATATCGAAGTTGTTCGTGGAACAGCAAAAGTTTCCAATTTCGCGTTTGTTAAATGCAGTTGAACTACGATTTTCTTAATACACTGGATGAATTCGGAATAAAACAATAAAAAATAAATTAGTCATGTTTTGAATATAAAGGTTCAAAATATTTAGGTATAATTGTAATGAAATTTTATGAGTACCTTGCGCACATGTAAGGGTAGGATTTTATAATAAATAAACAAATGTGTATTTATAGTAAGTACCTGATAAAGGACATTTAGGATTTAAAATATTAAAAAAAAATAAACGCATTCACGACCATTAACCCTTGCGGGGTAGTCAGAGGTTCACGTTTCCATCTCCGCAATTGCGAAGGTAGTAATTCTATGGACACCTCAAACCCACGTGTTGACCAGATAGTCAGTACTCAATGTGACAGGTGGTCAGCCATGTCGCCATTTACAAGCACTAACTATTACCTGTTCGACGAACAGGTAGGTTTCCTCACGATGTTTTCCCCCACCGTATAATTCGATGCATTTCGTAAATGTGTTTTTATTACGAAAATGTACATAGAAATTCATTAAACTTCATTTCCATTGGTACATGCTCAAACGGGATTTGAACCCACTGATACAGAGCCAAGCCCCAAACAACTGAGCTACGTCGAATTAAAAAATATTAATGTTTTATAAATACCTGAATTCTCTGTAAGGATAGGAATTTTAAATAAATAAATCTTTATATAAAAACACCACATACATATTGTTACGTGCTTGGATTCTATCCGGAAATAATAAGTCCAAGTTTGAGAATCTTCTTTATTAGTACAAACACGGTACACCCACTTGTACTATAAACCACTACTGGAACCGCTCACCCTTTGCTGGGTTGGTATTCCTTTGCTTCTATCGCTTGGGTTTTCACTTTACGTAGCTCAACTTCAGTCCATGCCTATATATGTATGTATGTTTTGAATATAAAGCTACAAAATATTGATGTATAATGATTATGAAGGTTTATACGTACCCTCAAGACCTGTAAGGATATGACTTTTTAAAGTAAATAAATGTGTATTATCTATATATAACAATTACATATTACTTAAATATACCTTGAATATTACCTGAATAAGTAGATTTAGTATTTAAGATATTAATACATACATACACATCACGCCTGATTCCCTGTAAAGGGGTAGGCAGAGATCACGGAACCCCACTTATCCCGATCCTGAAAGACCACTTTCGCTTCATTGACACTCATACATGATCTCATCAAACTGGTCGGTTAAAGTTACTCCTAACGTCACCCTTTTTCAATATAGCGTCCATTTGACTGTTATATGTCTTATTAGGCCGGACTCTACGTAACCGCCCTTCCACTTCACTCATATATATTCCTTTTGTCAATCTGCTAACATTCATCCGCATAACATGTCCAAACCACTTTAATGCTTCTTTTGGCATACGTAACTTTCACTACCATAAGTCAATGTTGGTCTTTGTATAGCCATAGGTGCCGATTGAGAAACCAACTGGCTACCCATAATACTATATATACATGGCGCCATTAATCTTATTACCTGCACACACTGCATGTTTAATATCTCCCTCATACTTTCCGTTATTAGTAATTAATAATATTAATGTATAATGTTAATTATGTTTTATAAGTACCTGGGATTCCTGTAAGAATGTTAAATAAATAAATATTTATATAACAACACCATATACACGCATACATTTCGCGCCTCTACGTCCCCAATGGGATAGGCAGAGACTGTCGATCGCCACCTGGAACGATCCTGACAAATCACTCTTGCTACACTCGCACCCATTAACCTTCTCATACATGCTCTTCTGTTCTTCACACTACGTACATAAAAAGAATGTCTCCAATTTATTCAATAGTCTCCTTCATAGGCAATGAAATTGTCTTGCAGCGCATTCAACTTTGATTCTACTTTCATGCTTCTTTCGGCGTAACTTTCACTACCATAAGTCAATGTTGGTCTTTGAATAGCCATAGGTGCCGACTGAAAATTCAACTGGCTACCCATAATTCTATATATACATGGCACCATTAATCTTATTACCTGCACACAATGCATGTTCAATATCTCCCTCACACTTTCCGTTATTAATGTATAATTAAGTAATTAATAATATTAATGTATAATGTTAATTATGTTTTATAAGTACCTTGGATTGCTGTAAGAATGTTAAATAAATAAATATTTATATAACAACACAATATACACGCATACATTTCACGCCTCTACGTCCCCAATGGGATAGGCAGAGACTGTCGATCGCCACCTGGAACGATCCTGACAAATCACTCTTGCTACAATCGCATCCATTAACCTTCTCATACATGCTCTTCTGTTCTTCACACTACGTACATAAAAAGAATGTCTCCAATTTATTCAATAGTCTCCTTCATAGGTAATGAAATTGTCTTGCAGCGCATTCAACTTTGATTCTACTTTCATGCTTCTTTCGGCATACGTAACTTTCACTACCATAAGTCAATGTTGGTCTTTGAATAGCCATAGGTGCCGATTGAAAATTCAACTGGCTACCCATAATTCTATATATACATGGCACCATTAATCTTATTAACTGCACACAATGCATGTTTAATATCTCCCTCACACTTACCGTTATTAGTAATTAATAATATTAATGTATAATGTTAATTATGTTTTATAAGTACCTTGGATTTCTGTAAGAATGTTAAATAAATAAATATTTATATAACAACACCATATACACGCATACATTTCACGCCTCTACGTCCCCAATGGGATAGGCAGAGACTGTCAATCGCCACCTGGAACGATCCTGACAAATCACTCTTGCTACACTCACACCCATTAACCTTATCATACATGCTCTTCAGCTATTCACACTACGTACATAAAAAGAATGTCTCCAATTTATTCAATAGTCACCTTCATAGGCAATGAAATTGACTTACAGCGCATTCAATGTTGGCTTCTGGTAAAATTTTGGTTACGAAGCACTCAACAATAGCAGAGATGAAATTATGAATAACCTTGGGAGGATTATAACGATAATAGTTGGTACAGCACTCTCCTACAATATTATTAAATATTTAATTAGCAAATTGTTATTTAAATTTAATACTAGTGCTACGGGTACGAGCATAAGTCTAATTAAGAAATACATACATACTTAGTTTAGATCTAATATAATTAAAGAGCAGATTGGAAAGCAGTAGAAAAGTTTTAACTGCCTGGACACGATTAGACTTCAAGTGGTTAACTGTTCAAAGGATTACTTACCTTCCAAGTCTAAAGTGTTTGCCATCAAGGCCCGTTCAGTCAATATAAAAAAAAAGATTACCTGTAAAATAGCCATATATAACAGTGCATTAATAGTACATAATATAGCCCTTACTGAATACGTCTGAAGTCACGTCCTTGACGCTTTTTGGGTAAAACACACATTTACAAGGACCCTTTTAGCGTATCTGTCAGGGTTGTGACATTTACATGAACTATGCCCTAATATTAATATTTATTATAATTAATTTGAAGCTATCTCTGCTAGCTGGTAGAAATGAATGCTTACTAGATTCTGTTCTTCATGTCTAGAGGCTAAGGGACTAGAAATCAATGAAATTTATTCAGTGATGCGATGGGCTAGAAATCTGTTAGCAATGTTCCATATAACACCACATCCCCAATATTCATTCCAAAAGGAGACCCTTGAGATATTATTGTGTCTCCAAAGTTCTCTTCATCCCGAACGGGATTCAACGACGTGAATGTATATATGTGTATGCTTGAAGCATATACAGTCACTAATAATTGCTAGCATTGCTTCTATAACACTAGATGTAAAGCCCATTGTAAAAATGATGTTAACTATAACAAGTTCATACAAAAACAATACAGTAACGTCCATAAATCCCTTTCGGGGTGGACAGTGCCTCGGAAATTATGTCCTTGATCTCTTTCAGGATTTGCATGCTTTAGTACAAATTCAGTAGCCTTACTAGTAATCTTCTCAAAATCATATTGTAGTCCTTTCTGGTTTTAAACTATGTAAATAAATATTATTTCAGGTAAACTGCCTCCTTCAATGTTGCAAGCACAATGCTAAGCCTTACGAATTCATTTACAAGGTAAACTATTACAGGAAGTGAAATATTCTAAAACTAAAACCGTTACATAAATTGATTGGGCAGTAAAATAACTAATTGGTCATTTGAAATATTTCAATGATGGTAACAAATATACAAAGAACAAACGCGTTCACGACTATTAACCCTTGCGAGGTAGTCAGAGGTTCAGGTGTCCATCTCCGCATTCGCGAAGGTAGTAATTCTATTGCCACCTCGAACCCTCGTGTTGATCAGATAGTCAGTACTCAATGTAACAGGTGGTAAGCCATGTCGCCATTTACAAGCACTAACTATTACCTGTTCGGGGAACAGGTAGGTTATACACAGGTCACGTAAGAACGGCCATGAAACGGTGTATTTGGAATTATTATACTACATACGGAGGCTATGCAGAAATATAATAATATGCCAATGTTATACTTTCGTACGAGACCCATGCTACAAAGTAATTATGATTTTGAACTTTATCTTTATTTGTGTAAGACGTAGTATCGCTTGAGATCGGTCGCGAGAGATGGGCAATGAATAAAACTTGACAGCAGAATAGTAATAAACTAGCGACCCGCTCCGGCTTCGCAATTCTGGCTATTTAATGCATGTTATTATACATATAAACCTTTCTCTTGAATCACTCTATCTATTAAAAAAAACCGCATCAAAATCCGTTACGTAGTTTCACAGATTTATGCATACAAAAGGAAATAGGGGCAGAGAAAGCGACATTGTTTTATACTATGTAGTGATTAACTAAGGAAAATATTTTAGTACATAAAACAGCTACAATATTTCAATATTCATCAATTATATGTGGCTAAAAATATAATGAAGTAATAATTGTTAAAATAACATGAAAAAAATATATATCATATCACAATTCTTCACGTGCTAGTCGGGGGCGTAAAAAGAATGCTAACTAGCTGCCGTTCTTCCAGCATGTCGTAGGAGGCGACTAAAGGACTATATGAATGGAATCTTAGGGGTCAATATAATTGTAGGAATTTTATCAATTATTGCGGGTCAATGGAATTAAAGAGCAATAAGCTAGCAACCTGACACCAAAGTTTCATGTGACATCACAACCCCAATATTCATGCTCAGAAGTTAAAAAAAATGACCATCCACGTGGTGTTCGAATAAAAAATGAGGTCATAACAATACGGGACGGATTTCGAAGAAAATCCGTCCGAAGGCCAAAGATTTCAGCTCGACAAATGAAAATAGCTCCTAGGAACATGTTCCACTTGCAGCCTATGAAAACGCAATGGTGATTTCTTAAAAGATAATTTTTAATGCATAGGGTGATAAAGTCGAATCAAATACTGAAACGATACGCAAAGGGCGTACACCGAAAATATTTGTCTACACTGTGAGATTTTTTACAACTGAGCAACATTTTAAAACATAAAATGACCTCATTTATACTAAATCTAAACAATCCTGCCAACAACAGGGTTCAGCGTAGGCTCTATTTGACATCAGTAGTGTTTTATGTGGTGTAAGCTATGAAGGAGTGACTGTGCAAATCTTTTGTGAAAAAGGTATCAAACATCGGCACAAGTGTATCAAAACACCATTCTTAAGAAGGTACTGTGGCGACCTCTAGAGCACCACACTCAGAGAGAGAGAGTTGCAATTAGTTATAACATAATTATTAAAGATAACGCCAGCAATAATAAAATAATAATTACAAAAAAAAACAATATCCTAGAACGCGCAATTGAAATATTTAACGGAAACGAGATATATAGAAATTTCCACGTCAGGCCATTAGCCTGGACGAACACCTGCCCAGGTAGGAAGCTTCCTCTTTTCCTGTAGGACACAGTGGTTCCTACAGTACTTAAGCTCTTTAACAATTTTATCTTCAATAGCCAAGAATGGTACTTCCAGCAAGACTTCGCGCCAGGTCATAGAGGCTAGGCCCTATCTTTTTTAGCTGGTTAGTTTTAGGTAGTACTTCTTGCTTTAAACGCCATGATAATTTGGAGTCCCTAACACCATTCATACGCTTGACAGTGAAGAAATTTCCCATGGAAAGAGGGCGTGTTTCTATTGATAACTAGGCCAACGTTTAAAGGACCGTATTACAGCTAATGGAGACCAATTCGAATAGGTCGTATGTTTCACATTGTTGTATATTTATGTATTAAACTTACACACTAAATAAGTAAAAAATGTTACTTGTGACAGATTTTTTTCCCCTTGTAACAATATTTATGGTAAGACTAGGTAGACTAGGATTTATGTCATATCACTAGAGGACATATTAGGTCTCTCAAATATTCAAAACACGATCACTCGTGTCTTTATGACCTAATATTATTGTTTTATTTATATTGTAGAGGTGTGTAAGTTTGCCCTGGGTATAAGAGGTTGACTACTACCCTTAACACAAGTCTTAAATGAACTTACCAAGGGGCTAGTTCAATTGGTGTAATAATGTCCAAATATTAGAAATTAGAATTAGAAAGAGGTATTAACATCAAATTCTTACACGTCGAAATTCAGCTGCGAAATGATCACTAAATGTCTGCCAAAATATCCTATTTTTATTACTTGTACGTTATATGAAATAAATTATGTTTTATTTTATTTAATTAATAGAAACTATTGGTTTGTTTTTCTCACGTTATCAGAGTACTTTTGTTCCTTTTGAGTAGATTATTTTCTCGTAATTGGCTCGTGCTAGGACGTAAAAAGAATGCTAACTACGTGCCGTTTCTCCCGACATGTTGTAGAATTAGTCTAAGGCACTGCTGCGGGACCAGTATTGTGCCACGAATTACCAACTTATCACCAATGGTCCAAATAACATCACAACTCCAATATTCATGCTAAAAAGTGACCCAGACGATATTATATCTCCGAGGTTCTTCCCAGCTGGAAAGGGATTACAGGACGTGAATATTTGTAGATTATTTTGTGTTATTGTATGTGTTGTAGATTATTTTCCTAATGTCGCTTCTAGGTGACTTTGATAATAATAACTATGAAATTAGGCAGCTTCATGCAAGAATGCAGTGCAGCTCACAGCGCTCACTCTTGACTTCAAGTACAGGCAGAACCTCTGAGCTTAAGATATAGAGTTACTTCCAATAGAAGAACCTGCTTTAGTAGAGAAACCCTACCCTAAGACTACCGTACAGAAAAACAGATAAGAGAACAGAAATACTAAGCAGTTCTCATTAAAGTCAAAATGATGAAGCTGCTGCAAAAAAGACGGAGTCGCATCAAAAAATGCAAAGATTGTTAACTTCTGAAGAACTTAAAAGTTATTCTTCCTTGGATGCTCTGAAGAGTAAAAGAAGCAAATAGTAGAGGATCCGTTTAAATGCTTGTTCATGCTAAAACTGGTGGCATGATAATTGCTAAGAAAACTGAGGCCCTGGACTCTCTCTAAAGAGAAAGCAAAGTTATTACTTGTTATATTTCTTATTGCTCATTAATGTTGAATTAGGATACTAAAATATAATAAATGTTAGTTATTTAAACTTCTCTTCCTGATCGCAAAAGTACGCATTCCTGTTTGTAGACTAAAAGAATATACCAGTTTTCATATCATGAAATAGATCTATTTGTATTGTGATCATGAAATAGAAAAATTCTTTTCTTCAATTACAATGCCGTTCTTACGTGACCGATAAGTACATGAATCGATATAAATATTACAATCATGAACATTTCAAATAACCAATTATTATTTTACAGTCCAATCAATTTACGTAACGGCTTAGTTATAGAATGTTATTCTAGTAAAAGAGCGCTTTAGTTATGAAAAGTGTTTGCAAAATTTTAGAAAAATAGTTTATCTGAAGAAATATTAATGTATTTTTAACCTGGAAAGATCTACAAGATGATTTTGAGAAGATTACTGGTAAAGTTACACATTTGTGACAAATTTCTACACAATAGTTCACTCAATCAGTTTAATTCGCCTGCTACAACATACCAAATCCTATAGAATTACAAATAATATACTATACCATAAGAACTGGAGCTAGTTTTGCATTTATTTTACGACCCAGCTAGCATAGATATGCTTCAAAATTTTATATTTCATAACAATGTCACAACCCTGACAGTTACGCTACATGTGATCTTGAAAATGAATCTCCAAGTCTGTTTTGCACAAAAGCGTAAAGAACGAGACTTTACAATAAGGGCGTTTTTCTGTACTATTAATTCATGCAGTCTTTATTGCAGGCAATATTTAATTTGACTACTCTGGCCATCACAAATACTTTAGCACAGGATTTCATTACGGAAAACAGTAAGTCATCGCCGACATTTACACAGCCTCTTGACCGCTAATCGTGTCCAGACAGTTAAGACTTTTCTACTTCTTTACGCTTTACGACTTGTGTATACACACTCCCTTTTCTATTTTAGTCAGAGGCTGGAGTGCACGTCTCCGAAGGCATGATATAAATGGGCCACTTGACGCCCGCGTTTTACTTGATAGACTGTACCCAACTATATAAGTAGTGAACCAGATTGCCGTATAAACCCACTGGCAATTACCTATTCTGATGGATAGACTGGTTTCCTCATATTTTCTGTTAGCGTCAGCGACTGCAGATTACGTAAATGAAAAACAAATTTTTAACTTTCCATCATCGTTACACATCAGAGCCGGGATTGGAACCTAGGACCAGTAATATGAAATGAGAGGTCTTGCCCACTAGAGTACAGCTGCATTTTACTCTTTGATCATATCAATTTACGTATCTAAATAAGGTGCGTATTTCTAATTATACGTTGTCCCGTACCCGTAACACAAGTCTAAAATTAAGTAACAAGCGCCTTATTCAATTGGTGCAATAGGGCCCTTGATATCTTTTAAAATTATAATATTGTAGGAAACTGTAGAGATCATGCCACATAAGGTGGCAGATGGAGGCGTCGCCACAGTTGTCTAATTCAGTATTGCCAGTAAACACGCCAAAACTAGCACTCACTGTGCCATACGGCTCGATACATTATAGGTTTCATTTGTAACGGTCTTTGGTTGCAGAGCTATACACTCAAATAAAACAAATTAATATGTCAAAGTCAAAATTCAAAATATTTTTATTCAAAATAAGCCCTATCACAAGCTCTCATTGATAGTTATCTTATGATCTAAGTATAAATTAAAAAAACTATTTCAAACATGGCACTGAGCATTGTCTTTGCATACTTTTTATCGAGGTTAGTTCAGCGGAGACCCTAGCTTGGAGAAGAACTAACAAGAAACTCCGGAAATCAATTTATTATAATCACCCTTAATAAACATAAAAATTACAAAGAAAGTGAGCAAAAAACACAACGCTGGTATTACTGAACATCAAAAAAACAACAAAATAACACGCAATGGCGGAAACGTCAAATGTAGTTCCAAGTTTGCCGTCTGCCACCTTATGTGGCGCGATCTCTACAACCTGATCGTTCAGGTGGTCAAATATATGTATGTCCATCGATATGTACCGGCAAGGGACTGCATTCGGTTCACTCAGCTGTTAATGAGTCTCACATGCTTCAGATACAAATAACATTCATTATTTAGTTATTCCAGCGGCGCCGGAAGTAGACTCATTCTTCAAATCAGTCGAAAAGGTAAATTTATTTACTTAACTTCTTTTTTCTTTAGGCCTCCAAGCCAAGTAGCCAAACGCTACGGCGTAGGTATGAAAATGTACAGGATTGACACCGCGATGGCATTGTACACTGACTGACTGACTGACATTTGATTTCAAGCGCCTTTGTGACTGGCCACTTGGCTAAGGGGTAATTTTCACAAGTTACGTTGAAATCGCCATCAAATTAGGTACATTCTTCTCAAAGCGGCTGTGCGTAGCGTAAAGAACAGAAGAACATGTAGGTGAAGGTAATAGGTGTGAGTGAAGCAAGAGAGATTGGCCAGGAAAGTTTAAGGTGGTGATATTTAGTATCTGGCTGTTGGCTATTAGGGAAGTAGAGGTCTGAATATATGTACATTATTAATAGATATTTATGATTTTATGTTTCAGTATAACTTGAATAATGTTTTGGTAAGTTATAGATGTTGTGCGAGTTGTCGTAAAAAGAATGCTACATAGCTGCGTTTGTTTTTCAATAACATGAATTCATATGTTCACCCCTCTACGTCTCCAACGGGATAGGCAGATACTGTCGATCGCCACCTGGACCAATCCTGATAAATCTATCGCTTCACTCACACACATTACCTTCTCATACATGCTCTTCTGTTCTTTACGCTACGTATGCCCTTGAGAAGAATTTCTCTAATTTGATCTGTATTAGATCTACCCCGTCCAAGTATTATTATTATAATTATTTTGAGGGTCTTTTTTGTGAAATTATGTATATATATATATATATAATTTCACGAAAAGACCCTCAAAATATTTTCCCAAAAAACAAATGTAATTAATCGTATCATTTATTACAGCCAAGTGAATTACCAGTCGCCGTGAAGAAGGAATTAGGGCTCTCCTCATTTAACCAGCAGCCCATGTTGCCGGATGGTCAGAATAAGTTGCATGCGCTTCCTTACTATGGACTCGCGCGCCCTTCCGCCGAGTTGCGACCTCTTGAGAATACCCACAAAGAGGTAAGTTATCCAAGTCATGCAGGTATATGCGCCGACGTCGTCATACTCGGACAGTGAGGTCGAGGTGCTTTATGAAGATGTCGCCAAGGCGATGCATAACACCACTAAGACCCACTACACCGTTGTCATTGGGGACTTCTATGCCAAGGTGGGAGTGAATGCGGTGAGTCGTATATCGGAGTACACGGATTTGGATGGACAAATGCCAGAGGGCGAATACTAGTCAACTTCTTAGACAAAGAGGGACTGTTCTGCATGAACACATTCTTCAAGAAAAAGTTCAGGGATGTCTCAGTGGTCAATAGGTTTAAGACCGGCAGTGACCACCGCTTGGTGAGAGGCACCCTGAATTTAGAGTTTAAGGCCGAGAGAGGTTGATTGAGACAATCTGTTCTTCGTCCAACGATGCTACAATCCGTGCATAGTTCTGAAGCGTTCCAACAAGAACTTTGCAATCGCTTCGATGCACTGGAGACCACAGCGAATGTGGATGAGAACCTCAGTAACGTGATGAGGGTACTTCGAGTAGTGGGTGGAAATCACTTCAAGGGAGGGCGAGGCAACCGAAAGCTCAAACCAAGCTCTCAAGCGAAGTATACACTTGAGAAGAATTTCTCCATAATTTCATCTGTATAAGATCTATCCCGTCCAAGTCTACCTTCCACTTTAGCTTTGTAAATTCCTTTCGCAACCCTCCTTTCATCCATCCGTTTCGTGTGCCTAAACTACCTGAACCTACCTTTCCTTATTTTCGTCACAACATATTCTTTTATACCTGAACATGCATGAATCACACTATTCCGTATATACAAATTATTCCGTATATATAATTATATATATTTTTTTCGTCAGAACAGCGATATGTATAGCCGTTCTGACACTAACTGAAGAGGTGGCACAGCCAGGCCACCAAACCACCACCAGCTCACTGCATCTCGACATTCACCCTGTTATACCCAGGCGCTTCTCCTCTCTTATATACTTACACTACTTACATACTTTTCCTTCCCTTCATTATACTTCATCTATACTTATTTCACTGCCACTCTTATCGTCTGTGTCCTCGCAAGACCAGTCACCATCTGCTGTTTGTAACCCCTGAAAAACATATTTCACAAAAAGACCCTCAAAATAATTCTCTCAATAAACAAATGTAATTAATCTTATCATTTATTACAGCCAATTGAATTACCAGATGCCGTGAAGAAGGAATTAGGGCTCTCATTGAACGAGCAGCCCATGTTGCCGGATGGTCAGAATAAGTTTCATGCGGAGCCTTACCACGAACCTGCGCGCCCTTCCATCGAGTCGCGACCGCTTGAGAATCGCCACGAAGAGGTAGGTTATCCAGTGTACTAAATAACCTCAACGAGCATGGATCACACTATTCCGGAACCACTGCATTTCCCTTCTTCTCTGTCCTTTCAATATTACGATCACATTTACCGTCTGTAGTAAACACCCAAATACATAAACTCTTTCACTTGCTCCACTTGCCTATCATCCACTCACAATCTGTCATACTTTTTATCGCTCAATAACCATAGTTTTGTTTTACTTACATTCACCTTTTTTTAAAAGCCTTTCATGTAATGTACCCCATCTCCTGCAACTCATCCGCCGACAACGCAAGCAACACTTGATATTCCGCGTACAAGAGGCACTTGATGACAAGATCACCTAATCTAAGTCCATAGCTACTTTCAAGCTAATCCTTCAAGCAATCATCCATGAATATGTTTAAAAACCAAGGTGAGGCGGCTACATAACCCCGGCGAATACCCGGAGATTCCAAACCAGTCCGTGCAACTATCACGCACTGTCACAAATGCGCCCGAATCATTAAAAAATGATTGGAGCGCACGCACAAGCTTAACCTCCAACCTTAACTCAGACAACAGCTTCCACATTTCCGTTCTTACCACTCTATCACACGTCTTCTCTAAATCTATGAAGGATTAATAAACCCAAACGTCCTTCGCTAGAGATTTCACGTTGATGCTCCTTAACGGCAAGATTTGCTCAATACATTCCTTATGCTAATCTTAATCCTCCTTGCACATACCAGATCTTACTATCAGTTTCTTTCATCACTCTCTCAATCAACACTTTTGCATACAGCTTGACGACAACAATGTGAAGACTAATGCCACCGTAATTCGCGGTAACCCCTGGCGCGACCCCTTCCCCTTATACAAGAGCATAACGATAGCCCTAATCAAATCCTCGGGCTCAACACTTTCCGCTCATCATTTTCTGAAGAGGTGGCACAACCAGGAGGCCACCAAACCACCACCAGCTCTCAGCATTTCGACATTTACCCTGTTGTCCCAAGAGTTGCAACGGCGAAAGGAACAAAAAAGTAGTCATTAACTAAATTTCCATATTTTCACCGCTTGAAACCCTCGGCCAGCGCCGCTCTGCGATCCTGCCTCGACCTCAGACTTGGACAAATAGCAGGCCGCCAAAGTTTTAACGCACGTGGCGTCCCAAACAAGTGCCCTGTCATTCTTCCAAGGCATCAAAGACATTCCATCAGGCCTCTTGCCATCCTCGCGCGCCAAGCCGCACGGCTCAAGCACCGCCGGCACATGAGCGGTGACAAGGGCCCGACGAAAAATATCATTTAATGCGGAGTGCCGAGACAGACGACCAGCGCTTCGCTGGCAATATAACCCGTGGTGGCCAAACTCATCAACACGTGCCCCACAACCATAGCGATGAGCTTCGTTGATCCTTGCGATCGAATGTAATTAATTGTACCATTTATTACAGCCAAGAGAGTTACCAGATGCCGTGAAGAAGGAATTAGGGCTCCCCTCATTTAACCAGCAGCACGTGTTCCCGGATGGTCAGAATACGTTGCATGCGCAACCTTACCATGGACTCGCGGGCCCTTCCATCGAGTCGCGACCGCTTGAGAATCGCCACGAAGGGGTAGGTTATCCAGTGTACTAAATAACCATATTGATACATATTTTCAAAATATTTATTCAATAACGACTACAAATAGAAATTTGCTTAGTTATTGTTAAAGGCTCTGACTATTACGTATTATGAAAAATTAGGATCTTACTTCTCTCATATTTTCCTTACGTATGCAATCATTAATACTGTCAGAGATTCGCGTGTCCTTCGTGTCCGCCACTGCGGATGTCAAACCCCCAACGACTATATATTACATAATAAGCATCGAAGTAGTATCTATATCTAAGGACACCATTACCCTAGAATCAGTCCATCTGTTCTACTTCCGGGAGGGCGACCAGAGGTCACAGGGTGGCGTAGGTTTTCTCGTCAACATGATTCTCTGTGACAACGTGCTAGAAGTTTCGAGAGTATTGATCCGGGTAGCGTACCTTGTATTGAAACTGACTAAGTGATACTCTCTTAACCCTAGAAAGACAACCATCCCACGACTTACGTAAAAGATAACCATACGCTTTAAAGGCGCACGATTTTCAAAAGTGATTATGCAATGGTAATAAGTAATATGTTGGCCAATAAATGTATTATTTTAGGGGTTTAGACTATTGTTTAGAAATCAAATTGATATTTCATAAGATATTATATAATTAAAACATTTTTAAACAAAAAAAATTATCGTCTTCCAAAATTAACAAAATATTACAGTGTTCTCTGTAAATGGACTAAATTATGAAAAACCACTGAAGTAATGTAATTTTTTCTTATAAACTAGTTTGACTATTAAATAATCTGTCTCAATAATCAATTATTACATCAAAAAGGGTACTTTATATACAGGCATGAAAAACGTCAATTCTGTGTTCACCCCACAGTGTTTTTTCGACTTTCGGCCCCAGTACTTTTCGATATTCTTTTTTGTTTAGACGAGTACAGTAGTTACAGTAACGCCTTTTTTTGCGTTCTGTGCAGAAGCTTGGCCATGGGGCCCTGGGAAAATATTTTCAATATCACTCCGAAAATGTCTAGGCAAAGTGGGAGCATCTTATCTTTGCGACATCAAAGGCGCAGTTAGCCGAGTACTAAGTTTTTTCATGTGTTCTCGTCGTTTTAACGACTTTTCATTTTCAGACAAAACATTATGACAATATATTATTATATACGAATTCACGAACGTAATGTTCAAAATCAGTCGTCTATGGTGCGTCAACAAAGTCAGTAGCTCAGGGAAAGTTGAAAATAGAGATCCCGCCACATAAGGTGGCAGTAGCCAAACTTGGAACTAAATTTGACGTTTCCGGCATTGCGTGTTATTTTGTATGAAAGGTAAATTTAGTATTACCAGCGTTGTGTTTTTTGCCCACTCTTTGTAATTTTTATGTTTGTTAAGGGTGATTATAATAAATTGATTTCTGGAGTTTCTTGTTAGTTCTTCTCCAAGCTAGGGTCTCCGCTGATCTAACCTCGGTAAAAAATATGTAAAGACAATGCTCAGTGCCATGTTTGAAATAATAGTTTTAAGAGATTCGCGATTTATACTCATGATAATAATCATATAAGGGTGTGTATAAGATTGATTGCAGCTGTGGGAAATCCTACGTCGAACACACTAAACGGTCTATTGCGGACAGAGTGAAGGAACACATAATATATGTAATATATAATAAGAAGGATAAGTCCCGTTAATTATTAATCATGTTTGAAATAGTTTAATAAACATATTTTGACTTTGATATATTAATTTGTTTTATTTGAGTTTATAGCTCTGCAACCAAAGACCGTTACAAATGAAACCTATAATGTATCGAGCCGTATGGCACAGTGAGTGCTAGTTTTGGCGTGTTTACTGGTAACACTGAATTACGCGACTGTGGCGACGCCTCCAACTGCCACCTTATGTGGCGGGATCTCTACAAATAATTATTTTCGGTTGAATATTTAGTCAATTGTGATGCCAAACTGGCTAAATATGATCGTTTTAGGATAAGATTTTGATCCTCAACTGGAACGAACTGAAGAACAAGGAAGAGAAGAATTGGAGCTTCGATTTCGTTTTTCTTCGGTTGTAGCGACTGGCGGCGTTGGTGTAACCATGGCGATGAAATAACAAGAAGTTCAAACGCCATGGCATCAGTGTTTGTTCTTCAGCCGACATGACCTTAGTGGAGAATGGCTTAATAAAGAATTAGAAAAAAAAAAGTTCAAAATACCATAAAATATTGCCATCTTTTAGTTTTCTTTGATCAAGACATTGCAGAAAACATCTGATCAAAAGTGTCAACCCCTCATTACCTTGGTTATAATACATTATTATTTTAGGCTTGCCGTTTGTTGAGTTGAGAACACCTTCTTCGGCGCATGATAGAAATACTAGTAGTAGGTAGGTAGGTCTGTCAGTTGTTAATAAGCTTAAAACCGGCAGTGGCCGCCGCTTGGTGAGACGCACCCTGAATTTTGACTTTAAGGCCGAGAGAGGTCGATTGAAACAATCTGTTCTTCGCCCTACGATGCTGTAATCCGCATTGTTCTGAAGCGTTCCAACTGAAACTCTGCAATCGCTTCGATGCACTGGAGACCACAGCGAATGTGGGCGAGAATCGCAGTAACGTGCTGAGGGTACTTTGCGAAGTGGATGCAAAACACTTCAAGGGAGGGCGAGGCAGCTGAAAGTCCAAGCTCTCAAGCGAAACCCTGGAATTGATGCGGATTCGACGTGAAATGCCAGAGGGAGCTTCGTCAGATACCTAACGTCTCAACAAGACTATCCGAAAATCGGTGAGACGAGACTTCCGAACTTACAACGTGCAACTTATTTAAGAGGCCCTTCAGCAAAATCGGGTTCGAAAGTCTTTAATAAAAGAATGGGTAGGACTAAACTGACAAAGCTGAAAACCTGTTCTCGTCTCTATTACCGCAATATCTTAAAACCAGGGTTTTCAATCAGTGCGTCCTACCTGTAATGACATACGGTGCCGAGAGGTGGAACATGACAGTCGAGCTGGCTTACCGATTACATGTCGCTCAGCGTGTAATGGAATGTTGGATGCTGGGTATCTCATTAAGAGACCGTAACGAGATTATCCGGTAGAGAACCAAAGTCGTGGACATTGTCCATCGATGTTGCAAGCTGAAGTGGCAGTGGGCCGGCCACGTCTGTCGCAGAACCGATGGCCGTTGGAGCAAAACGGTTCTCGAATGGCGGCCACGTGTCGGTAAACGTAGTGTAGGACACCCCCTGCTAGATGGGCCGATGACCTAAAAAAGTCGCTGGTAGTGGTTGGCTGAGGGCCACAAGTGATCGTGTTTTGTGGCGTACTCTTGGGAAGACCTACGTCCAGCAGTGTACTGACATAGGCTAATTGATTGATTCACTTTTATTGTCTGTGTCCACGCAAGACCAGTCACCATCTGCTGTTTGTAACACCTGAAAAACATATTTCAAAAAAGACTCTGAAATTAATTAATTAATATTCCTAAAAACAAATGTAATTAACCGTGTCATTTATTACAGCCAAGTGAATTACCAGATGCCGTGAAGAAGGAATTAGGGCTCTCCTCATTTAACCAGCAGCCCATGTTGCCGGATGGTCAGAATAAGTTGCATGCGCTGCCTTACTACGAACTCGCGCGCCCTTCCATCGAGTCGCGACCTCTTGAGAATCGCCACGAAGAGGTAGGTTATCCCGTGTACTACATAACAGATAGCACATATCAATATGTAAATAGTGTTATTCGCGATTTTTATTAATTTTACAAGTAAACGGGACTTATCTCGTCTATATATGCATTCACGACCGTGCAACTCTTTCAGGGTAGTCAGAGGTTGAGTGTCCACTGACAACTATTTGTATGTGACGGTGTTTGGTCACTGAAAACCTTCTTTTTACCTGATAATAAACATCCAACGAGGCAAGTGGTAAACCGTATCGTCGCATATGGATACTTATTTTCGAGAAATTAATAAAATAACGATTACGAATATAAATTTGCATAGTTATTGTTAAAGGCCAATACCTAAGTAAACCAAAAAAAAGCAACCGCCAAGAGTTTTGATGTCAAGAAACTGAAAGACGAAAACATCGGGAAAGAGTTTTCTGTTGAACTCCAAAACATGTTCTCTAGTGTAGATGTTCAAGAATGACCTGAAAAACAACACTGGACTCATATGTTCAATCGGTGTTCCAAAACTGTTGCAAAAGAGTTATCGGATATAAACAAACGCGCCAAAAGAACTGGATGTCTAACGATACGTGGGACGAAATAAATCACCGCGAAGCACTGAAAGGCAAATTGAACTCGGCACAATGTATAGGAGAAAAGGAGTCTGCTGCTTATTCATATTTTGCCTGCGAAGGAGACATCAAACGCAGCATTAAGAGGGCTAAAAGAAGATAGGCTGCTAATGTTGCAACCAAGGCTCAAAATGCTGCGGCGAGGCAACTCTGCATCAGGTGGAAGATTCCGCGACCTATCCGAAGACGGAATTCTGTTGGCGTCCCTGGAAGACCAACTCTCTCGCTGGCACCAACACTTCGCAGAGATCTTTCAGTATGGGGAAGAGGATGAGGAAGCAGACGCTGAGGCTACTTCGGAACAACTACTTATAGATACCAGCCCTCCCACTAGGCTAGAAGTAGTCAGGGCCATTAAGTATTTGAAAAACGAGAAAGCTCCTGGCAACGACGGCATACCGCTAGAGGCGCTCAAAGTCAACCCGGATGTGTCTGAAGATCTGGGGGAGGGAAGTGACACGCAGTTGGAAGGAGGGTATCATTACCAAACTCCCAAAGAAAGGCGATTTAGCAGATTGCAACAATTGGAGAGGTATTAATGTGCTATCAACGTGGTGTGCAAGATATTGCTTCGAAAGGCTCTTCAGCAAAATCGGGTTCGAAAGTCTTTAATAAAAGAATGGGTAGGACTAATCTGACAAAGCTGAAAACCTGTTCTCGTCTCTACTACCTCATTATCTTAAGACCAGGGTTTTCAATCAGTGCGTCCTACCTGTAATGACAAAAGGTACCGAGACGTGGAACATGACAGTCGGGTTGGCTCACCATTTACATGTCGTTCAGCGTGCAATGGAACGTTCGATGCTGGGTATCTCATTAAGGGACAGAGTCCGGAACGAAAAACGGTACTCGAATGGCGGCTACGTCTCGGTAAACGTAGTGTAGAACGCCCCCGTGCTAGAAGGACCGATGACCTGAAAAAGGTCGCTGGTAGTGGTTGGCTGAGGGCCAAGAGTGATCGTGTTTGGTAGCGTACTCTTGGGGATGCCTATGTCCAGCAGTGGACTGACATAGGCTGATTGATTGATTGAATCTTATCGTCTGTGTTCCCGGAAGACCAGTCACCATCTGCTGTTTGTAACACCTGAAAAACATATTTCACAAAAAGACCCTGAACATAATTCTCCCAAAAACAAATGTAATTAATCGTGTCATTTATTACAGCCAAGTGAATTACCAGATGCCGTGAAGAAGGAATTGGGGATCTCCTCATTTAACCAGCAGCCCATGTTGCCGGATGGTCAGAATAAGTTGCATGCGCTGCCTTACTACGAACTCGCGCGCCCTTCCATCGAGTTGCGACCTCTTGAGAATCGCCACGAAGAGGTAGGTTATCCCGTGTACTAAATAACAGATAGCAGAAGCAGTTGGATGATTAATAAAATGTTCATTCAACAGCTAACTTAATATGTTTAAATAATTGACCATTATTAGTTTGGACGATTCGAATAGATATCACGTAACAAGTAGAAAGTAAATACCCCTAGCCTCATCCCCGCGTAATGCCACGCTTGCCATTTGCCGTGCCACGGAGGCAGAGTCACGGACTATGCTTTAAGTATGCTTTCCAGTCGGGCTGTCGTATAATGGGCTCATGCATAGCGTTATGAGCAGCCAGTAGGTTTCTCAATCGACACTCAGCTCATCAATAGGGCTGTGTTGGTTCCAACATTAGTAGTGAAAGTTGGGTAAAGAAGCATGAAAGTATCACAAAATGTGCCTCCGAAATAGGGTCACTGAGAAGTATGTTAGCAGTGACATTGAATGACAGAATTAAAAACAATGTGATAAGGGAAAGTTGCGGTTTGAAAGATGCGGTCAGTCGTAGTGACTAATCTTGAAAAGGGTTTGCTTCGATCGAACATGTCATTATTACAATAGATTGACAAAAGGAATTAATTTGGGTTAAGAGGAAGGGCGGTTACGTAGGGGCCAGCTCAATATGACATTATTTAATATGTTGTATATAATTCAGGTGATAGGTGGCAATGAATCCAAAATGCAAATAGCCAATCAGGGTGCGGCGTTGAACCAGGAACAGCGCAGGGTGCAGGGGGCGATGATGGATTCCACCAACAACGGGAACCACGGCTTCGTCATAAGAGAGTTTCATTCCACGCAGGGACGGATGCCTGTGTTTGTTAAAGACGGTAAGAAAGGCAGCATTGCTTTTTACAAATCGCGACTTATCGCGTACATTTTATACAAATTATTTACCTTACCTTTGTTATCCGACGTTTTGGACATGCTGCGTTGGCCATGGTTACGGGTCAACTCAGTTACAAAGTACGTTGTTTATGAAATATACGTGGTAAGTCCCGAATTCTTGTAAGATCGCGGTCGCACAAAAATATTATAGTAGTGCCAGACTCCAGACTCGGTCATAAATCATAACCGGATTAGTGCACTTGTTACGCGCGCGCAAGACAGTTATCGAAATCGTAATCATCATGTTACGACATACTGCGTTCATTAAGTTTGCGGGGTAACTTATGGGTACTAATGTGTCATACATACTAGCAAGTTAATTATGTAAAATGAATGTGTTTTTATTATATAAAATAGAATAGTTAGCAAGCGTGTTTTCGACTCCTTCGTTACCCGCTAAGTCCACTGTGCTATTGAGTATATTTAAAACGCTACAAAAATAAATAATAACATAATTATTTTGTATTACAAGTCACACAATGGCACACATTTATAAATTTTTTAATAATTTTTATATCGGTTTCTCATCTTTTGGTTCATGTGACAAATGAAAAGTTCATTTTTGTTAATTAGTGTAATTTATGACCGAATCTGCAGCTAGATGATATCTAATATAAAATTAGCGTAGTTAAAAGTACATACATACAAAACAAATGCTTTCACTACCATCACGTACATATGCATTCATGTACTACCCTTTCGGGGTAGTAAAAGGGGTCAGAAGTTGGTGTGTCCATCTCTGTGATTGCGGAGATAGTAATGCTATGGCCACCTCGAACGCACGTTTTGACCAGATAGTACTCGATGTGTCAGGTAATAAGTCGAGTCACCATTTACCAGGACTGTTGATATTTCCGCCGCCGCCATAGTAGTCTGACTTACACCGAACCTACTTAGAAATCATTTTCTTATAAAATTAACTTAACACGTTTATAGTAAATAGAATACTAAATAACTATCATGATGTGAGATGGGATTGAGTGACAAGGTCAATGTCGGCAATAGTACGGTTAGTCGTTTAATAAAAGGCAGACTAGCATTCGTTCATTTTTAATGTCCAAATTGAGTACCCTATATTTCAGAGTTTTTGAAATGGTCTTTGATTATATGAAACTCAAATTTACAAGATAATCATTATCCAACCGGCAAATGGTAAATGTCACAACATACAGGCACTGACTATTGCTTATTACGATAAATAGGAATGTTTTCCCTCACCGTTGCCCTGCTCTACCTAGCTAATATTTACGGCCCAGTCAAGCATTAATGCAATAAGCACTTTGACCAGTCATCGCTTAACTCTTGCAGGCAAATCCTACGTCTGCTTGAACGGCTCGGAGCCAGACCTGGTGTTCCACATCCAGAACCCTCACGTGCGCGACCCCCGATGCTCCGACGGCACCAGCCCCATCTTGATGAAGTTTGCCGTGGGTAGGGACGCTAAGCAAATGCCAACAGAAGATGACTTGAAGAACAATCGGTGGGTCATGTGTTTTGGGTTAGAGCCGCGGAATATGAACAATCAAGATGCCAAGGTAAGTTATGGGAATCGGACCTGTGTAAAATTTCTTCTAGTATTCTAGGATGAATGATAGCAGATTGACAAAAGGAATATATATGAGTGAAGTGGAAGAGCGGTTACGTAGGGGCCGACCTAAATAGACATATAACAGTCAGATAGACGCTATATTGAAAAAAGGTGACGTTAGGAGTATCTATAACTGCCGAATGTGTATGAGAAGTTGTATCAGTATCAATGAAGCGAAAGTGGTCTGTCAGAAACGGCACAAATGGGGATCCGTGATCTCTGCCTACCCCCCTACAGGGAATCAGGCGTGATGTGTATGTATATGTAATAAACGATTCTTTATATGTCTACAAGAGCTGCACGAAACTCTAGCGCTGGAAGAGTTAGCTGCGCATTGGTACAGTTTGCACGTAGTACAATTGGACAGAGTACGACTGGTGAGCAATCCGCGTAGCGCACACCTCCGCTTCGTCCCTCTAGCCTCCCATGATACCTTATTTTTGACTCCTGCGCAATAATGATCAGCGCTTGAGTTTCGTGCTGCTACTTGTACAAACAAATTTACGTCATTTAATCCCTTTTGAGGTAGACAGAAACTCGGAAAACGATACCTATGTCCTAAGTAACTTTTAGCATGAATATTAGGGTTGTGATGTCATGTGGAACAATGATAACAATGTTTACGTAAGTACTATTTATTTTTATTACCATTACCTTAATTGACTAGGAAATGTTATTGTTATCCAATTTCGTCTGACACTTTGTCAATTATGACATTTCTAATAGTTTACGATATGTTCTGTTCGCGTAGTACAAGTTATTCAACAATTTTTTTTCTACATCTGATTTTTTCTCTGCATAGCGTTTAACCGCCGCCCTGTTCACTTCTGGATTTCTGTCACTGTATCGTTTTACCGCAGCTCTGTGGACTTGTGGGTTTTTGTCATTATAACGTTTGACGGCTGCTCGATGCACTTCGGGATTTTTGGCTGCATATCTTTTCTGACAATTTCGTACTACTTCAGGATGTGTTTCTCTGTAACATCGATTAGCATCCCGCCGTTGTTCTGCGCGTGATTTGTCAGACGTCTTAGGTCGACCCGGCTTACGCTTTTTGGGTCGGCCCCTTTTTGTTAAAATTTCTTTTTTCTTCAAGGACTGTTCAATTGTATCGGAAGAAAGAGAGCCTTGTCCCACAGGAACAGATGTCATCATGAACTTAAGAGAGATTTCCTGTAATGAACATTATCAAGTGTTGTAACATATGCCTCTCCACCACCAAATAGCCATGCTGATGCTATATTACAGTCATAATACTGTGCAATTATATACAGCTTTTAATTCAGAAGCAGTCAAACAAAGCATGCCCGGTTGATACTTTTTTGCCATAGCAGTTTGATTTAGGTTAAGTAAGTAAGGTGCACTAGTATCTATTTCAATTGTCACTTATCACCATCATACACACCCTTTGGTTGTATGATACTCACATCCAGGGGCAGTAAAAAACCGCCACCTAAAACTCGCTTAATAATTCAGGCATAATGATAAACTAGCTATGTTTACAAATTGTAATAAATCTAATTAATCTATTATCATTTCTTAAAAAAAACCTACAGAAAGTTCTGTAGACAAATAAATTTAGTAAGTTAGTAAACCAATTATTAACAATATCTTTACTAATAAATACATGTTCTAAACATGATTTATGAACAAATAGTGCTGTTACACTAATTATAAATTTCTATGTCCAGACCATTAACAAAATTGTTTATTATCTTTAACCTGAATAGATTATTGCAACTTATTCTTAAAATCAATTATAGTACTAACAATTATTTGTTCTATATTGTTTCTTAATAATTTCTTAATATAACAGAAATGATTATCTTTAGCTGATATTTCTCATTTATCTCTATCCTATTATAATATGGGATAATATGCACTTAAGTGCGTTCATATGGTTTGTATTTTGGCAATGTCTTAAAGCACTCATACAAATCTCCAAAATATGCTTTGGAACATCTTATGTACTGCAACCCATCTATATTATTCATATAATTTCCCATCTCACTATTGATGCTAGCTATCTCAAATTTGAATTGAACTTTGCCACCAATCATTTCAAGAATATCTTACTCACTACACACACACACACACTCTCTCACTGCATTAACAGTTTCTAGAGATCCCGCCACATAAGGTGGCAGTTGGAGGCGTCGCCACAGTCGCGTAATTCAGTGTTACCAGTAAACACGCCAAAACTAGCACTCACTGTGCCATACGGCTCGATACATTATAGGTTTCATTTGTAACGGTCTTTGGTTGCAGAGCTATAAACTCAAATAAAACAAATTAATATATCAAAGTCAAAATATGTTTATTAAACTATTTCAAACATGATTAATAATTAACGGGACTTATCCTTCTTATTATATATTACATATATTATGTGTTCCTTCACTCTGTCCGCAATAGACCGTTTAGTGTGTTCAACGTAGGATTTCCCACAGCTGCAATCAATCTTATACACACCCTTATATCTTATATCATGAGTATAAATCGCGAATCTCTTAAAACTATTATTTCAAACATGGCACTGAGCATTGTCTTTACATATTTTTTACCGAGGTTAGATCAGCGGAGACCCTAGCTTGGAGAAGAACTAACAAGAAACTCCGGAAATCAATTTATTATAATCACCCTTAGCAAACATAAAAATTACAAAGAGTGGGCAAAAAACACAACGCTGGTAATACTAAATTTACCTTTCATACAAAATAACACGCAATGGCGGTAACGTCAAATTTAGTTCCAAGTTTCGCTACTGCCACCTTATGTGGCGGGATCTCTAATCTTTTTCATTTTGAAATATTTGTATCATGTGTAAATAAATATACATTCCTTTCTTTTTCTACTAAGTAGTTATTCGCTTAGTGTCAGCCTTAGAGATCCCGCCACATACGGTGGCAGTAGCCAAACTTGGAACTAAATTTGACGTTACCGCCATTGCGTGTTATTTTGTATGAAAGGTAAATTTAGTATTACCAGCGTTATGTTTTTTGCCCACTCTTTGTAATTTTTATGTTTGTTAAGAGGGTGATTATAATAAATTGATTTCCGGAGTTTCTTGTTAGTTCTTCTCCAAGCTAGGGTCTCCGCTGATCTAACCTCGGTAAAAAATATGTAAAGACAATGCTCAGTGCCATGTTTGAAATAATAGTTTTAAGAGATTCGCGATTTATACTCATGATATAAGATATAAGGGTGTGTATAAGATTGATTGCAGCTGTGGGAAATCCTACGTCGAACACACTAAACGGTCTATTGCGGACAGAGTGAAGGAACACATAATATATGTAATATATAATAAGAAGGATAAGTCCCGTTAATTATTAATCATGTTTGAAATAGTTTAATAAACATATTTTGACTTTGATATATTAATTTGTTTTATTTGAGTTTATAGCTCTGCAACCAAAGACCGTTACAAATGAAACCTATAATGTATCGAGCCGTATGGCACAGTGAGTGCTAGTTTTGGCGTTTTTACTGGTAACACTGAATTACGCGACTGTGGCGACGCCTCCAACTGCCACCTTATGTGGCGGGATCTCTAGTTTTGTATCCAGCCCATAAATAGTGTTCTTTCTGGTTAGTACAGACATTCTGTCAGTCATAACTTTCACAATCACAAAAATGGTAGTCTAAAACTAAACCTCTCTCACTCCACAAGCACCAAAAATCACAAGACTAGGGCACAGGAGGCTAAATATTTTAATGAAATTTCATGTACTGGTTCAAAAACTGGTAGTCAGGCAATACCAGAGCTAGATTTGAGTATTATCTGACAATAGACAGTGTTATCTGTGTCTTCTCTCAAAAATTAACACAAGTTGAATAATCTACTATTCTATTACGGAAATACAACTTAAAAACACAACTAAACCCAAAAATAACTGATTATAACATTTCGAGGTTATAACAAACTTTCGCGTTACGATTTATTGTTTAATTTTATATAAAAAATCTTTCAGAAGCGCGTAATAAAACACGAGTACTTACCTAATAGTAGGTTAAAAACATTTGAGCGAAATTGTTTGACCAAACAATAATAATTCGATGTTTTTAAACTTACCGTCCAAATACCGGCTATATATTTTATTAGTAATGTTCATGGATAAATCCAGTATCTATTTACGAGATATGTAGTTTCCAACGTAGTAGTAAACTCTGTAATAGTAATGAAGTGGGTTATGTATGTATTTCATTTAATCATAATATAATTATTACAAAAATATACGCAATACTCAAATATTCCCACAATATTTACGTTACTTATTTTTATTTTATGATTTGACTAAAATGGCCTTTCACGGCACATGACGACAAAATGATGACGGCACGACAAAAATGGCACTTCATATTATGATATATTACAGAATCATTATCACAAAAAAATGAATAGCATCAAAACTATTCTTGAAAAAAGCATTTGCATATCTTAAAAACATTTATAAATCTTAAAATATATTACACAAGACTACACAAGCAAAACACAAACAAGCATAAATCCTCAAAGACATATTTTGTTTATGAAGAGAGTCTTTTGTCGTTAATTTTTTCTACTACCTGATCCATTATCTCAATCGCATCCTCGGTTCCTATGTACGTACATATGTAATATTTGATAGAGCTGAGGTGACAGTCTTGCCCTCTGAGGTTTTCAGCTACGTCACACTAGATCTACCCGTTATTTTACTAAATAATTTAGACACCCGGTTTAGCAATGGCTTCTTGGATAACCTGCGCATAAAATGCTTCGGAGGTCACGTCTCATCGATTTTCGGATGGTCTTGTTGACGCTTAGGGTGTCTGACGAAGCTCCCTCTGTCATCGTGCGTCGAATCCGCATCAATTCCAGGGTTTCGCTTGAGAGCTTAGATATTCGGCTGCTTCGCCCGGCCTTGAAGCGATTCCCACTCTCTTGACGAAGAACCCTCACTACTTCATCGAGGTTCAACATTTGCCGTGGTCTTCAGTGCATCGAAGCGATTGCGTAGTTCCAACTGGAACGGTTCAGGGCCGTGCACGGATTGCAGCAACGTTGGGCGAAGAGCGGAACGCCTCAAACGACTTCTCTCAGTTCTGAAGTCAATACTCAGGATGCCTCTCACTAGACGGTGCCGCTGCCGGTTTCGAACCTGTTGACCACTGATACATTTCTGAACACGTACTTTTTGTACTTTTTTAAGTCGATCTCACTCTTTGAGCTCTTCTTCTTGATTTCTTGAGCTAAGAACCTTACAAGCTCTCTTCCCTGCATGTCGTAGAAGGCGGATGAGAGACTTGGATCAATGAAATCTCTTAGGCTATGGGATAGCAACCGTTCGCCAATGTTTCATATGATATCACAATCTTTTATTGTATATGAGAAGTTTGAGCCACTTCGAAAGAGATTAAAGGACGTGAATGTGTGAATTTACAGAGAATATATATATGTTTCTCATATCTTAGGAGCCGCCCCCGACTGAACTCCAAAACATCAATCAACAAGAACAGGAGCCAAGTGAGTTTAACAGTCAAATGTCACTGAATGCGTGTTTTCAAAATGACAGTTCATAAAAAAATATTACTATTAAGTAAGAAACGAACGAGGCTCTGTCGACATACTAACCACTTTCGTTTCATTTACATATAGCTACAGAGTATGTCAATTCAATAATAGTTAATAATATACACACCAAATCATTAACCTTTTTAATCCTGATTCGAAGCTCCCGTGTCTACATCCGCAATTGCGGAGCTAGTGATTCTATGACCTCATTAAACCCACAGTACTTATCGTGCCAGGTTGTAAGCTGAGTTGACATTTACAAGCACCGCCTATTACCTGTAGCCTAGTAAATATTTATTTACAGATAAATATAATATACTAAATACATTATTAAATTATAACTTTTAATAAGACAACATCAATTGCCGCCTCTAACACCTGGGGCCTTACTCCACTAATGCGTTTTAGGCACAATATTACTTCAGTAGCGATACAGTTATACTTCAGGGGCCGTAATTTGACACTCCTCTATGTAAGTTAGGCCCCTGCACTATTGATGTAATTATCATGTAATGTTCACTCTTAATCATGCGCGTATTTATTTATGTAATAATTTTCATTTATAGTCTTCTTCTCGTAGTTACAGTTACGTGTGTGTTTATTTTGTATAATTGTAAATCTATCCTCTGTGGGCTGGCAGCTAAAAATCGGCGGATCTATGCAGCCTATGGTCACCCGCAGAGCTGGACGCATTTTGAGTTTGCCACAGTAGACACTGTAATAACTTATTAAAAAGAAGGTTGATATGATATTTATTTTAATTGAATGTAAAGTAGCTTTTGTGATGTTTAATCTAATTTTGATATCATACTAATGTTAAATATAATTATCTATGTAATTTCATATTATTGTGTCAATAGGCATCAGAATAAAGATTTTATTACTATTACTAATATCACCCGTGACCCGTACTAGCCTGAGACCTAAAAAGAAGGCTAACTAGCTGCCGTTGTTCCCGGCATGTCGTAGCAGGTGACTAAGGTACTAGGGGTAAATGGGATTAATTGAGTGATGAGCTAGCAACCTGTCACCAATGTTCCATATAACATCACAAATCCAAAGACTTATGCTAAAAAGTGACTTATGCGATAATAAATGGCACACACTGTAGAAATACAAAAAGAAAATGTCAAAGTCAAATGTCAATTCTATACATTTGGATGTCTATCGCCTTAGAGTTTGGTCACTTGGCTAAGGGCCCAGCTATTGATATACCTTACAATGTCAGCTTTGAAAAAATTAACTTATTAATTGTGTTTCATGAATTTTTACTAAAGTCGCTGGAGATGGAACATCGGACAATGATTGTTTTACGTAAGTGCTGTAATATTTTACTAGTGTAGGACATGAATTCAATCCTAACTAATTGCCTTTCTACCCAGTAGGGTGATATACCATTTCCACCACCGCTAAACTAAACTACTACAGATGGTAATGAAACGATATTATAAAAAATCAACCTTTTAGTACAGTGACATCTGTAATATAAAGTTAATATATTACAGCCCCTAGTTTATCGGGGTAACAATATGCTTAAGGTTAATTTTGTTGTAGGTAATTAAAAGTTTTGGTTTTTAAAATAAGAATGATTAACCTATGGTATTTACTATAGGTGTTTTAATGATATCGACATGATGATTTAGATTTGTTTGATAGATTCGTTAATGGTAACAAGTAAATCCTTTTGCTCTGACTGAGAAAAAGAATACTAACTTGCTGCCGTACTTACAAGCATGTCATAGGAGGCGATAAAGGTACTAGAGGTATGTGGAATCTATTGGGCAATGGGCTAGCAACCTGTCACCAATATTCCAAGACATCAAAACCCCTAAATACATGCTACTAAGTTACCAAGAAGATTTTTACATGTCTCCAAGGTTTTGTCAGGATTAATGGACGTGAATTTATATGTAAGAATTTTCCAATAAATATGTCATCAAAACGCGATTAGGCGAAAAAATACATACATATATCCAACGGGATAGGCAGAGACTATCGAGGCCACTCGGAATGACCCTGACTAATCTCTCTTGCTTCACTCACACCCATTAATCTATTCATACATGCTCCTCTGTTATTCACACTACATATACATAGAAAGGAATGTCTCCAATTTGATATGTATAAGTTCTAACATACGTGGCCTGCCCCGTCTCTCTCTACCTTTATAGATTCTTTTTGTAACCCTCCGTCCATTCGCTCAATATGCCCAAACCACCTTAACAGACCTTTCTCTATCTTCGTCACTACATCTTTCATACCGCAACGTTCACGTATCACACTACATATTTCCTGCCTTACCATACAATTTTACATTACACAGCACATCCTGTATTAATGCTAAAAACAAACAAAATGAGTTTCAAGCTCATACATCCCCTTAAATAAATTTTCAACGTTTAATCCTTTTAAAGCCAATAACTCATCGTTTACTCAATTTACATGCTTATTCTTAAATTCAATAATTGTAGATCCTCCATCTTTGAAAATAGTTAAACGAATTTCCTTTCAGTTATCTGTTTTGCTACTAAACTTTGCTCCATTATTTCTTTCACTCTTTTATTCGACTAGGGCTTATACAAATATAGTGATTAAAAGGGGCGAAATTACGTTTAAACTACGCTCATCCTACCTCCTCGGGCCTATGATATGATGATTTTTTTCATGCAGAGTCACAGAACCGTGTGCTACAACCAAAAGGTGAGTACATTCCAAGTATTTTAATGTAATCTAAGTAATCTGCCAAAAGCTGTACGTACGCCTCCCCAAGGTCACGCCACCAAATGCGACCACTTGTGGTCCTCATTCAGCCACTACAAGCGATTTTCAGTTCATCCCTCTACTGGTAGGAATCCGTGTGTATTTGTTTGGAACTATGCCACATAAGTTTTTGAGTCAGGTCGCTGGTGCAACACCTAGTACATTCCATAGAGCTCTAGTCCCTTAGTCGCCTCCTACGCCTACGCTGAGATATTGTCTCTTCCAGGTTTTCTTTAGTCCAAAAGGATAGGCGGACTTGCGAATAATATGAATGTTTTTACAAGATAATAAAAAATTGGCTGGCAATCAAACCTCTGACGCGCAACGGATAATGGTCAAGTGCATATTGCATAATTTAAATTTGGTGAAAGGTTGGTCTAGGGCTATTATATATATATATATATTTATTCAAATACATCAGGCGTACGTCAGGATAACTAGCTTAACATTTTTTTACTAAATCCTTACAATTCTTAATATCATATTTTAAGAGGAAATTGACTTACTAATGACTGATTCATTACGACACCGAACTTCAATATGATACATTAGTCTTTCGTTTAGAGTTGTTCTTTTTTTGAGTGTTCCTCAATGCAGAGTAATGGATTAAGGGCTCAAGCGAAAGCATCCTAAACCTGTAATAAACGCATTATTGAGTTTTCTTTATTGTATTTAAAAAAATCTTAATTATTAAAAATTCAGCTTATAACATTCATAGACAATGTCTACGACTTTGGTTCTCTGCCAGATAATTTCGTTCCGAACTTTGTCCCTTATCGAGATACCCAGCGTTGAACGTTCCATTGCTCGCTGAGCGACATGAATTTGGTGAGCCAGCCCAGCTGTCATGTTACATGTGTCGACTCTGTCTGTCATTACATGTAGGACACACTGGTTATAAAGCCTGGTTTTCGGGCACTGCAATACTGGCGATGAGAAAATATGATGCAACTCTTCAAATGCTGCCCAGCCAAGCTACTGTTCTGGAAATCGCACGGACGACGGACTTGTCAGCCTGTCCATGCACTTGTTCATATTCGTAATCCTTATGACATGCGTATAATTCCCGAGCTAGCTAAAACTCACTTATACAGATACAGATGCGGATCTCTGATTACCTTGCCAGGGATAATGGTGGTGAAGAGTATACATGCGTTGTATTTTTATGATACTAATTATTATTCGTTGTTTAGCAAAGAGCGCCGCGATGAATATAAAAATACCACATTACCAGAACAAACGGTGCCAACACCTGAACCCGAAGAACCAAATCAACCAGTTCCCCCAGGACAGTAAGTATATCGTGACACGTCTATTGCTCTAACCAAGTTCGAGTAATACAAAACTAGTCAGCAACACCGTGTTTACAGTTCAATAAACATTTGCAGCCACTTCTGATCGGCACATAACTGAAAAACTAGGAAAACACTTTTACTACAAAATACAAAAACGCATTTCAAAATATTATTTAGGTACTGATTAAGAAATCCGAATTTTGTTACAGACTGGCTTACAGATAAAAATTAGAACCCACTTCCGGATGACCAATAAACTTCTTATTGTGAATTGGGAAAGATGATTACTTACTTACTTTCAAAGAAAAAAATTAGAAACTATAACTCTTTAGATTGTTTCATTAATTATATTTTTCTGGCTTCGATGAGGCCATAGAATTACTACCTTCGCAATTACGGAAATGAAAACCTGAACCTCTGACTACCCCGCAAGGGTTAATGGTCGTGAACGCGTTTGTCTTTGTTTTGTTGATGTGTGTGTATGACACTAATTATATTATTCGTTGTTTAGCGTCCATGTAGTAGTACCAGGTCATCCAGTACCGTAAGTATAAGTATATCTAGACACGTCGATTGGTCAAGCCAAGGCCAAGTATTGTAGAACTAGCCATCACCATCGTGTTTCATGTTAAATGATCCTCTTTATAGCCACTTTTGGTCCCCGCATAACTCAATAACTTGCGATGTGCACTTGATCTCCAAAATACTTAAACACATTAGATATTCATGTTCAAAAATAGCCAATTAATCATGATTGCCCTACTTACATTTTATTTTTATTTGGTGATATTCTTTCATTATATTATATTTTTCTCACCGAACGAGGTGAGGGTGACTCTGACTGGACTGCAGGGCTTAATGGTTGTGAAAGTGTGTTATACTATAGTGATAATTCAAGCCCTAGTCATTCAAGTCCCAGCTACAAAGCATGGATTACAGGTTTGTGCATTTGACACTTGTTGTCAACTGCCTTAGTCGTAATGCTTATGTCAAGCGTACAATTCCTGAGCTAGCTAATAATCACGTTCTACAATCCCATTCGTGGTGCACAATACCTCGGAGACACATTTTCTTGGTCACCATTCTATAAACTACCGTGACGGCACTGATTTGGAAAGTAGTCAGGACACGTGTCCCTCTTTATTATAACAGCGGAGGTAGTCATTCTATGATCACCTCGACCCCGTGCATGTACCAGATATTCAGTATCGATGTGACAGGTGGTAAATCATGACGGTGTATACAGAAACATACGCGAACTTCTGACTACCTTGCGATAATATTAAGAATATACATGCGATGTATGCGTATGAGACTAATAACCTTTCGTTGTTTAGCGTCGCCTACCGACCAGCACCACCAGTAGCAGTACCAGTTCAATCAGTAGCGTAAGTATCCGGATCGAAGGACCATGAGCACACGCCAGCGTCGTGCAGAGGGGTCTCGACCCTGGAGTGTGGGAAGGTATGGGGGATACCCTACAGTCGAACCTAGCCACTAACGAGGTGTGTGTACCTGTCTGGCCCTAATTCCCTATAGCCTAGTTCATAGCCGGTGTTTATATACAATAATGCGAGAACGACTGATTGACGTCAATGCTACCGCCGCCGCCAGCCCGCGTGCTCGGAGCTGCTGCCGCTGCATGTGCTGACTTGCACCTTTGCACTGCTGCCATCACCGTCACTCCGCCGGATCCTCGTCAGCATACTTGGTGGCACCAGAGTCCAACGGCACCTCTCTGTGGTTGGCGTTAGCATTCTAACGCTGTGGCCAAGAGGACTGACCCCCGCCGGCGCGGTATGATCACGTGATTGTGGACAATAAGTATATCTAGACACGTCGATTGGTCAAGCCAAGGTCAAGTATTACAGGACTAGCCATCGCCATCGTGTTTCATGTTAAATGATCCTTTTTATAGCCACTTTTGGTCCCTGCATAACTCAATAACTTGCGAGATAAACTTGATCTCCAAAATACATAAACACATTAGATATACATGTTCAAAAATCGCCATTTTATAATAATTGCCCTACTTACATTTTATTTGGTGATATTGTTTCATTTTATTATATTTTTCTCATCGAACGAGGTGAGGGTGACTCTGACTGTGACTCACGTGTCCCTCTCTATTATAACAGCGGAGGTAGGAATACTATGGTCATCTCGAACTCATGCATGTACCACATAGTCAGCATCGATGTGACAGGTGGTAAATCATGACGCTGTATACAAATACAGACACAAACCTCTGATTACCTCGCGAGAATATTGAGAATATACATGCGATGTATGTGTATGAGACTAATAATAATCATTCGTTGTTTAGCGTCGCCTACCAAGCAGCACCACCAGTAGCACCAGTTCAACCTGTACCGTAAGTATAAGTATATCTAGACACGCCGATTGGATAAGCCAAGGTCGAGAATTACAGAACTAACGAGTAGCACCGTGTCTTATGTTAAATCAACCATTTGCAGCCACTTTTGGTCCTCGCATAACTCGAAAAGTAAGGAAATATACTCGTACTTGTTCACCAAAATACATAATCGATGTGACAGGTGGTAAACCATGGCGCCGTATACAGATACAGACATGACCTCGACTACCTTGCCAGGGATAATGATAGTGATTATTAATCCACAAGGATCGGTCTTCTCTGCAACGTTGTTCTTGCTACATATAAACGATCTGCTGAGGCCGGGGATAATAGGCTACGCGGATGACAGCACAGTTGTAGAGACAGGTGGTAAACCATGGCGCCGTATACAGATACAGACATGATCTCGACTACCTTGCCAGGGATAATGATAGTGATTATTAATCCACAAGGATCGATCTTCTCTGCAACGTTGTTCTTGCTACATATAAACGATCTGCTGAGGCCAGGGATAATAGGCTACGCGGATGACAGCACAGTTGTAGAGAGGTACCTACCTGGTCCTAGGGCCAACCTGGATGAAATAAATCTCCAAAGGGAAGCAATGGTCTCGCAAATGAATCAAACGCTGGAACACGTCTACCAATGGGGAGATATGAACCTCGTGGGATTCAACGCCAAAAAGACCCACGGATGCCTTTTCTCTGCTAAGAAATCTGAGATGAGTATTGCTCCACTCTTTCGAGGAACGCAGTTGCCAGTCACCAGTCGTTTGAGTATGTTTGGTATCGAGCTTACAAACGACCTAAACTTTGGTGAGAATATAGAGTCAAAGGCCAAGCTTGGCATCCTGAACAGGGTTAAGCAATGTTTCACACCGGTGCAGCTTTTAGTTTTCTACAAAGCACAAGTGCGGTCGTGTGTTGAATATTGCAGTCACCTATGGGATGGCTTTGCCAAGTACCAGCTAAATTTCCTTGACTCTATAGAGCGTAAAGCCAAGCGCATGATTGGCGACCAAAAACTTGCGTCCAGTCTGAATAGCCTAGCGCATAGACGCAGGGTTGCCAGTCTTTGCGTGTTTTACAGGCTCTATTATGGCGAGTGTGCGAATGAGCTGCACCAGCTCGTACCTCCTTCGCATTTTTATCACCGAACCTCCCAGAAAACGGCGGGATACCATCCCCATTTGGTAGTGCTTCCGCGTGGCCGCACAAATTGCTTTAAAGCGTCATTCATAATGCGGGCCGGTAAGGTATGGAATTCCCTGCCTGCCTTTGTATTTCCGGAGGTATTTAATCCACAGATGTTCAAAACTAGGGTGCATAGGCATTTTTTGGGCAAGCTCGCTCCATTTTAGACTCTGTCTGTGGCCTCCTTCGAGGTGCAAATAGGGTCTAGAGTGAACCCATTTCAGTTAAAAAAAAAAGGTGAAAAATATACATGCGAAGTATTTTTAAGACGCTAATTAATGTTCGTTGTTTAGCCTCACGTACCTACAAGGATCACCAATAAGACCAATTCAATCTGCACCGTGAGTATATCTAGACACGCCTTCATTTGATTAAACCATTCGTATCCACTTTTGATTGTCCTCCGAACTAAGTAAACACATCTCAAGATGTTATTTAGGAATTAATGTTCCGAAATCGCGAACGCTAATTTTTACCACTGACGGGTCCACATAACAAAATCATAACCCAGTTCGAGATAACTTTAAACAGTTGAAATTACGCATACAGATAAGTGATTGCCAACTTATGTATATACAAAAGAAAGAAACAATAACTGATCATTTTATTATATTTTTCTCACCGACCGAGTTGAGGGTGAATCTGACTGGACTGCAAAGGTTAATGGTTGTGAAAGTGTGTTATACTATAGTGTTAACTGAAGCCCTAGTCATTCATGTCCCAGCTACAGTGCATGGATTACAGCTTTGTGCAGATGACATTTGTTGTCAACTGCTGTAGTCGTGATGCTTATGTCAAGCGTATAATTCCCGAGCTTGC
The DNA here is from genome assembly GCA_030578115.1 of Leucoptera coffeella. Lineage (NCBI taxonomy): Eukaryota > Metazoa > Arthropoda > Insecta > Lepidoptera > Lyonetiidae > Leucoptera > Leucoptera coffeella. The sequence goes on from JAMBLF010000007.1 coordinate 756,299, forward strand.
TAATAATCATGTTCTACCATCCTATTCGGGGTAAACAAAACCTCGAAGACACATTTTCTTGGTCAGCATTCCATACACTATCGTGACGGCACTGATATGGAAAGTAGTCAGAAGAACACGTGTCCCTCTCTATTACAACAGCGGAGGTAGGAATTCTATGGTCACCTCGAACCCATGCATGTACCAGATATTCAGTATCGATGTAACAGGTGGTAAATCATAACACTGTACAGATACAGACGTGATCCTCTGATTGCCTTGCGAGAATATTAAAAATATACATGCGATGTATGTGTATGAGACTAATAATAATCATTCGTTGTTTAGCGTCGCCTACCAAGCAGCACCACCAGTAGCACCAGTTCAACCTGTACCGTAAGTATAAGTATATCTAGACACGCCGATTGGATAAGCCAAAGTCGAGAATTACAGAACTAACGAGTAGCACCGTGCCTTATGTTAAATCAACCATTTGCAGCCACTTTTGGTCCTCGCATAACTCGAAAAGTAAGGAAATATACTCGTACTTGTTCACCAAAATACATAATCGATGTGACAGGTGGTAAACCATGGCGCCGTATACAGATACAGACATGACCTCGACTACCTTGCCAGGGATAATGATAGTGATTATTAATCCACAAGGATCGATCTTCTTTGCAACGTTGTTTTTGCTACATATAAACGATCTGCTGAGGCCAGGGATAATAGGCTACGCGGATGACAGCACAGTTGTAGAGAGGTACCTAACTGGTCCTAGGGCCAACCTGGATGAAATAAATCTCTAAAGGGAAGCAATGGTCTCGCAAATGAATCAAACGCTGGAACACGTCTACCAATGGGGAGATATGAACCTCGTGGGATTCAACGCCAAAAAGACCCACGGATGCCTTTTCTCTGCTAAGAAATCTGAGATGAGTATTGCTCCACTCTTTCGAGGAACGCAGTTGCCAGTCACCAGTCGTTTGAGTATGTTTGGTATCGAGCTTACAAACGACCTAAACTTTGGTGAGAATATAGAGTCAAAGGCCAAGCTTGCAGGGAGGAAACTTGGCATCCTGAACAGGGTTAAGCGATGTTTCACACCGGAGCAGCTTTTAGTTCTCTACAAAGCACAAGTGCGGTCGTGTGTTGAATATTGCAGTCACCTATGGGATGGCTTTGCCAAGTATCAGCTAAATTCCCTTGACTCTATAGAGCGTAAAGCCAAGCGCATGATTGGCGACCAAAAACTTGCGTCCAGTCTGAATAGCCTAGCGCACAGACGCAAGGTTGCCAGTCTCTGCGTCGTTACAGGCTCTATTATGGCGAGTGTGCGAATGAGCTGCACCAGCTCGTACCTCCTTCGCATTTTTATCACCGAACCTCCCAGAAAACGGCGGGATACCATCCCCATTTGGTAGTGCTTCCGCGTGGCCGCACAAATTGCTTTAAAGCGTCATTCATAATGCGGGCCGGTAAGGTATGGAATTCCCTGCCTGCCTCTGTATTTCCGGAGGTATTTAATCCACAGATGTTCAAAACTAGGGTGCATAGGCATTTTTTGGGCAAGCTCGCTCCATTTTAGACTCTGTCTGTCGCCTCCTTCGAGGTGCAAACAGGGTCTAGAGTGAACCTATTTCAGTTAAAAAAAAAGGTGAAAAATATACATGCGAAGTATTTTTAAGACGCTAATTAATGTTCGTTGTTTAGCCTCACGTACCTACAAGGATCACCAATAAGACCAATTCAATCTGTACCGTGAGTATATTATCTAGACACGCCTTCATTTGATAAAACCATTCGCATCCACTTTTGATTGTCCTCCGAACTAAGTAAACACATCTCAAGATGTTATTTAGGAATTAATGTTCCGAAATCGCGAACGCATATTTTTACCACTGACGGATCCACATAACAAAATCATAAATAACACAGTTCCAGATAATTTTAAACAATTGAAATTACGCATACAGATAAGTGATTGCCAACCTATGTATATACAAAAGAAAGAAACAATAACTGATCATTTTATTATATTTTTCTCACCGACCGAGTTGAGGGTGAATCTGACTGGACTGCAAAGGTTAATGGTTGTGAAAGTGTGTTATACTATAGTGTTAACTGAAGCCCTAGTCATTCATGTCCCAGCTACAGTGCATGGATTACAGCTTTGTGCAGATGACACTTGTTGTCAACTGCTGTAGTCGTAATGCTTATGTTAAGCGTATAATTCCCGAGCTTGCTAATAATCATGTTCTACCATCCTATTCGGGGTAAACAAAACCTCGGAGACACATTTTCTTGGTCAGCATTCCATAAACTATCGTGACGGCACTGATATGGAAAGTAGTCAGAAGGACACGTGTCCCTCTCTATTACAACAGCGGAGGTAGGAATTCTATGGTCACCTCGAACCCATGCATGTACCAGATATTCAGTATCGATGTAACAGGTGGTAAATCATAACACTGTATACAGATACAGACGTGATCCTCTGATTACCTTGCGAGAATATTAAGAATATACATGCGATGTATGCGTATGAGACTAATAACCTTTCGTTGTTTAGCGTCGCCTACCAACCAGCACCACCAGTAGCAGCACCAGTTCAATCAGTACCGTAAGTATCCGGATCGAAGGACCATGAGCACACGCCAGCGTCGTGCAGAGGGGTCTCGACCCTGGGGTGTGGGAAGATATGGGGGATAGCCTACAGTCGAACCTAGCCACCAACGAGGTGTGTGTGTGTATGTACCTGACTGGCCCTAAGTCCCTATAGCCGAGATTATAGCCAGTGTTTATATACAATAATGCGAGAACGAGTAATTGACGCCAATGCTACCGCCGCCGCCTGCCCGCGTGCTCGGAGCTGCTGCCGCTGCATGTGCTGACTTGCAATCTTGCACTGCTGCCATCATCGTCACTCCGCCGGATCCACGTCGGCATACTTGGTGGCACCAGAGTCCAACGGCGCAAACCCAGAGTCACCTCGAACCCATGCATGTACCAGATAGTATCGATGTGACAGGTGGTAAATCATGACGCTGTACACAAATACAGACACAAACCTCTGATTACCTCGCGAGAATATTGAGAATATACATGCGATGTATGTGTATGAGACTAATAATAATCATTCGTTGTTTAGCGTCGCCTACCAAGCAGCACCACCAGTAGCACCAGTTCAACCTGTACCGTAAGTATAAGTATATCTAGACACGCCGATTGGATAAGCCAAGGTCGAGAATTACAGAACTAACGAGTAGCACCGTGTCTTATGTTAAATCAACCATTTGCAGCCACTTTTGGTCCTCGCATAACACGAAAAGTAAGGAAATATACTCGTACTTGTTCACCAAAATACATAATCGATGTGACAAGTGGTAAACCATGGCTCCGTCTACAGATACACAGACATGACGTCGACAAGGTAGTCGAGCAATTTTTATGGTTTATTCCTATGACTTTCGTTACACAGAAATAACGGTCGTCATGGTGGTTCACGCCAAATCATAGGAACTTTGTACTTAAAAGTGGGTCTTTTTTTGTTTGCCCACAGTCGCAAAGATTCAACACAACTTTGACATACCAAACTTGGTACCCAAGGTTTAGCGTTTGACGGCAACGGAAACCCAAAGTAGTCGAAGTATGCCTTTTTCACAAAGGCCGACACATTTAAACAATTTTTTTGAACATGTATTCTCCACAAATAACACAAGAACAATCAGAATTATTTAAACACGTCCTTCTTGAGGAAGACATAATGAAATTAATAAAGAAACTAGTTAAGTTACACCACTATTGATAGAAACTATCGACTACTTATGTAAATTCAAGACGGTACCTGTATCTCACTAACTAGAGCTGCTACAAAAAATCACCCACCCAAATTAGTAAACAACAGTAGAAAAACTTCATGCAACAAAAAAAAAGTTTGATTTTGTTGTCCTGTGTAATCGATGTGACAAGTGGTAAATCACGGCTCCGTCTACAGATACAGACATGACCTGGACTACCTTGCCAGGGATAATGATAGTGATTATTAATCCACAAGGATCGGTCTTCTCTGCAACGATGTTCTTGCTACATATAAACGATCTGCTGAGGCCAGGGATAATAGGCTACGCGGATGACAGCACAGTTGTAGAGAGGTACCTACCTGGTCCTAGGGCCAACCTGGATGAAATAAATCTCCAAAGGGAAGCAATGGTCTCGCAAATGAATCAAACGCTGGAACACGTCTACCAATGGGGAGATATGAACCTCGTGGGATTCAACGCCAAAAAGACCCAAGGATGCCTTTTCTCTGCTAAGAAATCTGAGATGAGTATTGCTCCACTCTTTAGAGGAACGCAGTTGCCAGTCACCAGTCGTTTGAGTATGCTTGGTATCGAGCTTACAAACGACCTAAACTTTGGTGAGAATATAGAGTCAAAGCCAAGCTTGCAGGGAGGAAACTTGGCATCCTGAACAGGGTTAAGCGATGTTTCACACCGGAGCAGCTTTTAGTTCTCTACAAAGCACAAGTGCGGTCGTGTGTTGAATATTGCAGTCACCTATGGGATGGCTTTGCCAAGTATCAGCTAAATTCCCTTGACTCTATAGAGCGAAAAGCCAAGCGCATGATTGGCGACCAAAAACTTGCGTCCAGTCTGAATAGCCTAGCGCACAGACGCAAGGTTGCCAGTCTTTGCGTCTTTACAGGCTCTATTATGGCGAGTGTGCGAATGAGCTGCACCAGCTCGTACCTCCTTCGCATTTTTATCACCGAACCTCCCGGAAAACGGCGGAATACCATCCCCATTTGGTAGTGCTTCCGCGTGGCCGCACAAATTGCTTTAAAGCGTCATTCATAATGCGGGCCGGTAAGGTATGGAATTCCCTGCCTGCCTCTGTATTTCCGGAGGTATTCAATCCACAGATGTTCAAAACTAGGGTGCATAGGCATTTTTTGGGCAAGCTCGCTCCATTTTAGACTCTGTCTGTCGCCTCCTTCGAGGTGCAAACAGGGTCAAGAGTGAACCCATTTCAGTTAAAAAAAAAGGTGAAAAATATACATGCGAAGTATTTTTAAGACGCTAATTAATGTTCGTTGTTTAGCCTCACGTACCTACAAGGATCACCAATAAGACCAATTCAATCTGCACCGTGAGTATATCTAGACACGCCTTCATTTGATTAAACCATTCGTATCCACTTTTGATTGTCCTCCGAACTAAGTAAACACATCTCAAGATGTTATTTAGGAATTAATGTTCCGAAATCGCGAACGCAAATTTTTACCACTGACGGATCCACATAACAAAATCATAACCCAGTTCCAGATAACTTTAAAGAGTTGAAATTACGCATACAGATAAGTGATTGCCAACTTATGTATATACAAAAGAAAGAAACAATAACTGATCATTTTATTATATTTTTCTCACCGACCGAGTTAAGGGTGAATCTGACTGGACTGCAAAGGTTAATGGCTGTGAAAGTGTGTTATACTATAGTGTTAAATGAAGCCCTAGTCATTCATGTTCCAGCTACAGAGCATGGATTACAGCTTTATGCAGATGACACTTGTTGTCAACTGCTGTAGTCGTAATGCTTATGTTAAGCGTATAATTCCCGAGCTTGCTAATAATTATGTTCTACAATCCTATTCGGGGTAAACTAAACCTCGGAGACACATTTTCTTGGTCAGCATTCCATAAACTATCATGACGGCACTGATATGGAAAGTAGTCAGAAGAACACGTGTCCCTCTCTATTACAACAGCGGAGGTAAGAATTCTATGGTCACCTCGAACCCATGCATGTACCAGATATTCAGTATCGATTTAAAAGGTGGTAAATCATGACACTGTATACAGATACAGACGTGATCCTCTGATTTCCTTGCGAGAATATTAAGAATATACATGCGATGTATGCGTATGAGACTAATAACCTTTCGTTGTTTAGCGTCGCCTACCAACCAGCACCACCAGTAGCAGCACCAGTTCAATCAGTACCGTAAGTATCCGGCTCGAAGGACCATGAGCACACGCCAGCGTCGTGCAGAGGGGTCTCGACCCTGGAGTGTGGGAAGATATGGGGGATAGCCTACAGTCGAACCTAGTAACCAACGAGGTGTGTGTGTGTATGTACCTGACTGGCCCTAAGTCCCTATAGCCGAGATTATAGCCAGTGTTTATATACAATAATGCGAGAACGAGTAATTGACGCCAATGCTACCGCCGCCGCCTGCCCTCGTGCTCGGAGCTGCTGCCGCTGCATGTGCTGACTTGCAATCTTGCACCACTGCCATCATCGTCACTCCGCCGGATTCACGTCGGCATACTTGGTGGCACCAGAGTCCAACGGCGCGAACCCAGAGTCACCTCGAACCCATGCATGTACCAGATAGTATCGATGTGACAGGTGGTAAATCATGACGCTGTATACAAATACAGACACAAACCTCTGATTACCTCGCGAGAATATTGAGAATATACATGCGATGTATGTGTATGAGACTAATAATAATCATTCGTTGTTTAGCGTCGCCTACCAAGCAGCACCACCAGTAGCACCAGTTCAACCTGTACCGTAAGTATAAGTATATCTAGACACGCCGATTGGATAAGCCTAGGTCGAGAATTACAGAACTAACGAGTAGCACCGTGTCTTATGTTAATCAACCATTTGCAGCCACTTTTGGTCCTCGCATAACTCGAAAAGTAAGGAAATATACTCGTACTTGTTGACCAAAATACATAATCGATGTGACAAGTGGTAAACCATGGCTCCGTCTACAGATACAGACATGATCTAGACTACCTTGCCAGGGATAATGTTAGTGAAGAATATACAAGCGAAGTATTTTAAAGAAGCTAATTATTATTCGTTTTTTAGCCTCACGTACCTACAAGGATCACCAATAAGACAAGTTCAACCTGTACCGTAAGTATATCTAGACACGTCTTTTGATTTGATTTAACCATTCGCATCCTCTTTTGATTGTCCTCCGAACAAAATAAACACATTTCAAGATGTTATTTAGGAATTAACGTTCGCAAAATTTTCGCAAAATTTTTCCCACTGACAGATTTACATATTAAAATTATAACTCAGTTCCAGATAACTTAAGTTCAAACTACGCATACAGATAAGTGATTGCCAACTTACATACAAAAGAAAGAAACAGTAACTGATTATATAGTTATATTTTACTATATTTTTCTCACCGACCGAGTTGAGGGTAAATCTGACTGGCCTGCAATGAATAATGGTTCTGTAAGTGTGTAATACAATGGAGTTAAATGAAGCCTTAGTCATTCATGTCCCAGCTACAGTCCATGCATTACAGCTTTGTGCAGATGACACTTGTTGTCTTCTGTAATAGTCGTAATACTTATGTCATGCGTATTATTCCCGTGCTAGCTGAAACTCACGTCCTACTATTCCATTCTTGGTAAACAGAACCTTGGAGACACAATTTCAAGGTCATCATCCCATAAACTATCGTGACGACACTGATATGGAAAGTAGTCAGAAGGATACGTGACCCTCTCTATTACAGCGGAGGTAGTAATTCTATGGGCACCTTGAAACCATGCATGTACCAGATAGTCAATATTGATGTGACAGGTGGTAAATCATGACGCTGTATACAGATACAGACGCGAACCTATGATTACCTAGCGACAATATTAAGAATATACATGCGATGTATATGTATGAGACTAATAAATCATTTGTTGTTTAGCGTCGCCTTACAACCAGGAATAGCAGTACGACCAAATTACCCAGGACCGTAAGTATAACCAAACATGTCAGAACGACAAGTGTTACGCGCTACTCTAGCGGAGGTAGTAATTCTATGGTCACCTAGAACCCATGTACGTACCAGATAGTCAGTATCGATGTGACAGGTAGTAAATCATTACACCGTATACAGATGCGAATCTTTGAACACCTTGCGAGATTATAAAGATTATACATGCGATGTATGTGTATGAGACTAATTATCATTTGTTGTTTAGCGTCGCCAACCAGCCCGGAATAGCAATACGACCAAATTACCCAGGACCGTAAGTATATCCAAACACGTCTTTTGCTCAAGCCAGGGTCGAGTATAACGTTATGTTATTTTTGTCACTGACTGATGTACAGTTAAAAATAATAACTCAGTTCCGGATGTCCTAAGAAATTCATATTCCGTATCTAGATAGGCGGATACAAAGACGAAATAAATAACTGGTCTACTAGTCATTCATGTCCCAGCTACAGTCTATGCATTACAGCTTTGTCCAGATGACACTTGTTGTCTTCTGTCATAATCGTAATGCTTATGTCAACCATATAATTCTCGACCTCGCCAACACTCACACCCTACTATCCCATTTGTGTTAAACAGAACATAGGAAAAACATTTTCTCGGTCATCATATCGTGCTTGCATTGATATGAAAAGTAATCAGAAAAACACGTGTATCTCTCTACTATAGCGGAGGTAGTAATTCTATGGTCACCTCGAACCCATGTATTTACTAGATAGTCAATATCGGTGTGACAGGTGGTAAATCATGACGCCGTCTACAGATACAGACGCGGACCTCCGATTACCTTGCCAATGAAGTCGTTAAGAATATACATGCGATGTATGTGTATGAGACTAATTATCATTCGTTGTTTAGCGTCGCTTACCAACCAGGAATAGCAGTAAGACCAAATTATCCTGGACCGTAAGTATATCCAAACACGTCTATTGGTCAAGTAAAATTACATAAAAGTTCCAATGGACATTTTTATCACTGACTGATCCATATATACTATCACCCAGTTCCAGATAACTTTAAAAAGTTCAAATTACGCATACAGATTGCCTACTAACACACAAAAGAAAGAAACAATAACTCGTGAATTTTGTTTTTCTCACCGAACGAGGTGGGGGTGATTCTGAGTGGCCAGCAAGGGTTATTATTGGTGGTGAAAGTGTGCAATACAAAAGTGTTAAACAAAGCATTAGTCCTTCATGTCTCAGCTACAGTCCATGCATTACTGCTGTGTGCAGATGACACTTGTTGTCTTCTGTCATAGTCGTAATACTTATGTCATGCGTATTATTCCCGTGCTAGCTGAAACTCACGTCCTACTATTCCATTCTTGGTAAACAGAACCTTGGAGACAGAATTTCATGGTCATCATCCCATAAACTATCGTGACGACACTGATATGGAAAGTAGTCAGAAGGATACGTGACCCTCTCTATTACAGCGGAGGTAGTAATTCTATGGTCACCTTGAAACCATGCATGTACCAGATAGTCAATATTGATGTGACAGGTGGTAAATCATGACGCTGTATACAGATACAGACGCGAACCTATGATTACCTAGCGACAATATTAAGAATATACATGCGATGTATATGTATGAGACTAATAAATCATTTGTTGTTTAGCGTCGCCTTACAACCAGGAATAGCAGTACGACCAAATTACCCAGGACCGTAAGTATAACCAAACATGTCAGAAGGACAAGTGTTACGCGTTACTCTAGCGGAGGTAGTAATTCTATGGTCACCTAGAACCCATGTACGTACCAGATAGTCAGTATCGATGTGACAGGTAGTAAATCATTACACCGTATACAGATGCGAATCTTTGAACACCTTGCGAGATTATAAAGATTATACATGCGATGTATGTGTATGAGACTAATTATCATTCGTCGTTTAGCGTCGCCTACCAACCAGGAATAGCAGTAAGACCAAATTATCCTGGACCGTAAGTATATCCAAACACGTCTATTGGTCAAGTAAAATTACATAAAAGTTCCAATGGACATTTTTATCACTGACTGATCCATATATACTATCACCCAGTTCCAGATAACTTTAAAAAGTTCAAATTACGCATACAGATTGCCTACTAACACACAAAAGAAAGAAACAATAACTCGTGAATTTTGTTTTTCTCACCGAACGAGGTGGGGGTGATTCGGAGTGGCCAGCAAGGGTTATTATTGGTGGTGAAAGTGTGCAATACAAAAGTGTTAAACAAAGCATTAGTCCTTCATGTCTCAGCTACAGTCCATGCATTACTGCTGTGTGCAGATGACACTTGTTGTCTTCTGTCATAGTCGTAATACTTATGTCAAGCGTATAATTCCCGAGCTAGCTAAAACTCACGTCCTACTATCCCATTCTTGATAAACAGAACCTTGGAGACACAACTTCTCGGTCACTATTCCATAAACTATCGTGACGACACTGATATGGAAAATAGTCAGAAAGATTCGTGTTTCTCTCTACTATACTAGCGTAGGTAGTAATTCTCTGATCACCTCGAACCCATGTATGTTCCTGATAGTCAGTATCGATGTTACAGGTGGGAAATCATTACGCCCTACACAGATGCGAATCTCTGATTACTTTGCGAGAATATTAAGAATATACATGCGATGTATGTGTATGAGACTAATTATTATCATTCGTTGTTTAGCGTCGCCTACGAACCAGGAATAGCAGTACGACCAAATTACCCAGGACCGTAAGTAAATCCAAAACACGTCTATTGCTTAAGACAAATTACATAAATACATCTCGAAAACTCGTGCTAGTCTGGAATGCAAACTAGCTGCCGTACTTCCCGGCATGTCGAAAGAGGTGACTAAGAGATGGAATCGGCAACATGACACCACTGTTTCATTTAACGTCACAACCACAATATTCATGCTAAAATGAGTTTGAAGATATTACCGTGATATTACCGTACACTGACTGATCTTCAGATCACAATGTCTTAAGAAATTAAAATTCCGTATCCACATAGGCAGATACAAAGACAAAATAAATAACTGGTCTACTAGTCATTTATGTCCCAGCAGCAGTCCATGCATTACAGGGCCCTTTCTCCACTATTAACTTTGACAGCCACACAACTACGTCACTACTGCGTTACTTCTGCGTCTCGGTTGTAAAAGTGGCACCCTGCTTATATTTTGATTGCCACAGTTGTGCCTCAATAGCGAGTCAGTGACGCTACAGTGGTGCTTCAGTGGCAACTAAAGTATAGAAATGTCAATAGTGCAGTACCAAATATAAGGCTATTGAACTGACATTGACGGACGTTTGGTTAGTGGAGTAGCTTTTTTATACTTCAGACGCAGAAGTACTTCAGATGTAGTTCGATAGCACTTTAGTGGCCAAAATTTGTTAGTGGAGTGACAAAAGTGTCAAATTACGGCCACTGAAGTATTACAGTATCAATACTGAAGTAATATTGTGGATAAAATTAATTAGTGGAGTAAGGGCCCAGATTAATACCGTAAGTATATCCAAACATGTCTATTGGTCAAGTCAAATTACATAAAAGTTTCAAAATTGACATTTTTATCACTGACTGATCCACAGATCAAAATTAGCACCCAGTTCCTGATAACTTTAAAAAGTTCAAATTAACCATACAGATTGCCTTATAACATACAAAAGAAAGAAACAATAACTTGTGAATTTTGTTAGTTTTACTATATTTTTCTCACCGAACGAGGTGAGGGTTATTCTGACTGGCCTGCAAGGGTTAATGGTCGCTAAAGTGTGTTATACTAGGTTAAATGAAGCTTTAGTAATTTATGTCCCAGACATAGTCCATGCATTACTGCTTTGTGCAGATGACAGTTGTTGTCTTCTGTCATAGTCGTAATGCTTATGTCATGCGTATTTTTCCTGAGCTTGCAAAAACTCACGTCCTACTATCCCATTCGTGGTAAAATGAACCTCGAAGACACATTTCCTCTTTCACCATTCCATTAAATACCGTGACGGCACTGATATGGAAAGTAGTCAGAAGGTACCCTCACAACATCATCCAGGTTCTCGTCAACATTTGCCGTGGTCTTTAGTGCATCCAAGCAATTGCGTAGTTCCAACTAGAACGCTTGGGGAGTAAGGGGAGAAGGGGGAGTAAGGGGAGAACGGATTAACATCAATTCCGACCCTATTGTCAGCCTCACCTGCACGTGGTGCTCCCTGCTAGATAACAGACGAGGCTCTGGCGACCGAGTTATTGGCGGTATATCCAATCACCTGACTGGGAAACCAGTTGGAAGAGGTTTCAGCGACCTCAGGGATTAAATAACCCTGAAAATATTTGGCGCAGAAGGCAACGGGAAACCACTGCAGCGATAATTCCCTAGTTATGTCATGAGTAGTGCACAGAAAGATATGGCCCCGAGTGCCCGGCGCCCCTTGGATGGGACAGGGGTGCTAAGAATCCCCGGGCGGAAAACACATAGATTAAGAATTGGGACATGGAATGTCCGTAGCTTGAAACGTCACGAGAAAATAATTAACTTGTGCAAAGAAATGAGGCGTCTAAATTTGGACATACTCGGGATCAGTGATGTCAGATGGCATGGTAGAGGCATACAAAAGATTGACGAAGACATGGTCCTGTACTACTCGGGCTCTGAAGAATCATCAAACCTACATGGCGTTGGCATTGTCATCAATACAAAGACGATACGCACACCAATTACATTTGTGCCAAAATCTAACCGTGCCATGATGATTCAGCTACAAGCCAAACCGAGGAACATGAACATACTCCAACTGTACGCTCCAACGGGAGATAAACCGGATGTAGAAGTGACGGATTTTTATGGAGAGGTTGATGATTTATTGCGGGCAACGAAAGGTCACATGATAAATATTGTCCTGGGAGATATGAATGCTAAGGTGGGCCAGGGAGAAGTTCCGGGAGTCGTCGGCAGGTTCGGATTAGGAGAACGGAATGACAGAGGCGATCTGCTCGTAGATTATTGTCAAGAGAAAGACCTCGTGATTATGAACACCTGTTTTGATTTACCAGCTAGACGTCTGTATACATGGACTTCCCCGCAGCATACGAACATTCATATAGTCCGCAACCAGATTGACTTCCTAATTATTAATAAGCGCTTCAGAAACTGTATTCGGAGTGTCAAAACATACCCTGGCGCTGATATATACTCCGATCATAATCTTGTTGTTGCAGACGTGTCGTGTACCCTCAAATGTATTCGGAAGAAACAACCGAGAAAGAGGGTTGATGTTAGAAAGATCCGCGATGCCAACATCAGACCGGCTGTAGCAAACGAGATTAATGAGTGGGCAGTGGAGACAAATACGAGTGGTGAAAATTCAGTTGAGAGTTTGTGGCTGCCGCTAAAATACAAAGTGCAGAACATCAATGAAACCCTTCTTAAGCCTGATAAATATATCCCCAGACAGGAATGGATGAGCGACGCGATATACCAGTTAATGGAAAAGCGTAGAGCCCATAAACATGGAGATAGAGATGTCTATAAGGCTATCCATAAACAGATAAGGAGGGAAGTTAGATATGCTCGTGACGCATGGTACACTCAGAAATGTAAATACATGGAAGAGCTCAGTGCTAAACATGACGCATTTAATCTGCACAAAGAGATTAGAGCAATGGTTGGACGTAAATATCAGCCACAACAGCTGGTGGATGCTGAAAATGTTCCTATACTTGACGTGGAGAGGAAGAAAGAAATCTGGGAAGGTTACATTCGGACAATGTTTGCAGATGACTCTCGCAGCTCATCAAAGTCTACAATAGCATCCCAAGAAGGATACCCTATTCTAAAAGATGAAGTTGAAAGAGCACTTAAGAGAGCTAAAACTGGAAAGGCTGCAGGTCCGGATGAAATTTACATAGAGATCATCAAACTCATCCACGAAGAACATTTGAATGCCCTCGTCAAACTCATGAACCTCATTTATGACACCGGCCAGTTACCCCAGGATTGGCTCAAATCCCGTTTTGTGACGCTGCCGAAGAAACGTAACGCAGCGAAATGTGAGGACTATAGGACGATCAGTCTCATGAGCCAATTGCTTAAACTGTTCCTTCACATAATTCACGAACGCATAAAAGCCAAGTGTGATGAACAATTGGGTGATTGCCAGTTTGGATTCCGATCCGGAGTGGGGACTCGGGAGGCTCTGTTTGCAATACAGGTTTTGGTGCAGAAGTGCCGTGATATGAGACAGGACGTATATCTTTGCTTCATCGATTACGAGAAGGCTTTTGACCGGGTGAGACATGATATGCTCATTCAACTTCTTCAGAACATAGGCCTAGATGACAAAGATATCAGAGTGATTCAGAACCTGTATTGGGAACAGAGTGCGACAGTTCGGGTCGAAGGAGAGGATACAAGGGAAGTGGAGATAAAGAGAGGGGTCCGACAGGGCTGCGTCCTCTCACCTACCTTATTTAATGTTTACTCAGAAGCGATTATAGCAGAAGCACTTGTAGACCTGAACTGTGGCGTTACAGTCAACGGGCGGGTTATCAATAACCTTAGATACGCAGACGACACAGTTCTAATAGCTTCAAATGCTGACGATCTACAGCGAATAGTGAACCGGGTAAACGAGTGTAGTGTGAGAGCTGGCCTTAATATGAATGTAGCCAAGACCAAATTCATGATAGTCTCTATAGACCCCTTACAAGATATCACACTGAAGGTGGCAGACAAACCAATTGAGAGAGTGAGTAAGTACAAGTACTTGGGTACCTGGCTTAACGAGAAGTGGACCAGTGAGCAGGAAATCAAGACCCGTATAGAAATCGCGAGGGGTGCCTTCCGCAATATGCGAAGCATCCTTTGTAGCAAAGGTCTTAAAATTGCCCTAAGGATACGCCTACTTGAGTGTTACATTTGGCCAGTCATCCTCTACGGCTGCGAGTCTTGGACTCTGACAGAAGATCTATGCCGACGAATAGGAGCATTTGAAATGTGGGCTTATAGGCGTATTCTAGCCATTAGCTGGACTCAGAAGGTCTCAAATGTGGAAGTACTTCGTCGAATAAACCGTTCTCAGCCAGAGCTACTGCAGACTGTCAAAAAAAGAAAAGTTGCATATCTCGGACATGTTTTAAGACATGAAAGATATGACTTGCTGCAACTCATAATGATGGGCAAGATAGCCGGAAGAAGAGGTGTTGGACGAAGGAAAAAGTCGTGGCTCCGCAACATACGAGAGTGGACGGGAATCAAGAGCGCCGCCGAGTTGTTCCATCTCGTCAGGGATCGGACTAAATTTGCCGAAGTGACTGCCAACCTTCGTTAGTCGGAGAGGCACCTTCAGAGAGAGAACTAGAACGCTTCAGAGCCATGCACGGATTGGAGCATCAGTTGGGCGAAGAACGAATCGCGTCAGACGACTTCTCTCAGCCTTGAAGTCAATACTGAGGATGGCCTCTCACTAGTCGATGGTCGCTGCCGGTTTTGAACCTGTTGACCACTTTGACATCCCTGAATATGTACCTCTTGTCCGCTAAGATAAAGTCGAACTCATTCTTCGTCCCACCATCTGGGCTATGCCAGGTCCACTTCCTATGGGGCTTCTTCTTGAAAAACGTGTTCATGCAGAACAGCCCCTCTTTGTCCAGGAAGTTGACCAGCATTTGCCCTCTAGCATTTCTGCGTCCAATTACGTGCGTTCCAATCAGCGACTCATCGCATTCGCGCACTCCCACTTTGGCATTGAAGTCCCCCATGACAACGGCGTAGTGGGTCTTGGTGATGTTATGCAACGCCTTAGCGATATCTTCATAAAGCACCTCGATCTCACTGTCCGAGTATGCCAACGTCGGCGCATATACCTGCACGTATCTCTTGGTCAGTTTCAGTACAAGGTACGCTACCCAGGTTGACACACTCGAAATCTCCAACACATTTTCACGGAGAAGCCTTTTGACGAGAAAGCCTACGCCACCCTAAAACCGCTGGTCGTCCTCCCGGAAGTAGAACAGATGGCCTGACTCCAGGGTTATGGTGTCCTCACCTTGTCTTCGGACTTCCGATAACCCTAGAACATGCCACCTTATGTTAGATAGTTCCACTTACAGTTGCGCCAAGCTCTCGTCCAGCCGCAGACTGCGTCCATTAAACGTTGCCAGCGTCAGTCAGATGTATGTGTATGAGACTAATAATCATTCGTTGTTTAGCGTCGCCTACCAGCCAGGAATAGCAGTACGACCAAATTACCCAGGACCGTAAGTATATCCAAACACGTCTTTTGCTCAAGCCAGGGTCAAGTATAACGTTATAGTTATTTTTGTCACTGACTGATCTTCAAATCAGAATTATAACTCCAATTAAAATAATAAGAAGAAAAAATAAATTCAAGGGCCACGTTGACACGCCACTTCACAGAGGACATGCCTGAAATAGCTTTGGATGAGATTGAGATGGTCTTAAAACAGCTTAAAAGTGGAACAGCTCCGGGAGAGCATCAAATCACCTCTGAGCTCCTGAAATGTGGTGGAAGACCAGTTTTAAGGGAGCTCTAGAGAATTTTTAACAGTGTCTTCTTCTCCGGAAGAACCACAAATTGTTGGGGCAGAGGTGTGGCTGTTCTGTTCTTTAAGAAGGGAGATAAAACCCTCTTGAAGAACTACAGGCCGATAACACTTCTAAACCACATCTATAAGCTGTTCTCGAGGGTCATCTCCAATAGACTCTCAGCCATGCTATATAGCTTTCAGCCTTCAGAGCAAGCCGGGTTTCGACGGGGTTTTAGTACTATAGACCACATCCACACGCTGAGGCAATTAATGCAGAAAACAGAAAAGTATAATCAGCCACTCTGCCTCGCGTTTGTGGACTATGAGAAACCTTTTGACTCGGTCGAGACCTGGGCGGTCATGGAATCTTTGCAGCGATCTCAAGTCGACTGGCGATACGTGAGTGTGCTGAGACATATTTATAATTCCGCCATGATGACCGTTTAACTCCAAGCCACGGCACGAAACCTATCCAGTTGCAGAGAGGTGTCAGACAGGGGGATGTTATGTCCCCGAAACTGTTCTCGAGTGCACTGGAAGAAGTTTTCAAAACGTTGGATTAGGTTAAACGAGGAATAAATATAAAGGGGAATACATCTCGCACCTCCGCTTTGCTGACGATATCGTCCTAATGGCAGAGGCAGAGGATCTGGAGGAAATGCTGTCGGAACTAGATGCTGCTTCTCGACGCATCGGACTCGGGATGAATTAAGAAAAAACTGTAATCATGTTTAATGATTTAGTAGTCCCGAGACCGGTTGCCCTTGGGGGCATTCTCGTAGAAGATGTTTCCCAATACACTAACTTAGGCCAAATTATACAGCTCGGCAGAAACAAGTTCGGAAGGGAGGTGGACAGAAAAATACAGCTGGGATGGGCAGCATTAGGAAGGCTAAGGCATGTTCTCACGTCGTCTTTACCACAATGCCTGAAAACTAAGGTTTACAATCAGCGTGTGCTCCCCGTGACGTACGGATCTGAGACGTGGACACTCACTGCGAGACTAGCCCATAAATTTAAGGTCGCTTAGCGTGCTATGGAGCGGAAGATGCTTGGGGTTTCTCTGGTAGATCGCATCAGAAATGAGGTGATACGCCAGAGAACTAAAGTAACCGACATTATGAAAAAAATTAGCACGCTGAAATGGAGTTGGGCTTCCGATTACATAGAGACATACCGTCGTTAAGAATATACATGCAATGTATGTGTATGAGACTAATTATCATTTGTTGTTTAGCGTCGCCTACCAGCCAGGAATAGCAGTACGACCAAATTACCCAGGACCGTAAGTATATTCAAACACGCCTATTGGTCAAGTCAAATTACATAAAAGTTCCAAAATGGACTTTTTTATCATTGTCTGATCCACAGATCAAAATTATCACCCAGTTCCGGATAACTTTATAAAGTTCAAATTACGCATACAGATTGCCTATTGATATACAAAAGAAAGAAACAACAACTAGTGAATTTTGTTAGTTTTACTATACTTTTCTCACTGAACGAGGTGGCGGTGATTCTGAGTGGCCAGCAAGGGTTATTGGTCGTGAAAGTGCGTTATACTAGTGTTGAATGAAGCCTTAGTCATTTATGTCCCAGCTACAGTCCATGCATTACTGCTTTGTGCAGATGACACTTGTTGTCTTCTGTCATAATCGTAATGCAAATGTCATACGTAATATTCCTGAGCTTGCTAATACTCACGTCCTACTATCCAATTCGTAGTTATAACATGGAATACCATGGAAAGTAGTCAGAAGGACACGTGTCCCTCTCTATTACCATGCATGAACCAGATATTCAGTATCGATGTGACAAGTGGTAAATCATGACGCCGGATACGGACACAAACGCGAACCTCTGATTACTTTGAGAGAATATTAAGAATCAGTCATCTATGGTTCGTCATCAAAGTCAGCAGCTCAGTGAAAGTTGAAAATAGAAATATATATTTTAGGCTGAATATTTAGTCAATTGTAATGCTAAACTGGCTAAACATGTTCGCTTTGGGATTATATTTGGATCCTCAACTGGAATTGTAGTGGCTGGCGGCGTTGGTGTAACCATGGCGACGGAATAACAAGAAGTGCAAACGCCGTGGCATCAGTGTTTGTACTTGAGCCGACATAACCTTAGTGGTGAATAAAAAAATATATATTAATGCTATGTGTGTGTATGAGACTAATTAACATTCGTTGTTTAGCGTCGCCTACCAACCAGGAATAGCAGTACGACCAAATTACCCAGGACCGTAAGTATATCCAAACACGTCTTTTGCTAAAGTCAAATTACATAAACCCATCTCGAAAACCCGAGCTAGTCTGGAATGCAAAACAGCTGACGTACTTCCCGGCTTGTCGAAGCAGGTGACTAAGAGACTAGGGGTCAATGAAATCTTCAGCATGTTACCACTATTTCATATAACATCACAACCCCAATATTCATGCTAAAAATGATCTTGGAGATATTATCGTCTTCAAGGTTTTGTCCACCCTGTAAGGTACTCGTATTAATGAATGTTCAAAAATAGTTATTATTATCACTGACTGATCTACAGATCAAAATTAAAACCTTGTTCCAGATGACCTATTCAGTTCAAATTCCGTACCCAGATGTGTAAATACAAAGACGAAATCAATAACTGGTCTACTAGTCATTCATGTCCCAGCTTCCGTCTGTGCATTACAGCTGTGCAGATGACACTTGATGTCAACTGCCATAGTCGTGATGCTAATGTAAAGTGTATAATTCCCGTGCTAGCTAATCCTCACGTCCTACTACCTCATTCGTGGTAAACAGAACATAGGAAAAATATTTTCTCGGTCATCATTCTACAAACAATCGTGACGGCACTTATATGAAAGTAGTCAGAAGGCCACGTGTATTTGTCTATTATTGTGGAAGTAGTAATTCTATGGTCGCCTCGAGCCCATATACGTACCAGATAGTCGGTATCGATGTGACAGGTGGTAAATGACGCTGTATACAAAAACAGACACGAACCTCTGATTACCTTACGAATATACATGCGATGTATGTGTAGACTAATTATCATAGCGTCGCCTACCAACCAGGTAGCAGTACGACCAAATGTAAGACTATTGGTCAAGTCAAATTACATAAAAAATCCAAAATCGTTATTTTTTATCACTGACTGATCCACAGATCAAAAGTATCACCCAGTTCCGGATAACATTTAAAACTTCACGCATAAAGATAGCCTAATAACATTCAAAAGAAAGAATAATAGCTAGTTTTACTATATTTTTCACACAGAACGTGGTGAGGGTGATTCTGATTAAAGCCTTAGTCATTTACAGAGAATACAGCTTTGTGCAGATAACTTGTTGTCTTCTGTCATAGTTGTAATATGTCATGCGTATTATTCCCGATAGTATGTGGTAAACAGAACCTTGGAGACTTGGTCACCAATAAACTATCTGATATCGTAGTTAGACAGGCACGTGTCTCTCTCTACTATTGCGGAGGTAGTAATTCTATGGTCACCTCGAACCTATGTATATACCAGATAGTCAGTATGGGTGAGACCGGTGGTAAATTATGACACCGTATACAGATACAGTCGCGAACCTCTGAATACCTTGCGAGACTATTAAATATATATATGTGATATATGTGTACGAGACTAACCTTGGCTGGGATACCGGTAGTGAAGAATATACATGCAACATATGTGCATGAGACTAATTAACATTCGTTGTTTATATCACGACCAAAAGCACGTAAGTATTGTCTAATGCTCAAGTCAAATTACATAAACACACCTCGGAAACCCGACGTGCTGGTCTGGTATGCAAACTAGCTGCCGTACTTCCCGGCATGTGGAAGGAGGCAACTAAGACGCAACTAAGAAGGAGGACTAAGGGTCAATTGAATCTGCAACATGTCACCAATGACCGGTGTTAAGCTATCTGCCAATATGACCCGACCAAATTAAATATTATTCTGTGTGGAATTGGTACATCGACGTATTGTATTAAAAATCAATGGCAAATAGGCTTATCATTGTAAAAAACACATCTTTATTGATATGGAAAGCAGTCAGACTAATACGTATCCTTTACTACAATAGCGGAGGTAGTAACTCCATGGTCACCTCTAGCCCATGTTTGTACCAAATAGTCAGTATCGGTGTGACAGCTGGTAAATCATGACGCCCATGCAGATACAGACCCGAACCTCTGATTACCTTTCCTGGGATCATGGTCGTGAAGAGTGTATGTGCGATGTATGTGTATGAGACTAATTATCGTTCGTTGTTTAGCGTCGCCTTCCAACCAGGACCACCAGTAAGACCAAATTACCCAGGACCGTAAGTATATCCGAACACGTCTATTGGTCTAGCCAGGGTCGAGTATTACAGTAATAGCGAGCAGCACCGAGTCTAATGTTAAATAAACCATTCACAGCCACTTTTGGTCTGCGCAGAACTCAGAAGCTAAGGAGATATACTTGTTCTCCAAAATTCATAAACATAATATCTCAAAACGTTATTATGGAAGTAATGTTCCAAAATCGTCATTTTTATCAGTGACTGATTCATAGATCAAAATTATCACCCAGTTGCGGATAACTTAAAAAAGTTGAAATTGCGCATATAAATATCGTTTAGTTTTATTATATTTTTCTCACCGAACGAGGAGAGGATGACTTTGACTGGACTGCAAGGGTTAATGGTTGTGGAAGTGTGTTATACTAGTGTTAAATGAAGCACTGTCTCAGCAGTCACCAATGTACAGTGTATGGATTACAGCTTTATGCAGTTGACACTTGTTGTCATTTGCCTTAGTCGTAATGCTTATGTCAAGCGCATAATTCATGAGCTAGCTAAATCTCACGTTCTACAATCCATTTCGTGGTATACAAAAACTCGGAGACACATTTTCTTAGTCACCATTCCTTAAACTATTGTGACCGCACTTACATTATATTATATTATTATTATTATATTATATGGACAGTAGTCTGAAGCGTGTATCTCTCTATTATAACAGCGGAGGTTCACATTCTAACATTCTATGGTCACCTCGAAACCATGCATGTACCAGATAGTCAGTATCTATGTGACAGGTGGTAAATGATGCCGCTGTATACAGAAACAGACGCGAACCTCTGACTTCTTTGCGAGAATATAAAAATATACATCCGATGTATGTGTCTTCTTCTTCTAGTGGCACTCCATTACTGGAGGTCTGCCGTCAGCCTGCTGAAACTTTCCTTGTCCCTGGTCATCCGAAACAGCTCTTCCACACTGGCAATCCCGGTCCACTCCCGGATGTTCCTCAGCCAAGATATTTTCCTCCTGCCAACGCGTCTTTTCCCCTCTATCTTTCCCATCATTATGAGCTGCTATGATGTATGTGTACGAGACTAATAAATCATTCATTGTTTAGAGTCCCCTACCAACCAGCACAACCAATAGGACCAGTTCAACCAGTACCGTAAGTATGAGTATATCCAGACACATCGATTGGTCAAGTCAAGGCCAAGTATTGCAGAACTAGCCATCACCATCGTGTTTCATGTTAAATGATCCTTTTTACTCCCCCTTTTTTTTACTTTTGGTCCCCGCATAACTCAATAACTTGCGAGATACATTTGATCTCCAAAATACATAAACACATTAGATATTCATGATTGCCATGGCGCACTAATGTGACTCTTGGGTCCTTCGCATCGGGTGGTGGCCGTAAAAGCCCTAAATCTCGGTAAGAATCCCCGGAATTGAATTGACGGTTCTGCCCTCTGAGGTTTTCGGCTTCGTCATATTAGCCCTACCCATTCTTTTACCGAAGACTTTCAACCCCCGATTTTGCTCAATGGCCTCTTGAATGAGCTGCGCATTGTAGCTTCGGAGGTCACGTCTCACCGATTTACGGATGGTCTTATTGAGACGTTGGGTATTTGACGAAACTCCCTCTGGCAGTTCTCGTCCAATCCGCATCAATTACAGGGTTTCGCTTGACTTGGACTATCGGCTGCCTCGCCCTCCCTTGAAGTATCTTCCACCTACTTCGCGAAGTACCCTCACCACTCCATCGAGGTTCTCGTCAACTCTTGCCGTGGTATTCAGTGCCTCGAAGCGATTGCGTAATTTCAACTGGAACGCTTCAGAGCCGTACACGAATTGAAGCATCGTTGGGCGAAGAACGGATCGTCTCAATCAGCTTCTTTCGGCCTTGAATTCGAAATCCAGGGTGCCTCTCACAAGGCGGTGGTCACTGCCGGTTTTAAACCTATTGACCACTGAGACATCCCTGAACACGTACCCCCTTGTCCGCCAAGACGAACTCGATCTCGTTTCTCGTCCGACCATCTGGGCTTTGACAGGTCCACTTCCTATGGGGCTTCTTGAAGAACGTGTTCATGCAGAACAAAGGATTTTTTTTTATTATCCCTCTGGCATTTCTGCATCCAATTCCGTGCGCTCCAATACGCGATTCATCGCATTCGCGCACTCTCACTTTGGCGTTGAAGTCCCCCATGACAACGGTGTAGTGGGTCTTGGTAGTGTTATGCATCGTCTTAGCGATATCTTCATAAAGCACCTCGACCTCACTATCCGAGTATGCTGACGTCGGCGCATATACCTGCACGACCTTAAGAAAGTATCTCTAGGTCAGTTTAAGTACAAGGTACGCTACCCGTGTCGACACACTCGAAACTTCCAGCACGTTGTCACGGAGAACCTTGTTGACGAGGAAACCTACACCACCCTGTGACCTCTGGTCGCCCTCCCGGAAGTAAAACAGATGACCTGATTCTAGAGTAACGGTGTCCTCACCAGGTCTACGGACCTCCGATATCCCCAGAACATGCCACCTTATATTAGTCAGTTCTACTTCCAGTTGCGTCAGGCTTTCGTCCAGCCGTAGACTACGTCCGTTATACATCACCAGGGTCAATTTGTGGCATCTGTCCGTAACCCGGGGATTCTTAGCACCCCTGCCCTACCGTAACCGAGATCAGTATCGATGTGACAAGTGGTAAATCATGACGCTGTATACAGAAACAGACGCGAACCTCTGACTACCTTGCGATAATATTAAGAATATACATGCGATGTATGTGTATGAGACTAATAATCTTTCGTTGTTTAGCGTTGGCTACCAACCAGCACCACCAGTAGCACCAGTTCAACCATTACCGTAAGTATAAGTATATCTAGACTCGCCGATTGGTCAAGCCAAGGTCAAGTATTGCAGAACTAGCCATCACCATCGTGTTTCACGTTAAATGATCCTTTTTATAGCCACTTTTGGTCCCCGCATAACTCAATAACTTGCGAGATACATTTGATTTCCAAAATACATAAACACGTTAGATATTCATGATTGCCCTACTTACATTTTATTTTTATTTGGTGATATTGTTTCATTATATTATATTTTTCTCACCGAACGAGGTGAGGGTGACTCTGACTGGACTGCAGGGCTTAATGGTTGTGAAAGTGTGTTATACTATAGTGATAATTGAAGCCCTAGTCATTCAAGTCCCAGCTACAGTGCATAGATTTCAGCTTTGTGCAGACGTAATGTTTATGTAAAGTGTATAATTCCCTAGCTAGCTAATCCTCACCTTCTACAATCCCATTTGTGGTAAACAAAACCTCGGTGACACATTTTCTTGGTCACCATTCCATAACATACTATCGTGAAGGCACTAATATGGAAAGTAGTCAGAAGGCCACGTATATCTCTCTACCATTGCGGAAGTAGTAATTCTATGGTCGCCTCAAACCCATGCATGTACCAGATAGTCAATATCATGTGACAGGTGGTAAATCATGACGCCGTGTACAGATACAGACGCGGACCTCTGATTACCTTGCCTGGGATGATAGTCGTAAAGAATATACATACGATATATATGTATGACACTAATTATCATTCGTTGTTTAGCGTCGCCGACCAATTACCACCAAATAACCCAGGACCGTAAGTATATCTAAACACGTCTATTGCTCAGGTCAAGTTACATAAACACATCTCAACAACTCGTTCTAGTCCGCCATACTTGCAAACTAGCCGTACTTCCTGACATGTCGAAAGACGCGACTAAAACTAGATTTCAATGGAATCTGCAACCTGTCACCAATTTTCTATTTAACACCACCACCCCTATATTCATGCTAAAAAATGACCTTGGAGATATTATCATCTTCAAAGTTCTGTCCACCCCAAAAGGGTTTAGATGACGTGAATTTTATGGATGTATTGATACATCTCAAAATGTTATTTAGCTATAAATGTTCAAAAATAGTTATTATCACTGACTGATCTACAGATCAAAATCTAGTTAATGATCATACCGAATGAGGTGAGGCTCACTCTGACTGGCCTGCAAGGGTTAATGGTCGCGAAGGTGTGTTAAACTATAAAGTTAAATGACGCCTTAGTCATTTATGTACCATCTACAGTCCATGCATTACAGTTTTGCGCAGCTGACACTTAATGTCATCTGTCATAGTCGTAATGCAAATGTCATGCGTATAGTTACCAAGCTAGCTAAGGCTTAAGTGCCATTATCTTAAAAAAAAAAAAAAAGGCTTAAGTATACAGATACACACGCGGATTTCTGATTACCTTGCCAAGGATAATGGTCGTGCAGAGTACACATGAGAGTTATTTTTATGAGACTAATTATTATTCGTTGTTTAGCGTCGTCTGTCCAATTCAAAATGATCCAAGACCGTAAGTATATCTAAACTCGTCTATTGCTGAAGCCAAGATCGAGTGTTACAAAATTAGCGAGCAGCATCGTTTTTATTGTTAAATAAATCATTTGCAGACACTTTTGGTCCCCGCATAACTCCAAAATACACACATCTCAAAATGTTATTTAGGCTAGGTATTAATGTTTAAAAATCGCCATTTATCACTGAAATTATAACCGGATTGAATTGGTTTTTTATTAGTATAATATTAAATATTAATGACATAAAACCAGCTTTGCGTTTGCCACCAGACGCGACATACCCAGCTGAGTTAGAACCCTTTTGCTGCGACAGTAACATGCACAAGTTACAAACTAAGGGGAGTTTGTAAGATTTTTATTGTAAACGTTTTGTATTGTGTATGTTTTTGTGGCTGCAAAAAAACTTTTTTTTTATTATTATTAAAAGAACTAAATCTTGTCGAAATCGACGTATGGCTCTGAAATTTCTTTTTCAACCTTATTCATTTAAATTGACTCACCAAAACTCAACATGTCACCACCTGGGGTGACATAGTCAATATATAAAAAATATAAATATCGAGTTTTTTCACTGTGATTTAGATTAAAAAATATGTGATTAACAAAAGCTTCAATAAACAAATATGATTTCAATAAGTTGTATTCGAACTAAACCCATATAAAAACACTTATAGAAAAAAGCAGTATATAGCGGAAAATACCAGTCTAAATATTGAATAATTGGTATTTTTATAAATTTCCTTTTATCAGCTTTCCGACTATTATAAAATATCAACTGCACTGATATGCAAAGTAGTCAGAAGGGCACGTGTCCCTCTCTACTATTGCAGAGGCAGTCATTCTATGGTCATCTCGATCCCATGTATGTACCAGATTTCCTTTCGGAATAATGGTAGTGAAGAGTATGTTTACGAGACTAATAATTATTCGTTGTTTAGCTTCCCATTTCCGCCAGGACCACCAATACGATCAAATAACGAAGGACTGTAAGTATACCTAGAAACATCTATTGCTCAATTCAAGGACGAGTATTACATAACTAGCTAGCAGTAGTTACCATCTTTAATGTTAAATTAACCATTTGCAGTAATGCTTATGTCACACTAATAATCCTCGAGCTAGCTAATACTCACGTCCTATTATCCCATTCGTGGTAAAAAGAACCACGGAGACACATTTTCTCGGTCACAATAAATAAACTGTTGTGACGGCACTGATATAGAAAGCGTAGTTAGACAGCCACGTGTCTCTCTCTACTATTGCGGAGGTAGTAATTCTATGGTCACCTCGAACCCATGTATGTAACAGATAGTCAGTATCAAATTGACAGGTGGTAAATCATGATGTCATATACAGACACGGACGCGCTGATTACCTTGCTATGGATAATGGTCCTGGAGAGTATAATATACATGCGATGAATTTTGATTATTATTATTATATAGTCATAAAATACAGAATACAGAAAATAGGTAGAAATAGTAGACCATTTATAAGAACTCACAGATAGATACAGAAATAGAAGAACAGAAAACATAGGTACTTTAATATATATGAACAATTGACAAATACATCACAACTTATATAAATAGAACACGCTAAGACAAAATGCAAAAGAGAATAAATAAAATAAAATACACTAGTAAAATACAATAGTTTTATGAGACTAATTATTATTCGTTGTTTAGCTTCGCCGATACACCAGAACGATACGGACCGCCAGGACCACCAAAACCACCAATTGGGCCAGGTGAACCAGGACCGTAAGTATATCTAGACACGTCTATTGCTCAAGCCAAGTTCGTGTTTTACAGAACTAGCCAGCAGCACCGTGTTTTGTATTAAATGAACAACTCGCAACCAGTTTTGATCCCCGCTTCAAAAACTTGGGAGATACACTTGTTCTCCAAAATATGTAAACACATCTGAAAAGGTCATTTAGGTATTGATGTTTCAAAAATCGTCATTTTTTCACTGACTGACCCACAGATCAAAATTAGAACCCAGTTGCAGATGACCAAATTGCATACAGGTTGGCAAAATATCCAATTGCATACAAATGTCAGATCACTAAATGGTCAGAATGTTTCTTCCTTATATATTCTTTTACGTCGTTTATTCTATTGAAAACACTTATGTACCTGCTTTCTAGCCAACATTGTAAATAACGTAATAATAATAATCAATCCGTAATAGCTTATGAAAGTCGGTATTTATGAAGATTTTCATGTCTTCACATGATACATAACGACTTGAGTAACCCCTTAAGCATTTATTAATTAAATATTACTATTTTAGTTTCTTTAACTAAGAGTATATTCAAATTTCGTATTTCCCACGTTATCAAATGAGATTTAGTATCCTTTATTGTTTCAATATTTTGTCCATGAACAGTATAAGATCATTATGAACATGTAGTATATATAAATGTATCTTAATAATACGTAAATTCAGTCGTCTATGGTGCGTCAACAAAGTCAGCAGCTCAGTGAAAGTTGAAAATGCAAATAATTATTTTCGGCTGAATATTTAGTCAATTGTGATGCCAAACTGGCTAAATATGTTTGCTTTGAGATTATATTTGGATTCTCAACTGGAACGAACCGAAGAACAAGGAAGAGGAGAAGAATTTGACGTCGACTTCGTTTTTCTTCGGTTGTAGCGGCTGGCGGCGTTGGTGTAACCATGGCGACTGAATAACAAGTGCAACGCCGTGGCATCAGTGTTTGTACTTGAGCCGACATAACCTTAGTGGTGAATGGCTTATTAAGAAAAAAAAAACGTAAATTTTGTTCAATGAGAGTTCAGTTCAAAACAAATGACTTATCTCTCGGTTATAGACAAAAGAAGATCTTTCTGAGAGCCAAGTACAATGCCCAGTTTTGAAATTTATTCATTACAACATAAAATACCATTTCTTAAGTCAGGTTTGAATAGTTTTCTTTTATGAATTTTATGAAATCTACTCGAAAATTCTACACCTGTTATTTATAACAATAAAATGAAGCTGTTTTTGAGTGGTTTTCTATATTTAGTGCAGAGTTGAGATGACTAATAACCAGATCCGAGGAACAACAACAATATAGGGCCCTTACTCCACTAATTCATTTTAGCCACAATATTACTTCAATATCGATATTGTGGCACTTTAGTGGCCGTAATTTGACACTTTTGGCACTCCACTAACAAATTTTGGCTACTGAGGGGCTATCGAACAACATCTGCGTCTGAAGTACAAAAAAAACTACTCCACTAACCAAACGTCAGTCAATGTCAGTTCAATATCCTTATATTTCGTACTCCACTATTGACATTTCCATACTTGAGTGGCCACTGAGGTGCCACTGAAGTGCCATAATATCGATATTGAGGCACAAGTGTGACTGTCAAAATATTAGCAGAGTGCAACTTTTACGGCCGAGACGCAGAAGTATCGCTATAGCGACGCAGTTGAGTGGCTGTCAAAGTTAATTAGTGGAGTAAGGGCCCTGGCTATTGCCTATTTTATGTCATGTTATCGGTCGTATAGGAGTCTCAGTCCCAAAGCAAATTAGTTATGGAGTGACCGATGACATTTGTTGTTGGAAAGTAGTTATATGACGTCACTACTATTTTGCGGAGGCATCTATGGTCACCCTAATCCCATGCATGTACCAGATAGTCAATATCGAAATGACAGGTGGTAAATCATGACGCCATATACAGACACGACATCGATTACCTTGTCAGGGATAATGGTCGTAAAAAGTATCAATCAATCAGCGTATGACAGTCCACTGCTGGACGTAGGCCTCCCCAAGGTAACGCCACAAAACTCGATCACTCGTGGCCCTCAGCCAACCACTACCAGCGACCTTTTTCAGGTCATCGTGAAAAGTATACATCCAATGTATTTTAATGAAACTAATAATTATTATACGTTGTTTAGCTTCGCCTATTCACCAGGACAACCTGAACCACCAGGACCACCAGTGTTCCCAGTAGGATCAGATCAATCTGGGCCGTAAGTATATATATACATCAACACATATACATCAATATACATCAGATCACAAAAACGTCACATGCCACATGCGTTTTGTTAATTAAGTTAGTTTTTTATTATTTGGTCTCTGGTTTTGTTAATTAAGCATAAATATAATATGTAACCGAGATTGGTGCTTGCTGCCATCGATACAGGTTGCCATGGTAACCTAGTGATGGCAGTAAGGTTGAGTTTATGTATGCTTGTTTTTGTTTAATAAAGATTATTATTATTATATAGACACGTCTATTACTTTAGCAAAGTTCGAGTATTACATAACTATCCAGTAACACCGTGTTTAATATTAATGAACCATTTCCAGACACTTTTTGTCCCCACATAACTTGTGAGTTACACTTGTTCTCCAAAATAACTAAGCAGATCTAAAAAGGTTATTTAGGTGTCAATGTTCAACCATCGCCACTTTTTCACTGATTGACGCACAGATCAAAATTAAAACCCAGTTAGCTATTCAGAGGGGGAATGCTATCAGTGTCTTGGGAACCCTACCACCCTCTGACAGCGATGATTATAAAGATGTTTTCTATGTAGTTTAATTTTTATTTCTACTTTAGGTTTATAGTTTTAATTCTTTGTATTGTGTATGTTTTTGTGGCTGTAAAACCCAGTTCCGGATGACTTATATAGTTCAAATTACGCAGGTAGGTAGGGAAACTTTGGAAACACTTTCTCGGTCAACATAAACTGTCGTGACAGCACTGATATGCAAAGTAGTCAGAATCCCACGTTTCCTTCTCTACTATTGCGGAGGTATCTATGGTCACGTCGAACCCATTTATGTACGAGATATTCAGTATCGATGTGACAGGTAGTATACAGTATACATATGCATGGTATATGGATATAGTGGCGTACCTGTGATTACCTTGCCAGCGATAATGGTCGTAAATAATGTGTGCGTTCGCGCAGCGGAATGTTGTTGAATTTAAAGATTTTAATTATGCAGATATTTAGTGTATGACGTCGTATAATTGTGTATGGTAAAAAAAAAAATGTGCACGCAGCCATTGTGGAGAAATTCACCAAAAACTTATTCCGCTGGGCGAACGTTGGCCGGCGGAACTTTTTTTGATCCATTGACTTTAGAAGAAAAGAGATGTGTCCAAAAATTTGTGTGTATTTGTGTGTAATTGTGTATGTATGAATAAAATTAGTGCATGCATAAACTTCGGAGAAATTCAAGTTTCCGCTACGCGAACGTTTGGCCATTAGCTAGTTTTCATACAAAGCGCTTACATAGAGAGCTGTAGATTTTTACATACGTTGTTTTGAATTTGTTTATATTTGTTTAAAAACAGATTTAGAAAAAATCGTAAGGCTTAAAAGATAAAAATATAAACGTAAAATACGCTTATTAGGTCTTAGTTCTTAAAGTATGCACTTTGGGGTCTAGATTTTCACGTTTATACAAACCTTGTAAGTGTCTGCAACACGTTGCCAAGTATCAATGATGTTCCGTTAGTAATTAAAGAGTTATAGGACAATTTACCACGAATAGATCACTGTTTACAAAGCAGTCAAATATCATGACGTTCTAAAGGAATTGCATGGTAAAATGTATGCCAATAATTAGTGTATTCATTCAACTATTCACATGCAAAATTTCATGTCATTAAATTCAGTAATTAAAGAAAAACAATTATAATACTGACGAAGCATCGAAAACCTACATAACCCGACCAAGTTCGGATAGCTACAAAAAAGCGGCCGTGCAATATATTTAGGTAACATCCCAAAATTTACAGTATAATACCGGTATTGAATTGGTACGGGTGATAACACAATTGTTGTTTCGATATAATTTATAGGTCATTTATTTTTGTACACCTACTTTTTTAAAACGTAACGTAAACGGTACCTACTTTCTGTCATAGTCAAATACATTTAAAAAATTTAACAAATACATACATTTTACATTTAATAAATACATTTAAAATGAATTTAATGACATGAAATTTTGCATGTGAATAGTTGAATGAATACACTAATTATTGGCATACATTTTACCATGCAATTCCTTTAGAACGTCATGATATTTGACTGCTTTGTAAACAGTGATCTATTCGTGGTAAATTGTCCTATAACTCTTTAATTACTAACGGAACATCATTGATACTTGGCAACGTGTTGCAGACACTTACAAGGTTTGTATAAACGTGAAAATCTAGACCCCAAAGTGCATACTTTAAGAACTAAGACCTAATAAGCGTATTTTACGTTTATATTTTCATCTTTTAAGCCTTACGATTTTTTCTAAATCCCTTTTTAAACAAATATAAACAAATTCAAAACAACGTATGTAAAAATCTACAGCTCTCTATGTAAGCGCTTTGTATGAAAACTAGCTAATGGCCAAACGTTCGCGTAGCGGAAACTTGAATTTCTCCGAAGTTTATGCATGCACTAATTTTATTCATACATACACAATTACACACAAATACACACAAATTTTTGGACACATCTCTTTTCTTCTAAAGTCAATGGATCAAAAAAAGTTCCGCCGGACAACGTTCGCCCAGCGGAATCAGTTTTTGGTGAATTTCTCCACAATGGCTGCGTGCACAATTTTTTTTTTACCATACACAATTATACGACGTCATACACTAAATATCTGCATAATTAAAATCTTTAAATTCAACAACATTCCGCTGCGCGAACGCACACGTAGATAATAATAATAATATTTGGACATTATTACACAAATTGAACTAGCCCCTTGGTAAGTACATTTAAGACTTGTGTTAAGGGTACTAGTCAACGTATATTTAAGATATGTATACATATTATATATAGATAAATACATATATCATATATAATCAACGACCAGACTGGAAAGCAGTAGAAAAGCGTAGTTCTTAACTCTGCCTCCACCGGGAATCGAACCCGGGACCTCATGATTAGCATGCAGGTGTCTAACCGATCGCGCCACGGAGGTCGTCAATGAAGAGTGAACAGTATACATGTAATGTATTTTATGAGACTAATTATTATACGTTGTTTAGCTTCCCCTATACACCAGGACAACACGGACCATTAGGACCACCAGTAGGACCAGGTATACCAGGATCGTAAGTATATCTAGTCGTCTATTGTTCAAGTCAAGTTCGAATAATACAGAACAAGCCAGCAGCACCGTGTTTAATATTAAATGAACCATGTTGACCACTCCGCAACAGAGATCAGCTCAGTTTCAGCTATCGTCTTAACATCACCCCATGATTTCGCATAAAAGATCACGATAATGGATATAAATAGATTAATAAAATATTTCCTTTTAAGTGTCTTTAATTAAGAGTGTATTCAACTTTCGTATTTACTGTGTTATGAACTAAGATTCAGTACGATGTTTCATTATTTAGCGGACATGAACCGTATAAGTTAATTATGTACATAAATAATATAGATACTCGTATAGTTATCCCAACTTAACATAAATGTTAAATGAGAGCCTAGTTCAATACGAAGAATTTATCCCTATCTGCTGCCAAGTTCAATGGCCAGACCTGAAATTTATTTATATCAACATAAAATACCATTTCTTAAGACCAGCTTGGCTATAGGTTATAGTATATATACATACGTATAATATTTCACTGTTTGACATCCAATGAACGTAATCACCATTGATTCTTTATTATATTTAATCCCCCAATATGATAACACATGAAATTGCCATCAGAAATAATATTAATTTCTTGTTTAGCTACAACAATCCACCCATAGAACGAGCTGCCGCAAACCCGTAAGTTTATCTAACTGCATAAAATGATAAAAATCAGAAAGTGATCCAATTGTTTCATCACTACATACTAATAAAACAAAGTCGCTTTCTCTGTCCCTATGTCCCTTTCTATGCTTAAATCTTTGAAACTACGCAACGGATTTTGATGCGGTTTTTTTAATAGATAGAGTGATTCAAGAGGAAGGTTTATATGTATAATAACATCCATTAAATAGTGGAGTGGGCTATATATATTATACCCGTGCGAAGCCGGAGCTGGTCGCTAGGTATATTATATTTTTCTCTCATTCCATTAACCACAGGCGGGGGTGTCAAAATATTAGGTCCTTTTCCGGTTCACCTCTGTGGAAATTAGCGATGCTTAGTGGTATAAGCTAAAAATAATGTTGTATAGGAAGTTTTAAAAAAGTAATATCCTCGAGTCGTCGGCCCTCCTTAAATGGAGCAAAGGTGCAAAGAATCTCCAGGACGCAAGTCTGCGACGAGGTTTGCCGCCCGTCACGTCTGACTCCTAGGACAGCCGGGGCTTGGGTTACGGAGACCCGATTTGGAACGTTGAATTTAATTATGTAGTACGAAATTGATGGAATAAAAGAAATTACATATTCTAAGTGTGATTGAAACTAAGCGAAAGGGAGTGGGCAATACCTCTCATGGCACGTACACAGCGTCTTGGACCGGAATCCGACAAGAGAACTCGCCGTACCAGAGGGTTGGTATTGTCCTACCGAAGCGCATGAATGTGTGAAAGAGTATCAATGTATGAGTCCCAGACTCCTATGGTTTTTGTAGTTTAGATTTGTATGACAGTGTTTTTGGTAAGCATAGAGATGAAGAAGTGAATGAAAATGGCGAAAGTCTTCTCGAGATATGTTTGGAGAGGGGTCTTTTTGTGGCAAATGTAATGTTTTGACATGAAAGATCCACGTGTATACTTGGGAAAGAGGTATAGATAGAACTATACATTTTGTCATTAAGGATGATCAATTGAGTCGTCATGTGGTGGACGCCACAGTGTATCGGCGCATTAGTGTGGAAACGGATCATCATTTGGTTGTCATATTTTTCAGATATTTTTTTAATCATTTTACAAGAAAACGGAACTTACGTAAATTTTGACGTTGGAAGTACCCATAACCGACAAATGTGTATGAGATGTATGAATGTCAATGAAGCGAAAGTAGCGATTGAGACAGATGGGGATCCGCGATCTTTGCACATCCCTCTACAGGAAATTTGGCGTGATGTGCATATATGTATGGAAGGATTAGGAAACTGGGGTCAAAAGAATCTATTAGGCGATGGGCTAGCAATCCGTCAATAATATTTTTTAAGCAATGTTATCACGATACTGACAGTTAGTAGGATAACGATAAATATCGACAAGTTTCGGTCGGCCAAGAAAGGCCGTGAGGGTGGGGTTTGCATGTATGAGTACTTACGTCATCTCGCTGTGTTCGTTACAGACCTAATGCTCCTGAAGGGTAAGTTCAAGCTACGCCTAACTAATCACAGAAAGGCGGCAGTGTCAAGCCGAGTTAGAGTATAACGGAAATAGCAAGGAGCACCGTATTGTATGAACCATCTGAAACCACCTCCGTGGCTCGATTGGTTAACCAACTGAACGGTAATCGTGAGATCCCGGGTTCGATCCCGGTGGAGGCAGAGAAAACTTCGCTTTTCGTCTGCGTCTAGATTACGTAGACTAATTATAACGACATATATAACGAAGACCAATAGCAACGCAATTGAAACTTTCGGTATTCGTTTCTTATAAAAATAGACGCTTAACACAAGTCTTAAATGAACTTACCAAGGGGCTAGTTCAATAGGTGTAATAGTGTCCCAAATATTATTATTAGTATTAAAATATTATATTACATAACCAATGGAAAAAAGGAAGGTTTTTCCTTGTATTTCAATAGAATATTGTATTCAGTAGTCTGAGAAGTATATAAGTCTGGTATCGATAGAATCTATTAGGCGATGAGCTAGCAATCCGTCAACATTTTTAAGCAATGCTATCACGATACTGACAGTTAGGATAAGGATGAATATCGACAATTTTGGGTCCACCACGAAAGGCCCTGAGGGTCGGGATTTCATGTATGAATACTTACGTCATCTCGCTGTGTTCGTTACAGACCTAATGCTCCTGAAGGGTAAGTTCAAGCTACTCCTAACTAATCACAGAAAAACGAGAGTGTCAAGCCGAGTTAGTGTATAACGGAAATAGCAAGGAGCACCGTATTGTATGAACCATCCGAATCCACTCTAACGTAACCACTTTAACTGAAATATCAAGAAGTGCAAACGCAATAGCATCAGTGTTTGTTCTTTCGCCGACGTAATCAAAAGTTTGAATGGCTAAAAAAGCTTAAAATAATAGTCAGTGCTTGTAAATGGCGACATAGCTTGCCACCTGTCACATTGAGTACTGACTATCTGGTCAATACGTGGGCTCGAGGCGCCCATAGAATTACCTATGCAATTGCGGAGATGGTAACCTGAACGTCCGACTACCTCTCAAGGGTTAATGGTCGTGAACGCGTTTGTCTTGTCTTTTTAAAAGCTGTGTGCGTTACGCTGTGGAGTTAAGTTTGAATTGGTTATATCAATTTTGGATTGTCCATGGACTACGACTCTACGCTAGTATGGATCGATACAACCTGACCTAACTTAACAGATCCTAACCTAATTAAAACAGGTATTTTCTTTTGCTAGGGAAAGTTTTAAAGAGTGAGTATACATCCGGTACATGCGCATAACTACAAAGCACCCTTTCGTAGTGCTCAGAGTAAATAGATGTCTTATAGTTTTAGCTTAGAATTTCAATGGAAGGTAACTGTATCAAGTTGAATTTGACTTGACATTGTTAAATTATCACGTTTACTTTACAAAATTCTAGTAGATTAATATTATTTTTAAATAATGTATTGCTTTATATAATGTGTGCTGCTGTGTGATATGACATTTCTTGAAGGTTCAGTCCACTTCAAAAGTAATTAAAAGATGAGAATGTTTATGTATGTATAAACTAAATATTTTATAGAAACCAAGAAGTCAATTCGGGAAAGGATGGATTCCAGTAAGTTTATTCTTTATAGAATTTGTCATTTCGGATGAACAATTAAAGCTGTATGTAGTGGACGCCAGAGTGTATCGGAATGCATGTGGGGAACGGATCATCATTTGGTGGTAGATAAGGGGTCTATTTTAGTGTTTTAATTATATTATTAACGAGTACTTAAATGTTTTGTTGACATCATCTCGCTGTTTCGTTACAGATTTAAGCCTCCTGAAAAGTAAGTTCAAGCTACGCTTAACTAATCACAGAAACAGGTTATGGAAACCCCGAGTACATGAACTAGAAAATATGTAAGTATCGGGATATTTCTTGCCCTATTCCCATTCTGTAGAACACTTCCATTAGAATTTGATCGGAGAATCGAATTGGGGACCTTCTGTTTGAGTCTGTCTTACCACCTTATACTATCAATTTATACCAAAACCTAGTTTTAGTATAAGTAAAAATATCTGCTGTTGGACATAGGTCTCCCCCAAATGACGCCACTTCTCCCTGTCAGTGGCCGTTCGCATCCATTCGAATCCAGCCAACCTGCACAGGTCGTCTTCCCACCTAGCCGGGGGCGCCCCACACTACGTTTACTGAGACGCGGTCTCCACCCTTGGACTTTTTTGCTCCAGCGATCATCAGTCCTTCTGCATACGTGACTAGCCCAACTCCACTTCAGCGTGCTAATTCTTTTCATAATGTCGGTAACTTTAGTTCTCTGGCGTATCACCTCATTTCAGATGCGATCTACCAGAGAAACCCCGAGCATCTTACGCTCCATAGCACAATGAGCGACCTTGAATTTGTGGGCTAGTCCCGCAGTGAGTGTCCATGTCTCAGATCCGTACGTCATAACGGGGAGCACACACTGATTGAAAACCTTATTTTTCAGGCATTGTGTTAAAGACGACGTGAGGACATGCCTTAGCCTTCCAAATGCTGCCCATCCCAGCTGTATTCTTCCGTCCGCTTCCCTCTCGAAGTTGTTTTTGCCCAGCTGTATAATTTGGCCTAAGTAGGTGTATTGGGAAACAACTTCTACGGGAGTGCCCCCAAGGGCAACCGGTTTCGGGACTACCAAATCATGAAACATGATTTTGGTTTTTTCTAAATTCATCCCGAGTCTGATGCGTCGGGAAGCAGCATTTAGTTCGGACAGCATTTCCTCCAGTTCCTGCAGCGACTCTGCCATCAGGACAATATCGTCAGAAAAGCGGAGGTGTGAGACGTATTCCCCGTTTATATTTATTCCCCGTTCAACCCAATCCAACGTTTTAAAAACATCTTCCAGTGTACTCGAGAAGAGTTTCGGGGACATAACATCCCCCTGTCTGACACCTCTCTGCAACTGGATAGGTTTCGTGCCGTGGCTTTGGAGTTGAACGATCATCATGGCGGAATCATAAATGTCTCAGCACACTCACGTATCGCCAGTCGACTTGAGATCGCTGCAAGGATTCCATGACCGCCCAGATCTCGACCGAGCCAAAAGCTTTCTCATAGTCCACAAACGCGAGCATAGTGGCTGGTTATACTCTTCAGTTTTCTGTATAACTTGCCTCAGCGTGTGGATGTGGTCAATGGTGCTAAAACCCCGTCGAAACCCGCCCTGCTCTGGAGGCTGAAAGCTATCTAGCCTGGCTGAGATTCTATTGGAGATGACCCTCGAGAACAGCTTATATGTGTGGCTCAGAAGTGTTATCGGCCTGTAGCTCTTCAAGAGGGTTTTATCTCCCTTCTTAAACAACAGGACAGCCACACCTCTGCCCCAACTTTATAGAGCCTTTCATTTTACCGGAGAAGATGAAATTGTTAAAAATTCTCTGGAGCTCCCTCAGAACCGGTCTGATTCGAGGTGATTCCATCCTCTCCCGGAGCCCTTCCACTTTTAAGCTGTTTAAGGCCATCTCAATCTCATCCATAGCTATTTCGGGCATGTTCTCTGTGAAGTGCCGTGTCTATGTGGCCCTTGAATCGGAGGGGTCAGGAACTGGCCGTAAAAATCTTCTATCTCAGACCAGATCTCTGGTTTAGAGGTGACCGTGTCTCCACGAGCAGTCCTCAACTTCGACATGTGGCTACGTCCCAGTTTTCGGGCGAATACGCACATCCCACGATTTTGATCGATCAACTCTTTTATGAGGAGAGCATTAGCCTTACGTAGGTCACGTTGTATTGCCTTCTTTATGTTTGTGGAGTTTCTCGTTCTCGTCGTCATAAGGTCCAAAGTATCGTCCGAGAGATCCGATTTACGGCTCCCTTCCTCGCCAATTATTCTGGTCACATTTTCGAGGTCCTCGTCATTATTGGTCGCGGTCTGCGGAATGGCAAAGCGGTTCTGGAGTTCCAACTGGAACTTGGATGAACCAGCAGCCATTTGCAGTTGGAGCGTGAACTTCATCATGCGCATCCTTTCTGCCTTTTACCATGCGGTGATCACTTCCGGTATTAAACGTGTTGATCACAGAGACATCCCTGAATATGTGCTTTTTATCCGCCATGATGACGTCGATCTCATTAAAGGTTTTCCGCCGGGACTTTTCCAGGTCCACTTCCATTGGGGCTTTTACTTTTGAAAAGTGTTCATAAGATACAGCCCCTGCGATTCAAGAAAGTGGACCAACATGTGTCCCCTGGAATTCCGACTGCCAATGCCGTGTGGTCCATCCTCGATTCACCACTCTCCCTTTAACCAACTTTAGCGTTGAAGTCCCCCATCACAACGTTGTAGTAAGCGGACGTGGTATGATGCAAGGCCCGTTCGATATCATCGTATAGGGCCTCTATCTCTTGCCCTGAGTGTGCCGATGTGGGGGCGTACACCTGGATCATTTTGAGTGAGTACCGATCCGAAAGCTTAAGAATGATGTACGCCACCCTTGTCGACACTCTGGACACTTCCACAACGTTGTTACAGAGGACTTTGTTGAAGAGGAAGCCTACGCCCCCCTGGGACTTGCAGTCTCCTACCCGGAAGAAGAACAAGTGGCCAGAGCTTAGGCTGCTTAGTCCTCATATTATATTTTTTAGGTTAGGCTATTGTATGATGTATGATGATGTATTGTATGATGTGCAAAGAATATTAAGAAATGCAATCAAACTACAACTTATTAAGAATGTGAATGCTTATGTACGTGTAAATTAAATATTTTATAGAAACCAAGAAGTCTATTCGGGAAAGGAGGGATTCCAGTAAGTATATATTTTCGTTTTTAATAGATTTTGTTATTGTGGATGAACCAATTGAAACTATATGTGGTGGATGCCAGAGTGTATTGGAGTGTTAATGTGAGAACGGATGATCATTTCTGTTGTGTTCAGCCCAATAAGGGGTCTGTTCCAGTGTTGGCGTTACGTAATATTATATTATCTGTGGCGTTACCATGCTCTTGTGTTCTCTACTTTGGAAATAGTCAGAACTCAAAGTGACAGGTAGTCAGCTGGGTCACCACTGTGCAAGCACTGACTATTACCTGTTTGAAAGTTTTCGTACAATTCCTCATAATATTTTCCCTCATCAAAGTTCGTGCATTTTGCATTGGTACATGCTCCTAAAGGGATTGAACCTTAGACCTAGACTAGTGAACAGAAATTATATAATATATATTGTAATATATAAATACAATGATATGAGCTAGTCTGGGATACAAAAAGAATACTTACCAACTGATGTCTATCCAATTAAGAGGGGACTTAGGGACTTGGGGTCAATGGAATCTATTGGGCGTTGGGCTACAAACCTGTAAGCAATGTTCCAAATATAATGTCCACTCAAAAAGTAATTAAAGGATGTAAATGTATGTATAAATTAAATATTTTATAGAAACCAAGAAGTCAATTCGGGAAAGGAGGGATTCCGGTAAGTTTATAATTTTATTTTTTTATAACTAGATTGTTTTTGCTAATGATTGATTGTTGATGAATGATTGAAAGTGGATGTGGTGGATGCCAGAGCGTAATAGTGTTAATATGGGTACGGATCATCATTTGATGGTCAATAGAATCCATTGGGTGTTGGGCTACAAACCTGTAAGCAATGTTCCATATGACATATTTATGCTAAAAGGTGACTGAGTAAATTATGTCTGTACGGTTTTGTCCACTCCAAAAGTAAT
Organism: Leucoptera coffeella; assembly: GCA_030578115.1. Lineage (NCBI taxonomy): Eukaryota > Metazoa > Arthropoda > Insecta > Lepidoptera > Lyonetiidae > Leucoptera > Leucoptera coffeella. The sequence continues at coordinate 796,315 of JAMBLF010000007.1, forward strand.
TAAAAGGTGTGAATGCTCATGTATGTTGTATAAATTAAATATTTTATAGAAACCAAGAAGTCAATTCGGGAAAGGAGGGATTCAAGTAAGTTTATATTTTGTTATGGTGGATGAATGATTGAAACTGTATGTGGTGGATGCCAGAGTGTATCGGAGTGTTAATGTGGGAACAGATCATCATTTGGTGGTCAGCCGAATAAGGGGTCTGTTCCAGTGTTGGTATTACTGTGCTCTTCTGTTCTCTACTATGTATACTCTTTTTGCGTACTACTTACCAAAGTCATATTCAATTCAATTCTAAGTTTGTATTCTATGCAAAAATCTATGCCAATCTTAGCACTTTCACAGTTCAGGAAGGCAGTAGATATTACTAAGGTGGTTTGCTTTAATCATCAATTTCGGCAAATGTTACGCACTAAGCTTTAACTTCATCGGAATAATCATCACTGCTCACTATATCACAACCCAAACATTTGCCGGTTTTTGTCTTGCACTGAATTTAATCACATGACAACTGAATGCAGGTTGGATAATCATTAATGTCCTATTAGAATTTGCTTTCATAACTTCCTTACAACTTCAGGTTCAATTAAATCGTCATTTATGAACTGTTTTAGTCTAGAACATTGTAACCTCGTAAATACATTAGTTAGTTGCTGTCATTTATCACTATGAGTTCCACAAAAGTTTGAATATACATTCACAACACTAAACTACCATTTAAGTAAGCATAAACCACCAATATTGTGCAATTAAACAGTCATTAATTTAACATCGAGTTCTAGATCAAACAAACAAAAGAATACTTTTTCCCGCCATAGCATGCTCAAATTTCTCGAATGAACCGCCATAAAAGATGACAAGAAAAATTTAAAATAGCCAAAGAGAAAGTAAAGGTCACATCAGACAGCCAGAGTTAAGTGCACTACATTTCATACTTCCATTTGCAATGACCATAAATATTTAAATATTTTGTACGGCTTATGTATAACTGTTCATAAGAAACGATTAATGCATACCAAGGAAAATCAATCTTCTAATTTTACGTGTAAATTTAACACTATTTTGTAAGTGTCATAATATACGTAAGTAAAGAGCTGTTGATAAGTCATTATATCTTTTTGTTTCATTGTTTTTGATCATTTTCATTGGGGCATGTAAAGTTCAACCACAATTTTATAAAATAGTCTTGGACTAGTCTGGGCCTATAAAGAATGCTTACTAGATGCCGTCCATCCCGGTAAGAGGCGACTAAGGGACTAGGGTTCAATGGGTTTTTTGGGTGATGGGCTAGCAACAAATTGTTGCACGCAATATTTATTCTAAAATATGACTTATTGTATCTCCAAAGTCGTAAAGAAATGCAATATTTATTCTAAAAGGTGAATGAGGATTTTTTTCTTGAAGGTTCTGTCCAGTTCAGAAGTAATTAAGGACGTGATTATTTGTGTATGTATAAAATAAATTTATTATAGATACTATGAAGTCAATTCAGGAAAGGGTACATACCGGTAAGTTTTTTCATCGTTTTAGTCAGTAATTACAATATAATACAACATACATATCACACCCGATTCCTTGTAGAGGAATAGGCAGAGATCACGGATCCCAATTAACCACTTTCGCTTCATTGACACTTCTCATGCTTACACGGCGGTTACGGGAACCCAGAGGTTGAGTGTTGGCAAGTAATGGTATTTTAACCAAAAACACTTTTTAAACCATGTCGTTTTTTATATGTATACATATATACTGGCTACTGCCCATTTCGAGAAAAAGGCAGGTTTACTCATGATGTTTGTATTACGTACTTTAGGAATCAATAATATACATTTAGATTCCATCGCAATGGCGTAAGTTCTGTTAATGCAATGGTAGGGTTGGATAGAGAAGGCCGTATAGAACATAATAAAGATCTACTTGGAGACATTTATTTTTTATTATGATTTCTGACAGGCAATCAAGACATATTGCTAAGCACCGGTCAAAAATTCAGCCTAGAGATCCCGCCACATAAGGTGGCAGTTGGAGGCGTCGCCACAGTCGCGTAATTCAGTGTTACCAGTAAACACGCCAAAACTAGCACTCACTGTGCCATACGGCTCGATACATTATAGGTTTCATTTGTAACGGTCTTTGGTTGCAGAGCTATAAACTCAAATAAAACAAATTAATATATCAAAGTCAAAATATGTTTATTAAACTATTTCAAACATGATTAATAATTAACGGGACTTATCCTTCTTATTATATATTACATATATTATGTGTTCCTTCACTCTGTCCGCAATAGACCGTTTAGTGTGTTCGACGTAGGATTTCCCACAGCTGCAATCAATCTTATACACACCCTTATATCTTATATCATGAGTATAAATCGCGAATCTCTTAAAACTATTATTTCAAACATGGCACTGAGCATTGTCTTTACATATTTTTTACCGAGGTTAGATCAGTGGAGACCCAAGCTTGGAGAAGAACTAACAAGAAACTCCGGAAATCAATTTATTATAATCACCCTTAACAAACATAAAAATTACAAAGAGTGGGCAAAAAACACAACGCTGGTAATACTAAATTTACCTTTCTTATAAAATAACACGCAATGGCGGTAACGTCAAATTTAGTTCCAAGTTTGGCTACTGCCACCTTATGTGGCGGGATCTCTAATCACAACGTAATGTTTAATATGATCCTTCGTGATCTGTGGTAACATAGGTCTGTGATTTATATGTATATGTTGTCATAACTTATGTAGTTTATAATAAGGATATCTATGGGAAAGAATTATAGATGATTTTGTCATGTCAGCTAATTTTCGTATGAATCAAAATGTGTGTATAATGATTTTTAGTATATATCAAAATAAAGCTAAATTTGTTTCAAGAATGAATACAGAATTATGTAAAAACAAATATTTTGTAATAAATATATTAAAATATTGAATTAAAATGTAAGTAGGATTCTTAAATGTCTGTAAAGATTGAAGTTATATATTATTATTGGAATGTGAGTAGGTAGTCTCATATATTTTGATTTATGAAAAGCTTTTGACATTATCTGTGCTGATTACATAAAATATATTTTTTATGAATTTACCCATGTTTTAGTGTAAACTATTTATTTAAATTATTTTCTTAAGTTTGATTTTGTATTAATAATTGTGGAATTGGTTATAGTTGGTCTATGTATATTTGATCGTATTTTATATACAATAAACAGTGTATTTCATGCAGAGTTTCATTTTGCTCACTAAAATTCATAAACATTTAACCCTTGCGGATTATATACCTGATATAAAAGAGCATAAATACAAATTTTATTACTAGTCGTAACTTTTCCAGTTCAGGAAGAGATGAAGTATTCTTAAGACCCATGCAGCAGGGGCATAAAACATTCTACTTGCTGCCGTTATTCCCGGCATGTTGTAGGATTAGGGGTAAATATAATCTATGAAGCGATGGACTGGAAACCTGTTACGAATGACATGACAGCCCTAATATTGGCAACCTATTGTCTCATATATACTCATTTTCGTTAGTCAATATAAATGAATGACTTTGAAATGCCACGATTTTAATTTTGTTGTTTATGGCTTGGGTTACGATAATTATGCCAATATCGCGTACTGGACGAGCGAAGCCGTAATTTCATTCGTAAATAAATAATTGTAATGTTTCCACCCTACCCTAGTTACTGAATCGCCTCCTACAATGCATTGGGAAGCATTCATTAGTTGATGAGCTAGCAACCTATGACAAATAATCCTCAAGGAGTGTAATAAAACAAAGTTTATTTTGCATAAAAGCCATGCATAATTTTTATTTTATATTCATAAATGCAATACAAAGGCGGACTACTTAATAAATACAATATCTAAACATTCATTTCGTAAATGCATGAATGTTAACAAAAATGTATTATTGTAGAATATATTCAGAAAATTTCTAACATGATTAGTGAGTAGTTTTATAGTCTAGATATAAATATGTTTATCCACCAACATATGGATACGTTTTTCAATCCCTTTAGAGGACGAAATCTCGGAGGCATATCTCCTAGGTCAGCTAACTAATATGGATGATGAAATATTGGTGACGAGTTACCTTCCGATTTCTCAATATATTGCATTGACTTGTAGTCCTTTAGATGTCTTATATTTACGAACTAGTTGTCTGGGACACGGGGTAAATATATTATTATAAAAACTTATCCCATGTCTTGTATATATTATAATCTACTGTATACAGCTAAAAATGTACAAAAACAATTAAAAATAGGAAAAAAAAGAACTAGATGGTAAAAAAATTAAGTACATGGCACAAAATAATTACAAACTAGTTTAAAATGATTTATAATTACATTTGTAAAAATAATACTTGTTTGCAGTCATCTAGGTTTTCATTTAGTCATAATTATTGTATTCATAACAAAAATATAAAATTATGAAGATATCAGTTCCGTTGTAATATACATACATACATAACTTCCGGGTATACAGAAACTTAGGTAAGTGACATAAATTACTGTAGCTACGAATGTTTTTGGCCACCCTAAAAAATTCCAGTACCCTGAGACAGGTGTTGAGACCATTGCCATTGATATTCACTAATTACTTATCTATATACTGGCTACTGCCTATTTTGAGAATCAGGCAGGTTTTACAATGTTTAACTTCACAAAAAATTAGTCTTTTAATCAAGTTTATAATATACATTATATAACACAATTACAATCATTGACAAATACAATATTAATAATTACAAACGGGAGTAAGTACGGTAAATTTCGATTTCAAGGCTTTTAATGAGTATTTCATGAAATTCTAATAGCTATTCTTTGTATTTTTATAATGGCGTTTTCTGTTGACATATACTTATGGATAGTTCTGCCCATTAGCAACAAATCTGCCAATATCGAGAAAAGCTGGTTTTTTTTACTCGTCACTTAATAGAATAAAAATATTGCACACTTAAAATTTTACTTAATTTAACTTACGTCAAATGGAACACGTTGACCTTTTAGCTTATTAACGTGGAATATCAATTAGTTACAATGCATGCACATTACAATGCACATTAAAGAATAACAGATCTATAAATGTTATAACTTAGGAGATTCATGTTGAAATTTATAGGAGGTAGTAGTATTAAGTCATTTACCACCATATTTACAGCACCTAGCGTGATAGGTTGTGAACCACACCGATACGTGATTGACTATTCTAAGGAATAGGCAGAATTCTTGGCATTTTATTGCTTACACAATACATGAAGAAATGACCTCAAGTCGAGATTTAGAGAAATACAATTACAGATTGTTAAATTAATTAACAAATCAAACAAAAAGGGGCTGTTTAATTTATTACAGCAAATTATATTAGCATAACATAAGATACGCTTCATATTCGTAACTTGTGTATAACTACACCCTTTTTTTATGTGATTTTTGTGGGTAGTCAGAGGCTGTAATTTCGAAATTTCGATGTAATGTTTCGTTGAGCCACTCAAAGCCCGCGTTTCCCTCAATAGATTGCACCCAACGTGATAGGAAGTGAACCATATCGCCGTGTACTGGCACTGGCAAATAATCCCGCAGTATAGGAAGGTTTTCTCACGATGTTTTCTCTTGCCGTTAGCGACTGTAAATTATATACTTATTTACAATGGTGCTTGAACTAGTATCATGATGTTATAAAGTTAGAATACGTATAGATTGACTGTTATAAAAAAAACTTTATAATGGAAAATGCAATTAATTTTTGCGTAATCTAGTTTTAAACTAAGATTAACATGGTCACTCACCAAAGTCATTAAGTCACTAAACATAACCTTAATTAATAACTTATATTCAACATAAAAATTAATACTGTATAAGACCTTATTCAAAAATGCACACTTTATGGGTAACACAGCCTAAAAATTCAATATTATACAATCTTGTAAAATTTCTAAATGGTATTTACTAAATGTAGAAAACTTATAACCTTACTCAAAATAAAATTAATATGTAATGACCCCTAGTGTCACATAAAAGAAACTTACGCTGGGACGTGTTTTAACATAAATACAACAGATAGCGCACACAAAAATCAATATTGTAGAACGCGCAATTGCAATAATTTACAGAGACTGAGATATATACAAATTTCCAACACAGACAATGAGCCTGGACGAACATATCTCAGCAGCAAAATCCCTGTTTTGCTTGGGGACGTGGACCACGTAAATATTATGTCATTTAAAATTCGAAAATGCTACGTCACTGTCTGAACTAGTTTCCTAATTTATATTATTCCTAAAGTGGTCCTTATGGTTGACACCTTGGGGTTGATTTAGGGATTTAAGAAAACTGATTTTGAGGGTCGAAGAGGTCTATAAATAGACCCCTCTTTACTTAACACAAGTTCTTATTTAAACTTAGTAAGAGTCGTTTTAGGCCACCGAAATTTTATCAAATAGTCAGTACCCAATATCAACTAACATACAGATAGTCACAATCACTTATCCAAGGGGATAGGTAGATTTTGTCACTATATTTTTCCTCATTCAGGTAAGTGATCACGTGTGCATGCTATGTAAATAGCATACACATATTATTCTACACTTTTATTACAACTTATTAAATACTTAACTTGGGTAATATGTCACAGTTTCTACGTATGCAGAGTATACTATCATGTACTAATTATACAGTTATGGAACTACAATAGTAGTTAAAACACATTATTATTATGCTATACATTCACTAAGTATTAACCTCCCGTGTACGCCATTTAGAAGCACTAACTACCATCTACTTTAAGAATACGGTTCGTAGGTTCTTTACGATGTTTTCCTTACCGTTAACTACATACGTTTATTTATTGAGGTCCTCCGTGGCGCGAACGGTTAACCGCCTGCACGCTATCAAGAGGGCCTGGGTTCAATTCCTGGTGGAGGCAGGGTTAAGTACTACGCTTGTCTTTTGCTTTCCAATTTGGTGGTTGATTATGTATGCCATAGATATACTTATCTATATGTAATACATATTTCGTGTCATAGTGTCCTACAATATTACAATCGATATTAGTAATTTCGTGCTAAGTTACGGCAGAGTCGATTGAAACCTTACCTGAGTAAGAAAACGTAAAATATATTGATTTCGATACGACAATCTTATTTCTTGCGCCAAATTCGATTTCATGGAGTATTTCGTCAAATTCTAATGATGCTGTCATTCCTATTGTTTTCAGTTTATCTCTGTCTATGGTTTGGGTAGCGACAATTATACCAAAATCACGTAGATCACCAAAGTCAGATTTTCAAACTCTTATCATATTACACATACCAAAAACACCTAATTAATATTCCGTGACAGCTCCTGTATCCTTCTGGCATTGCATATCTTGCAATAAAGGTGGTTGTCGAGGGGATAGCATCCCCTGCCCTCTTCTCGGCTGCAAAGAGAGGCTCCGCAGTCTTCGCAGGAGTAGCAGTTGACGTGGAAGCTCTTGTCCAAGGCTATGATGCGTACGGTGGTCTCAGCGCCACTTTCTGGGTAAATGGGTTCTTGGCATCTGGCGCAGCGGGGAGCGTATCTGGTATAGCAAAATGAGATATTTTTGAAATGTGCCGTTGAGTTTATGATGAATGAATTGTTGTATTGTACTTGTATGTTTCGATGTCTCCTAGGTTTACTGAGTCAACTGTACTTTTGATAAATTTATAGGAGAGAGATTTGAGGGAAAAACGTTGTGTATAAAATGTTATCCGTATCTTATTACAAATCATAAAATTTTTATCACATTTAATCTAGTGTACCCTATTTTTTCCTTTAATAAAAGAAATGAAGTTCTAATTTTACAGAAATAATTAGCTGTATTTAATTTTAAAAATTTATAGTGTACCAAAATATTTATTTTCGAAAAAAAAATTTAAGTGACTTAGTATACAGTACACAGTACAGTGATTTACTGTACAGTACAGTACAGTATACAGTATAGGAGCTATCGATTTTATGTTCATTATTACTTGCGGAATAATAATAATTTTGGACTGGCTAAGACCTCAAAAGAATGCTAAGTTACTGATGTTTTACCCAGGATCAATCAGGATCTATCAAGGGGATCTACTGGGACGAGGGATTAGTAACATTCCAAAATGTTCGATATTTCTTAGTAAACCCATTAAAAATAATAAACTTATTAATGGAGGGATTTCCAAAAGCATTAAAGGGATAATATAAATGTAGTTAGGGGTTAGATTATCTATCTATATAATAGCAGAACAGGTTGTTAATACAGATGTCAAAACCACTGTCCGTTTAGTGCTATATCTTTCTTAAAATAGTCATATAATTATCACAATGAGTATTGCAATATTAGCTTCTTAACTTAACACCTTTTGTTTGGTACTTACTAATCAATATTAAGATTATTGGCCATTCAAATATAATTTTTGACCAAACCTGATAGGCAGAGCATCTTTGTGCATTTCATGGGAATCTTACACATAAATATATCCTCACAATGTTTTCCTTTACTAAAAACTAACGATAAAAGATTACTAAACAGACATTAACAATCTTTAAAACTTACCTTTTATGAAAATCCTCAATACAGTGTATCCGGTTCACCGCATCCACCGTAAAGGGTATTCCGTCCAGACTCTTATGGCAGACGACACAGGTAAAGCAGTGCGGATGGTACGGTTTACCCGTAGCTCTCAGGATCCTGTCCAAAATGGGTTCGGTGCAGACGCAGCACTTTTCTAGAGTATCTAAATAGTCCTTTTCACAGAGTGGCCGACCTTGCACTGCATAGAATGGTCTACCCTGAAATTAATAATACATATGAGTGTTAGAGAGAATATGTCAAGGACCTAATAGCACGAACAGCTGCTAGTGTATTTAATTATTAATAATAATATTGTCTTGTGTTGTATGGACCGCTTAAGCAGTTACAACTTCTTTGGGCGGTTGACAGCACAGTGAAATTCATCATGCAGTCATGCAGTCAAGCAGTCGCCGAGACATGTATGTTGATCATTGGGTAACTGCTGGAGCGGTCCGTGTATGATGGCCCTAAGAGTCTCTACATACATAAACATTTACATCCTTTAAACCCTTTCTGGGTGGATAGAACCTTATAGATCTGAAAAATCTACTAGGTCACTAATTAATGAATAAGCCTGAATATAGGGATTGTGATGCCATATGAAACAATGATAACAGGTTACTAGCACATTGCTTAATAGATTGAATATAACCCCAAGTCCCTTATTCGCCTCCTATCGTATGCTGGGAAGAACAGCAGCTAGTTAGCCTTCCTTTTACGACCCAGATTAGCACCACGGAACCCCAAAATATTTGTTCCACTAATTTAATTAATATGATAGCTCAAAAGTGACTCTTACTTGCAAGTTAATCCTGCAGAGTTGACAACAGAAGCACTTAATGTGATAGATCCTCTCCATCGCCGTACATCCTGTGGTTTCACCCATAATCTTTTCGCCACAACTATAACAGGCTCCGCAGTACAGTTTACCCTCTGCGTCACTCATAGGCTCCGAAGAGGGGCCTACGTAACCACTGAAAAGCGACGCTCCAGACATCTGACTACAAGGCCTAGGGTTTATCGGTTCATACAACGAATCATACGTAGATGAAGCTCGGGAACTACCATATGTGGAGAAGTCATGTACGTTCGCAGACACCGTAGAGGAGGGGTATGTTGATCCTGGTCGTCTCAATTCACTGTAGTTTGACTGATTAATGTCACTGCTTCTAGAAGTTTCAGATCGAGCATGCCCGTGTAAACGTTCCTGCATTTCAGGGTGCACGCAAATGTTAGTGTAAACATGACCAGTGCCGGCTGGGAGAATGTTACTGTACAACAGAACGTCAGTACCTCGACCTTTATTGTTGTTCCGCACAATGCAGCTTTTCACAGGTATCAAATTGGAGTATGTTGAGCCATTTCTGTTACTGTACTCAAGTCGTGAGGAGTATGAAGGCTCGCAGGCTGATTTTACAGAGTAACTTTGGGGTATTTGTGGTTGGGGCGCTCTGTTTTTCTTGGGCGGGAGCACAGGCTTCTTAGGCTCGAGTTTCATGTCTTCCTGTAGCTTGGCATCTAGCTCGTTCGCATAAATGCGAAGCTCTGCTAGCTGTTTATCCAGTGTATTCATTGTAAGTTTGAATGAAATATACTAGGTTATTAGCATGAATTAGTGACTCGTTTTTTCCAAGAACTTGAATATTTTTGTTATTTATTACACATTAACTGTGCATAATATGATTTAGAACATATTGAAGTAATAATTTATGATCCGTTCACTTAGAAAATGAGACTAATTCTTTCTTTATTGATTGCACTATAATGTATAAACAAAACTACTGTGAAGGTATGTATGAACTGTCGGAGGAATGTCGGTCTGCCTCCTCCTAAAGGCCGCTACTCACTTACCATTGCTTTGATCTTTAATAATGTAGTAGATTAATGTATGGATATGTTTTACGATATCAAACCGATATTCACAAGTTATTCAGTGACGAGAATGAATATAACTTTGCGGTAAGTTTGAACGGCAGATTTTTTTTGAGAGTTGAATGGTAAAGTTTTGTAGTAATAGAATTAAATAGTCGGCATTTTCAACAATATTGTTAATATGATTTAAGTTCCAAATTGCGCAAGGACCATTCAATATTTTCGCTAGTAGTCATATGAATATAAAAAAGTAGGTGAGTGAGTAGCGTATTTAATAATGTCGGTCAGCTGTCAAGAATATGGTTGTACTAGTGATGTACTTATGAAAATTTATTATTGAATATGATGTTTTAATAATATGATTTTACTAACATTTTATTTAACTCAAATAATTATTTGGTCACAATTCACGAAGTTGGTTGTTCATTCTAATTATAATAAAGGGAATGAAATATACATTTCTCTCTATTACTTTCTACTATGGGTCATGAAGAATTAAATAATAGGTAAGTATGTACTAAGAAATAGGCTATTTGACACTATTAAAAATATGTTACTAAATGTGGTCATCCTATTAGATAATAATATAAAAAACCATATTTAGCTCTATTTGATCCGGAAGTATTTATTGATTTTGCAAAATAAACATACTAAATTCACATATTTTTTTGAATTTCTTCCTTCACGAGAACGCTCTGTGATTTGCTACGCCTCGCGTGACGTCACAAGCAAGTAAACATTGTTTATTATTATGCACTTAGTGTGATTTTATCGTATTCCCATCGTTTCTTGTACTATATTTAAAGGTGTTTAAAGCCTCTGTCAGCTAGGATGATAGTGCCCTGTTTCAATTCATCTAAAAATTTGCAGTTTTCTATTACTGTTTACTTGCCTGTGACGTCACGCGGATCATATGGCGTCCGCCATTACAGAAACAGCGTTTTTAGCGCGAATATTGTAATTTAAATTTTAACTCAATATTTTACGGAAAATACTGCAAAATTTGCAGAAATATACATGTGGTGTATTAATCATATACCAACGAATAATTTGAAACAACTTTTCAAAATCAGTCAAATAGCCTATTGTAATATTCAAACAAATAAAACAACGTAATGATATATACATTTATATTTTTTTATTATCTTCATTATACTATTTTATCTGTATAAATTTTCAGGTTTTCTTATTTATAATGATGAATATTTACAAGTTTTGATATTGATACGAATAAAACTGATATCTCTTCAATAATTGAAAGAATTACACTAATACAAATGATTGTTAATTGATTTGGCGTTGTCAGATGCTTGAGTCATCACCAACGTAAGTACAAATCCTGGTTTCACTAGATAGCCGGTACTCGGCGTGATAGGTGGTAACTATAAGTAATACATACGTTTCACGATTTGTGTATACACACTCCTTTTATTATGGCCGGGTAGTCAGAGGCTTGAGTGTCCATCTCCGAAATTTCGAAGGCATGTTAAGGTATGGGTCATTCGAAGCCCGCGTATCACTAGATAGGCAGCACCCAACGTGATAGGTAGTGAACCGTATCGCCGTATAAAGGCACTGGCTATTACCTATCCTGAGGTATAGGCAGGTTTTCTCACGATGTTTTCCCTCACCTTTAACGACTCTAAATTATGTACGTAAATGAAAACATGTTTCAATTTCATTCATCGGTACATGCCAGAGTCAGGATTCGAACCTGAGGTCTTACCCAGTAGGCTACATCCATTTATTACTTACTTGTAAGTAATGTACAAGGATATCTTCTCGATGTTTTATTACAATGTTATTACAAATTAATATATTCATTATTTTATAATCTTAGTCATTTTAAAATATAAAAACAATTAATTAATTATAATAATTCAATAAAATATTCCCAAAATTATTTAAATACAAATATTAACAATAAATTTATTTGTACATACATAATATATTTGATGAATATTTGATTATAATAATTATAACATAGGTATAATAAATTTCTTTTATATTATAAATACTAGTATATAAAATAAACATTTATTAACTATATAAATTTGAATAAATTAAATCTACATTCATGGTTCTCAGTACTGCCACTACCAGCAACCTTCCTTAGGTCATCGGTTCACACGAAAGGGCGTCCTACACTACGTTTGCCGAATAATACATATATAGTTTTACATATTAAATAATATACTAAATTTAATACAATAATACGCTATAAATACAGTAAAAAGTTGAAATTTAAATATCTATACATGATAAAATTAATTTCTGCTATGAGCATGGCATAATATACTTATAAACATTGTGTTTTACATGAAAATACATATTTTGATATAATTTCAGATCGGTTTTAATAACTATTGCAGTTTTGAAGTCCTAAATATGAAGTATTAGTGATATGATGCCATCCCATGGTCGAACAATATAATATTATATTGTATGGAGGCAGTTAAATGATTAAGGAGTCTTTCTATCTCGGGATGGATCCTTCGCCAACATAGCATGCCAGGCTTTCACATCAAAGTCTTTGTCCATTACAATCATCGGCGCTGAAAATAGAGTTACATACAACATATACTTAACAATTACCCCTTTAGAGTAGTTAGTGTCTTGAGACTCTACTGTAGTATCTACGAAGGTCTTTGGCCACTTAATGCTCACGTTTTACCAGATACCACACACACAATGCCTGTTATTCCATGCCGCTGTGTAAAAGCACTGATTAGTGTCCATTCCGATTAATAGGTAAGTTAGGTTACGATATGGATTCATAATCAAACATCATTTAAGTTTACTATCTGTCGACTATTCGGTACTATTTATTATGCAGTGAAAAATTTGTAGTCATTGTGATCATAAACAACTAGTTTTTGATGGATAGGTAATTTTGACTGTCAAACCTGTCAGAAATTATGAAAGTCCTTCAATCCCTTTTGGGATAGACTTCACTTTTTATCATGAATATTGGTGTGATGTATTTTCAACATTGGTGACTGGTTGCTAGTCTATCATTAAATAGTTTTAATTGACCTGGTACTTTAGCCAGCTCCTTTCCATGAGTGGAAGAATGGCAGCTAGTTAGCAGTCCAAACTAGCATAAGAAAAGATAAGTAACAACCTTCGGGGTTTGAATGGTTACGTACGTAAACATTAATCGAGAAGTCCCGGGATCGATTCCCAGTGGAAACGAATTATTTTCGCTTTTATCCTGCTTTTTAGTTAGGTTGATTGATTGACTGACTTAGAATAAGAAAAGATACAAGTACTTAGCAAGGGACTAGTTCAAGTGGCGTAATAGTGACTCACAATATTATTATAGTTATACTGCCGTCCAAATCATAAATGCAATAAGTCTATTCAAAACATTTTGGAGCAAAACTCACTTAAAGTATCATAAATCTTTTTCCATTACTCCGTAGCACAGTAAGCTAGGAGCTAGAATTTTTTGGACAGATATATCAGAACGTTAATACGTTTAGCTGATATAGAATATGCAAGTAACTCAACTGGGTAGGAAAGTCGATTTATTGCACTTATGATTTGAACAGCAAGAAAGTTTAAGTAGATAAAGTATCTTACTTCCAACGACCGTGCCGTTGGCAGAAGGCAAGCGTTCTCCGACCTCGCAGCCAGGCTCATCACAAGCCTGGAACTTCTTTAATGGCGGAATGCAGCATGGCAACTGAAACACATACAGGTACATGTAAAAAAGAAGGTCAAGGTGATATAGAATGTTCATGCTCACCCTTCCATACAATTACATCGCTATATCACCCGGCTACGGGTTCCTCTCACTGCTATCGCCTTACTATGAACATACATACATATACAGTGATAAAGTTCATGCTTAAGCGAGTGTTAAAATGATATAAACCCGGTGATAGAGTCTCTATCGCGGTGATAGAGCAATTCATGCTAGCCCAACAGGAGGTGACTGGGGAAGATGAAGGTCTATCAGGCAATGGGCTAGCACTATCAATGTTCCATGTGACGACCTCCGTGGCGCAATAGGTTAAGCATCTGAACGCTAATCGTGAGGTCCCGGGTTAGATTCCCGGTGGAGGCAGAGTTAAGAACTTCGGTTTTCTACTGCTTTTCAGCCTGGTTATTGATTATGTATGATATATGTGTATTTATCTATATATAATATCGCACATCCGCCAATATAGTGTCATAAATCAAAATCTTTCAAATTTTAAAAAAGTAAGCCACTGTTGTTAAAATTTCATGTATTTTATTCTACAAAAACACCACATTTCTAGTTCCACAAAAAACCCTCCAGATGGCGTTGTGATGATTGTGATGGCAAAATGTCTAATATCTTTTCTAAAAAAGTGTCATAAATGTAGTTTAGACGGCTTTTTATTTAATTTATTATTAAAAACTAAAGAGTACGTTAAAAACTGATTCTAGTAATGTAAGGCAAGTTAACATACTGGTTAATAAAGATTTATATTATTAAAAACTAGTTTTTTTTTTCAAACACGTTTTTGCCTGTACTGAAAAAACATGATTTTTGAGTTATGATAGTATTTTATCATAACTCAAAAATCATGATTTCATATTTATCAGAGGTTCAGGTGTGCGATATGTATATATTACTTAAATATACGTTGACTAGTACCCGTAACACAAGTCTTAAATGAACTTAACAAGGGGCTAGTTCAATTGGTGTACTTAATAATGTCCAAATATTATTATTATATAGTTAAATGACCTTTGTAATAGCTAGTTATATGGCCGAGGCTGGAACTAATTTTAAAGTAGTTTATGGAGATAAATAAATAAATGATTTAGCACTATTGTTACGTAATCATCATATTTGCGCTATTAACTGACTACCTACTATGCTAAATGAAAACAGCGTAAGGAAAACTACCTGTTCCCCGAATAGTTAATCAATGCTTGTAATTGGCGTCACAGCTACCACCGACATTAAGTACTGACTATGTATATTAAGTAAAGGGTTCGAGTAGGACTTAGAATTTTCTTCAATTCAGGAAATAGTCATGTTGTCTTTTGACTATTCAGCAAGGGTAATCGTGAAAGTGTTTGTTTTTTTCCTGTTCAAAGTCAAATGTTTTTATTCAACATAAGTACAAGTACAGTACATTCATTGAAAGTCAAAACATTTGCCTGACACTGGTTGTCTCTTAGCGTTGAAATTCTACCGTTGGTTCGGAAGCCCTGGCTCGCAGAAGAACCAACAAGAAACTCCGGGTTTCAGGATTTTTTGCCCAGTGCCAGTTACAAAAATTATACAGAAACATAATTATCTTAGATGCACTCACTTTACATAATATAGCTTAGATGCACTTATTGCCAACCTTGAGCATCGGCAAGGTAGTCTCCGCACACGTAGTAAGCGCCCCGAACTAGTCGGCCTCTATAACTATGTATAGTCTTAATGTTCTGTAATTTTCTTACCTCAATCCTATACATGAAAGACATAAAGCAAGGGTTCATAGCGACACAGACAGAGGTGTTGCTTAGTAACTCCTTGCGCGGCATGTCTCCAAAATAGTTGATCGTGATGACTACGTTATTCTGTATAGCACACTCGTCCATTACCTCTTTTATGAAGACCTGGGTAAAAGGAAATTATACAGAATTGTAATAGTTAATCACTACATAGAATAAAACAAAGTCGCTTTTTTTGTCCCTATGTCCCTTTGTATGCTTAAATCTTTGAAACTACGCAACGGATTCTGATGCGGTTTTTTTTAATAGATAGAGTGATTCAAGAGGAAGGTTTATATGTATAATAACATCCATTAAATAGTGGAGTAGGCTATATATTTTATACCCGTGCGAAGCCGGAGCGGGTCGCTAGTTCTTATATAAATACGGTAGTCATTTTCATCATTATATTGATTATGAATATAGGTATGTATTAAATCTTAATTATGACTCACATACATATATATTCACGGTCTTGAATCCATTACGAGTTGGATAGAACCTCGAAGACACGATAATTTCTCCTAGGTCACTTATTAGAATAAATATTGGGGTTGTGATGTCATATGAAATATTGGTGACAGGTTGGTATGCTATCGACCAATGGGTTCCATTCACCTCCACACCCATAGTAGCCTCTTACGGCATACCGGAACGAACGGCAGTTAGTTAGCTTTCTTTAAACATCCAAGAATAGCATGGCACAATCTCACATACATACTCGTAACGCCAGTTCCCTTACAGAGGATAGCAAGAGAACAGGAATTTATCCTGGCAAACTACATACATCATAAACTTCATGGAGTTCCATACAATTCCGCATACACAGTAGAGGGTTATAAGAAAAGACAAACGCGTTCACGACTATTAACCCTTGCGGGGTAGTCAAAGGTTCAGGTGTTCAGGCAATTGCGAAGGTAATAATTCTATGGCCACCTCGAACCCACGTGTTAACCAGATAGTCAGTACACAATGAGACAGGTGGTAAGCCATATTGCCATTTAAAAGCACTAACCTACCTGTTCGGGGAACAAGTAGGTTTCCTCACGATGTTTTCCCTAACCGTAGTGTTTCGCATTACGTAAATGTGTTTTTATTAGATGGTTATAAGCAAGCATCGTGAGTCACATAACATAACATAACATACGCTTCACGACTTGTGTATACACACTCCCTTTTTTATTATGGCGGGATGGTCAGAGGCCCGATTGCCCATCTCCGAAATATCGAATCGTGAGTCACCTTAGTCTTATTCCCACAATTGAGACTCCCGTCACTTCTGTGAGTTTTCTGCATATCCCGCTCCTCAGGTCCGAAGCAGATCGCCCATTCCGTAGTCTGGTAATCATACTCCATGGTGGATTTAAATGTGTCAATGCACAGGTCATATCTGAGCTTGTTCGTCTTTCCTTCGGACGAGCATTTCATCTCGCGGTTGTTGGAGTTGGAGATATGGTGGACCAGGTCCGGTTCTCCCTTTGAGCATTCGTAGGATACGTCTAGAAGAGATTGTGGTGTTAGATAAGGAAGAATCAATGATGATGGTTTTGGTAAATGCTTTTTTTTAACAGGAAACTTGTAACTTATTTAAATTTTTCGCTACGTAAACTCGCCTTGAGAAAAATGACTCCAATTAGATCTGAATATATATGATAATAATTAGGGACATTACACCTATTGAACTAGCCCCTTGGTAAGTTCTTTTAAGAATTGTGTTAAGGGTACTAGGCAATGTATATTTAAGAAATACATACATATTTTATATAGATAAACCTACCCCGCCTACCCCGTCCAACTCCACTTTATGGCTAACATAATTATCCTCAATTTCAGGCATAAGAAAAGTGTGTGGGCTCCTATGCTTGGGTTTATATGTATATAACATAACCTAACATACGCTTCACGACTTGTGTATACACATTCCCTTTTTTATTATGGCGGGGTAGTCAGAGGCTTGAATGCAAATCTCCGAAATTTCGAAGGCATGTTAGGTATGGGTCATTCGAAGCCCGCGTATCACTAGATAGACAGCACCCAACGTGATAGGTAGTGAACCGTATCGCCGTATATAGGCACTGACTATTACCTATCCTGAGGGATAGGCAGGTTTCCTCACGAGGTTTTCCCTCACCATTAGCGACTGGCAATTATGTACGTAAATGAAAAACACATTTCAATTTCGTTCATTGGTACATGCCCTGTTTATATATGTATACAAGTAATTACCGTTGGATCTAAAGTATTTACTACTAGACTTGGATCCGATGACGTAGCGAATAGTGAACCCATTGCCCCCGTTCAATACGGTGTCCAACACCACCTCGTGAGCTAGTTTCTGGTCCCGATTGTAAACGGATCCTTGCTCTGCTATCGTTCTTCTGGAAATCCTATCTGGGCTTTGGATTGTCTGCGGAAAAAGTAATCAAGTAAATGTACCTAGTCGGGAAACAAACTAAACAGGACTCCTTCTTGGGTATATATACAAGTTGCTAATATAAGACAGCGAGGAGCTAAAGGAGATATTTTTCTTTTATTATTGATTTTTTTTTATTGTAAATAATAGTTTTATTTTCAGTTATTCAACTATGATTAAACCGAATAATGAAACACATTTCGGTGAGCGAAAACATCGTGGTAAACCTTTCTATTTCTCAAAATAGCCAATGATCAGTATTTGTTTACGGCGACGTGATTTACCATATGTCACTTTGGATATTGATTAGTAAAACGTGGGTTTTGAGACATCAAACACTTACCTTCAAGGCGGAAACTCGACCTCTTACTATGCCGAAATGGTTGTACTCGTATGTCATGTATGAATTCCTTCGCTTAAAACGTTACCTGAGGATTAGCAGCAGAGGCGGTTTCCATCTGGATGATGGGTCTGGTGAGGCCATGATAGTGCAGCGTGATGCCAGCCATCTCCGTCTTCTGGCTCATTGGCAGGAACTGCTCCTGGCGCACACCGTGGAAGCCCAGCTGCTCCTTCACATGGTCACTGGCACCCCCTTGCTAGTGATGTCATCATACATTTATAAATTTATTTATTAACAAGTGACCTGCTCCGGCTTCGCACGGGTATAAAATATATAGCCTACTCCACTAATTAATGGATGTTGTTATGCATATAAACCTGCCTCTTAAATTACTCTATCTATTAAAAAAACCGCATCAAAATCCGTTGCGTAGTGTCAAAGATTTAAGCATACAAAGGGACATAGGGACAGAGAAAGCGACTTAGTTTTATACTATGTAGTGATAGTGATATCTCTACATTTGCATCCTGACAGGTATACCCTATTGTAGTACAGTGTAACAGATTATGAACATAGTGGACTTAGCGAACTCAGAATTGAATTGAGCTATTATGCTTGTCCATTTAAGGACGACCTCCGTGGCGCGATCGGTGGTTACCTGCGACAGTGAAGAGAAATTTGACTCTTTTGCAACTTCTCTAAAAAATTCACACAATTACTGAAGTACGATAGAACTTCGATTTTGCTAAAATGGTTCTGACAGAAGACCAGCGTTGCGTTTGACACCAGACGCAACATACCCAGCTGAGTTAGAACCCTTTTGCTGCGACAATATTAAAATTTAAAATTACATGCACAAGTTATACCCCCTAGTTTGTAAGTTTTTTATTGTAAACGTTTTGTATTGTGTATTTTTTTGTGGCTGTAAATAAACGCTTTTTATTATTATTATAAAATGCATAAATGATCGTGGGTGATCGTGAGGTTATACAGAAGTCCCATGAGTATAACCGGCCGCTGTGCCTTGCCTTCGTGGACTACGAAAAGGCCTTCGACTCGGTCGAGATCTGGGCTGTTCTGGAATCACTGCAGCGATGCCAGGTCGATTGGCGATATGTGCAGGTGCTGAAAAGCCTATATAGTATGGCAACGATATCTGTTCAAGTCCAAAACCAAAAGACGAGTCCTATACAGTTGCTCAGAGGAGTGAGACAGGGGGATGTTATCTCCCCAAAACTGTTCTCAAACGCACTGGAGGACCTCTTCAAAACTCTGGATTGGACTGGGATGGGTATCAATGTCAATGGCAGATGCCTCACGCACCTTCGCTTCGCTGATGACATTGTCTTGATGGCGGAGTCGCTGCAGGATCTGCAGGAAATGCTGCACAGTCTGAACGCTGCCTCACGGTCGGTCGGTCTCCGGATGAACTTGGACAAGACTAAGGTCATGTTCAATGAACTAGTGGTCCCGAAGCCGATTGCGATCAATGGAGAGGCGCTCGAAACTGTCCAGGAATATGTCTACCTGGGACAAGTATTGCAGTTGGGTAGGGACAGTTTCGAGCGGGAGATTTCCAGAAGAGTGCAGCTGGGCTGGGCAGCATTTGGGAAGTTGCGTCACATCTTCTCGTCGCCACTACCGCAGTGCCTGAAGACCAGGGTTTTTAACCAGTGTGTCCTACCCGTAATGACATACGGATCCGAGACGTGGAACATGACAGTCGGGCTAGCCCACCGACTACATGTCGCTCAGCGAGCAATGGAGCGTTCAATGCTGGGTATCTCGTTAAGGGACAGAGTCCGGAACGAGATTATCCGGCAAAGAACCAAAGTGATAGACATAGTCTATCGCTGTTGTAAACTGAAGTGGCAGTGGGCCGGCCACGTCTGTCGTAGGACCGACGACCGCTGGAGTAAAACGGTTCTTGAGTGGAGGCCACGTCTCGGCAAACGTAGTGTAGGACGCCCCCCTGCCAGGTGGACCGATGACCTCAAGAAGGTTGCTGGTAGTGGCTGGATGAGGGCCACGGAAGATCGTCTTTTGTGGCGTACCCTTGGGGAGGCCTACGTCCAGCAGTGGACTGATACAGGCTGATTGATTGATTGATTGATTGAAATGATCGTGGGTCTTTGCACGCTAATAGTGAGGTCCCGTGGATGGCAAGTTAATAAACACTACGCTTATTTTTTGCTTTCTAGTCTACATACATTAACGTACTTTAATTCCTTTCGGAGTGGACGGGACCTTGCAAATACGATGATATCTCCTAGACCACTTTTAGCATACAATTGCTCTCCAGTTTGGTCGTAGATTATATATACTATATATGTATTTTTCAATCTATAGCAGGTATATATTTGAACAAAGGTCTAAAATGAACTTACCAAGCTCGTTCAATTGGTGTATTAAAATATTGAGGACGTTTTTGTGTGTAGGTTTTCGTTATTGAGAGGACTTGAGAAAAATAGAAGTTTGTAGGAAGACCAAATCGATATCTCAAAGGTTTTTGTTACTCAGGTTAAACACTCTTATTATTTCATGTGGTATCTGTATTCTGTGACACAATATACCACCTGTCACTTTTGATAATGATTATCAGGTAAAAAGTTAGGGTCGAGTCACCAAAGACCATCATCATCATAATGCTTAATTGATAATGGATATTCAACCTCTGCCTACCCTGAAAGGGTTTTCGCCCTGAAAGGTCGTCAAACCTTAATAGATGAAATGCCTTTGTGTTAGTGCGTGGAATACGTTTATTCTTACCAAAGGTACATTCAAGGGGTACTGAAATAAAATAACGATAAAACAATTATATTATACTAGTGACCCGCTTCGGCTTTGCAAGGGTATAAAATATATAGCCTACTCCACTATTTAATGGATGTTATTATACATATCAACCTTCCTCTTGAATCACTCTATCTATTAAAAAAACCGCATCAAAATCCGTTGCGTAGTTTCAAAGATTTAAGCATACAAAGGGACATAGGGACAGAGAAAGCGACTTTGTTTTATACTATGTAGTGATGATTTCTATAATTTCTTTGTATTACGTTTACAGTATAAATAAAATTGTCGAAACATTGGAATGGCGAAATTTGTCACTTTTGCTATTTCATCAACAGCTTCACACTCTTACTGAAGTACGGATTCGGGGGCCTGTGTGTCAACTAATCTCTGCAGTAAAATAATAGTCTAAATATAGTGCCAGAAACTTTTCTGATTCGGTGATAGCACGAACCAAATATAAAGAGGACTCGGCGTAAGGAGCGGTTCCCGTTACGCGGGGCGGAGGCTAAATGGCGTGTTTTAATTGGTGCAGAGTCTAAAAATGTGTAATAGAAAGAAGATACCTAATTTGATTGGCCGATGCTGTGTTTTGATTGGTTGTAATCATCATCATCATCATCATCATCATCAGCCTGTATCAATCCACTGTTGGACATAGGCCTCCCCCAAATGACGCCACTTCTCCCTGTCAGTGGCCGTTCGCATCCATTCGATGCCGGCCAACCTGCGCAGGTCGTCTTCCCACCTTGCCGGGGGGCACCCCACACTACGTTTACTGAGACGCGGTCTCCACTCTAGGACTTTTTTGCTCCAGCGACCATCAGTCCTTCTACATACGTGACCAGCCCAACTCCACTTCAGTGTACTAATTCTTTTCATAATGTCGGTAACTTTAGTTCTCTGGCGTATCACCTCATTTCTGATGCGATCTACCAGAGAAACCCCGAGCATCTTCCGCTCCATAGCACGCTGAGCGACCTTGAATTTGTGGGCTAGTCCCGCAGTGAGTGTCCACGTCTCAGATCCGTACGTCATAACGGGGAGCACACACTGGTTGAAAACCTTAGTTTTCAGGCATTGTGGTAAAGACGACGTGAGAACATGCCTTAGTCTTCCAAATGCTGCCCATCCCAGCTGCACTCTTCTGTCCGCCTCCCTCTCGAAGTTGTTTCTGCCAAGCTGTATAATTTGGCCTAAATAGGTGTATTGGGAAACAACTTCTACGGGAGTGCCCCCAAGGGCAACCGGTCTCGGGACCACCAAATCATTAAACATGATTTTGGTTTTTTCTAAATTCATCCCGAGTCCGATGCGTCGAGAAGCAGCATTTAGTTCGGGCAGCATTTCCTCCAGATCCTGCAGCGACTCTGCCATCAGGACGATATCATCAGCAAAGCGGAGGTGCGAGATGTATTCCCCATTTATATTTATTCCCCGTTCAACCCAATCCAACGTTTTGAAAACATCTTCCAGTGCACTCGAGAACAGTTTCGGGGACATAACATCCCCCTGTCTGACACCTCTCTGCAACTGGATAGGTTTCGTGCCGTGGCTTGGAGTTGAACGGTCATCATGGCGGAATCATAGATATGTCTCAGCACACTCACGTATCGCCAGTCGACCTGAGATCGCTGCAAGGATTCCATAACTGCCCAGGTCTCGACCGAGTCAAAGGCTTTCTCATAGTCCACAAACGCGAGGCAGAGTGGCTGGTTATACTCGTTAGTTTTCTGTATAACTTGCCTCAACGTGTGGATGTGGTCTATGGTGCTAAAACCCCGTCGAAACCCGGCCTGCTCTGGAGGCTGAAAGCTATCGAGCCTGGCTGAGAGTCTATTGGAGATGACCCTCGAGAACAGCTTATATATGTGGCTCAGAAGTGTTATCGGCCTGTAGTTCTTCAAGAGGGTTTTATCTCCCTTCTTGAAGAACAGAACAGCCACACCTCTGCCCCAACATTTTGGAGTTCTTCCGGAGAAGATGACACTATTAAAAATTCTCTGGAGCTCCTTCAGAACTGGTCTTCCACACAGATTTCAGGAGCTCAGAGGTGATTCCATCCTCTCCCGGAGCTTTTCCATTTTTAAGCTGTTTTAAGGCCATCTCAATCTCATCCATAGCAATTTCAGGCATGTCCTCAGTAAAGTGGCGTGTCAATGTGGCCCTTGAATCGGAGGGGTCAGGAACCGGATTTCGGCATCGTGAGCGGTATAACTGGCCGTAAAAATCTTCTATCTCAGACAAGATCTCTGGTTTAGAGGTGACCATGTCTCCACGAGCAGTCCTCAACTTCGTCATATGGCTACGTCCCAGTTTTCGGGCGAATACGCGCATCCCACGATTTTGCTCGATCAACTCTTTTATGAGGAGAGCATTAGCCTTACGTAGGTCACGTCGTATTGCCTTCTTTATCTGTTTGTTTAGCGTTGGTTGTAACATCTCCCCTCAATCTCGCGTACCTCGTTTCACCTCGCGTAGTGCCACGCTAGTTTCCATACAAATATTGCGTAAGACCCACTCCTCTTATTAATTACTCCATGTTTTTCCGTCACCGTTAGCGACACATATTTTTAAATATCATTCATTGGTACATGCCAGGGCCTTTCGTTCCTAGGATATCTAATAAGCAGTCAGATGTCCTGCCTACTAGGCTACAGTAACTTTGTCTATACACAAGCCTATACTATACTAAATATTGACGACCTCCGTGGTGCGATCGGTTAGACACCTGAACGCTAATCGTGAGGGTTTAATTCCCGGTGGAGGCAGAGTTAAGAACTACGCTTTTCTACTGCTTTTCAGTCTGGTCGTTGATTATATATGCTATATATGTATTTATCTATGAATAATATGTATACATTTCTTAAATAATCGTTGACTAGTACCCTTAACACAAGTCTTAAATGTACTTACCAAGGGGCTAGTTCCATTGGTGTAATAATGTCCAAATATTATTATAACTATGTCTATACTATGTACTCAGGTTATAAAATGTTATCATACTTACGTTTATTTCTGCATCTCGCCCGTTAGAACCAGTGCCTTCTAGAGAAAATAAAACATAAAAAAAACATTAACGACTAATTAACCCTTAGGACAGGTAATAGTTAGTGCTTGTAAATGGCGACATGGCTGACCACCTGTCACATTAAGTACTGACTGTCTGGTTAATACGTGGGTTCGAGGTGTCCATAGAATTACTACCTTCGCAATTGCGGAGATGGAAACCTGAACCTCTGACTACCCCGCAAGGCTTAACGGTCATGAATGCGTTTGTTTTTTTTTTTGTTTTTAACCCTTAGGTTTTCAGAGGTTGAGTGTCAATTATCAATTGCACATTGTGATGGCTTTTGACCACTGGATACCGACTTTTTATCTGATATCCAGTCTCTAATGTGATAGGTGGTAAATCATGGCGTCATATACAGATACTGACTGAAATAGTAAATATATTTTAATTAGACAAGGAATTAGATAGAATAAAAAATCGATAAAATCTTCACAAATCGTTATAAGTAGCTATAACCACCACGTGAGTTTGAGGAGGTGTATGAGTGTTAATTAAGCAAAAAGTGGTTTGTCAGGATCTCTTCAAAGCAAATGCGTGTGCTGTATGTATCTTCATACAATCATTTATTAATTACTCAAGTCACAAGTTATCATTATCTTTATAAATCAATAGGTTAGAATACTATCCAGTTTATGTCCTTCCAGGGTCCTTACTCCACTAATTCATTTTAGCCACAATACTACTTCAGTATCGATACTGTAATACTTCAGTGGCCGTCATTTGACACTTTTGCAACTCCACTAACAAATTTTGGCCACTGAAGTGCTATCAAAGTACATCTGAAGTACTTCTGCGTCTGAAGTACAAAAAAGCTACTCCACTAACCAAACGTCCGTCAATGTCAGTTCAATAGCCTTATATTTGGTACTCCACTATTGACATTTCTATACGTGAGTTGTCACTGAAGCACCACTGAAGCGCCACTGACTCGCTATTGAGGCACAACTGTGGCAATCAAAATATTAGCAGTGTGCCACTTTTACAGCCGAGACGCAGAAGTAACGCAGTAGCGACGCAGTTGTGTGGCTGTCAAAGTTAATTAGTGGAGTAAGGGCCCACTTAACGGTGTGAAGTTGTTAGTGGAATAGCAAAAATGACAAAGTTCGCCATATCCAAGGCGAAGTTTGTCACTTTTGCTGTCATGAATGGTGTAATTAGACTCTATTGCAAATAACTAAAACTATAAAGTTCATAATTTTACTGAAGTGATATTGAAAACGATAGTGCTAAAACCACGAACCAAATATTAAGAGGACCCGGCGTAAGGAGCTGTTCCCGTTAACGCGGTGCAGAGGCCAAATTGCGTGTTTTAATTGGTGCTGAGGCTAAAAATGTGTAGTAGAAAGAAGATACCTAATTTGATTGGCCGATACCGTTTTGATTGGTTGTAATATCCCCCCTCCATCACGTGTACCTCGTTTCACCCCGTGTAGTGCCACGCTAGTTTCCATACAAATATTGCGTAAGGCCCACTCCTCCTATTAATTACTCCATGTGCTAAACCACAGATAATATAATACTATACAGTAACTTACTAAACCATATTAGTAGACTTGGGCTCCTGATATCTAGCTGATATTTTGACTCCAATATTGTGTCGAACCACAAAGGGAAAGACGTATTAAAGGCGATCATACTTACTTGCATCATCATCTTGTGCTATGATATGCGATATTAATAGCGAAACCTGTAAGAAATATTAATAAGAACTTCACGATCCTAGTTCTATTGACATAGTTAGGAGCATGGATTAATCTTTGGCTAAGCCACTGACATAGCACTTTGACATACATACGCTTTATGACGTTTCATGTTCCCGTATCCACATCAAAAAGCCAGAACGTAGAAGCGTAAATATGTATAAATTATTCTAACTAGGTATTTTTCTTCCTGATGTATTATACGACTAAATGAAATATATTTTGGCAATTTTCCAAATACATTCTCTTACCTATTTATAACATTGTGGAAAGGACGTGAATGTATTTATGTTTATAATCTTACCAGACATATCCCGACCAACATGGTGATGACTCAACTAGAGATGTATGTTACAACTCTAGTTTTGTAGAGAAAGTTTGAAAACATTGAATGCTTTATATACCCGCCTAAAGTTGTTCTTAGTAAAAGTAATTAATTTTATCAGTTTTTGGAAACTAATTGGCTCGGTCAATTATAAACTTGATAAGGGTGGTGCTTTTATAGCAAATACGTGTAAATATACATGCATGCATACATATCACGCCCATTTCCCTACAGAGGATAGGGAGGGTAGGCAGAGATCACGAATATAGGCTAGTGTTCATTACTGTTGGGAATGCGTTGAGAACATAAAATACAATCATAAATCATAAAATTAAATGATGAAGAATCACGAATTGTATATATTAATTATTGTATATATCAGAGATTGTAATTATCTTTTACCAGCGCAGAACAACACTGTTGTTACTGCGTCTATCTTATCTTATATTTTAGTTAATTTATATTCTGCCAAGTGGAACTCATACCTAAGAGAAAAATAACAATTACAAATCATTTTATAGCACACGTGACCAAAGAAGTGAAATTTTATTGCGATCGTTAAATTATTGTGATTGCTCAAAACTAGAATGTCAAGGTCGAATATTCTTCTTTTGAATCCTATAAGAATTTAAATCTAATATGTCACTTAATTGATTGTTAAAACGCTTTGTTTGTAAAGAAGAATGAATATAAATACAAAGGATTTGATAATGCGTTTTAAACAAAAAATCACTTGAAAACTATTTTGTATAAGTTTTTATTATTTACTGAATATATCAATATTAATTTGCAACTGTATAAGTTAATTTATATTTTTGGTGAAAAATAAAATAATACAACGTCGTATCGACAGTATTCCATTGTCTTGCCCATCACTATTTTAATGTGTATGGCATGGGCGAAGAGGTTATGTTTTTGTTTTGATCTGTATATTATTATAGAATTATTAAAAAATGGTCTATGCCATTTCTAAAACTTTGTTGGATATAACTCCTGTTAAATCACCCTTAACTTTACCATCGTGCAAGAAGACAGGGTTAGAAATTATATTTAAAGACGAGGTACGTATTTCATTTTACATGCAATATTAGTCGATGGTTTTTGTTCCACTGCCTAGGTTCTATATGACGAAATGAAGCTTAATTATTTCAAAAACAAGGCTTTGTATAGAAATGATATAAGCCTGGCAAATATAACTAATAATTTCCTCAAAAAGATAAAAACAATTGTACCAAATTTTGGTGTTATTAATCCACAGGCCTTATCCTATTTTACATTTATATTGTAGAAGTAAATGTAACGAAACATGTGTTGACTTCGTGTTTTCAGGCAGAAGATTATTTTGAGCCTGTTTACCAATCAAGCAAGCCAATATTGCCGTTCTCTAATAGTGAGATTTACCAATCAAGCATTAAAGATTGGAGGAAACTCACACCAGATAACAATAAATATGACAAAACTGTTTATGAAGTTACCTTAGATGTTAAGGTAGGTTTGCAAAAGATTAAGTATGAAGGGTTACTAAGGAGTCTGCCCAATAAGACTTAAAATGTATTGAAAAATAGTGACATTAAAGGTACCTATAGCTGTTGATTATGTGTGAGGACAATAGAGAGGAAAATAGTTTAAGAAGATTGGAACACACGACGGGTCTGGAAATCTGCCTATCTCTGCTGGGAAATGGCTGTGATGTGTATGTATGTATGTATTTAAGTAAGCAATAATTAAAAACTGTAACTGTAGACAATATGTCACACAAATCTTCACATGGTGTACTATATTTTGACAGCCAGAATAGCGCCATAATAGCGAGTCAATGGCACTTCAGTGGCCACTCAAAGTACAGAAATTATTGTCTATGGATTACAACAATTTAAAAAACTGTATGCACTGACAATGCAGCAATTTCAATTAATGCATATTGATTTAGCAGTTAAAAGTTTTAAGTTTATAACGTAAACGTAACTAAAAACGTAACTGAAAAAATATTTTAGGTTTTTAATTGAAACTAAAACTACTAACTGAGTGTGTGAGTGTACATTAGAAATTGACCATAAAATAAGAAAGCTGTCAAAACAATAGTAGAGTACCAAATGAAGGCTATTGAACTAATATTTAGGCATGTCAGACGCAGAAGTATTTCGATAGCGTTTCAGTGGCCAAAATGTGTTAGTGGAGTGCGAAAAGTGTCAAATTACGGCCATTGAACTGCCACAATGTCGACACTGAAGTAATATTGTGGCCAATATGAATTAGTGGAGTAAGGGCCCGGGTGAAAAGTGGGTATTACATAACTTATGTTTACTTATTCTGTAATTACTAAGATGAAGAATGGTTAACTATGCTCATATTGAGTTTGCACCTCTGAACCCATCTCATTATGTACAGTCTGCGCTAAAAGTGCAGTCCCAGTAACTTTTTATAAGGTTTAAGTTTATAAGAACTAAAGACAATATTTTCTGTTTTAAAACTAGCACCACTATACATTGTCATGGCCACTATATGCCATGCTTCGAAATGAAAAATATTGTCTTTTGTTCTTATAATTGTAAATCTTATAAAAGTTACTGGGACTGCACTTTTAGCATTGACTGTACATATACATTATATTTGTGCTTTATTCTTTTTAGGGTAAAATCAATTACAAACCAGGAGACACTATTGGTATTATACCCCAAAATCCTGAAGAAGATGTTGACATGGTACTGAAACATTTAGGTGAGAGTCCCCACTTTATATGAATGTATTTTTAGGTAATAAACAAATCTATCCTCTATTTGGAGAAGATAGCTAGCCCATCAAATAATTAATTCATTTGACCCCTAGTACAAAAAAACAACAATTACATTCATGACCATTAGCCCTTGCGGGGTAGTCAGAGGTTCAGGTTTCCATCTTCGTAATTGTGAAGGTAGTAATTCTATGGCCATATACTCAGTACTCAATGTGACAAGTGGTAAGCCACGTCACCAGTTACAAGCACCGACTATTACCTGTACAGGGAACAGGTAGGTTTCCCCACTATGTAACCCCTAGTAGTTACTTCATATGATATGCTGGGTAGAATATTAACATGCTATCATTTTATTTACATCTTGAGCTATCAAGGAACAGTTATATAACTAATTTAATTTAAAATATACATTGAATAAGTAGCTTAATTTCAATTATGCCAAAAGATAAACAAACGCGTCCACAACCAATAACCTTGTTGGGTAGTCAGAGGTTCAGGTTTCCATTTCCTTAATTGCATAGGTAGTAATTCTTTGGCCACCTCAAAACCACATTGACGCCAGATAGTCAGTACTCAATTTGACAGGTGGTAAGCCATGACGCCATTTTTGATTTACGTATTTAATCAATTCATAGGTTTAGAGGCCAAAGCAAATGTTTTGTATGAGCTGAAATTGGATAGTGATGTGAAAGGGGCAAAGATACCACTCCATGTGCCTGTCAAGTCAACATTGAGACATTTATTCACTAACTGTCTCGATCTGAGGAGTATTGTCAAAAAGGTATGTTTTATTATTATAGTTTTAAGAAATTCTCGATTTATACTTATATGTCTGCCCGTGACCATGGCTGCTGCAATGTAGCCGAAACGTAGGGTTAATAAAGGTAACTTTATTATATAAAAACTTACGCGATAAGTCCCGTTAGTTATTAATTATGTTTTATTATGTTATATTCTTTTTAAAACTAGTTCTCAGTTGACCATCGGAGTAAAGATTTGTTGTAGATTGTATTCAATTGGTTATTTATCCTTCATATTACGATGTTCTATTGGTTTTCATCATAGAAAATAATAAAGGGGATCTGCTACCATTAGAGAGTGATATTGGATAATAATTATCTCAACAGCAATGTACTAGCTACTGGTCATAATAGGAAATGACTATTTAGTCAAACAGGGCATTAGACTAGTTATATTTATTGTATGCTCTTACGCCTTGACTACCTCAAAAGCTTTGTCAGTTCCCTGAACAGGTAATAGTTAGTGCTTGTAAATGGCGACATGGCTTACCACCTGTCACATTGAGTACTGACTATCTGGTCAAAACGTGGGTTCGAGGTGGTCATAGAATTACTACCTTCGCAATTGCGGAGATGGACACCTCAACCTCTGACTACCCCTCAAGGCTTAATGATCGTGAATGCGTTTGTCTTTTGATATATATTAATTACATATATTTTGGTTTCTTTCAGCTATTCCTATTGGCGTTATCACAATACACAAAAAATGAGAATGAAAAAGCCATTCTAGAATATTTGAGCAGTAAAGAAGGTACTGTAGCATATAATACCTATATACTAAATAAAAGAATATGTATCCTAGATATATTCGAAGCATTTGACACCTGTCAGCCACCAGTAGAAATACTACTGGCAAATCTACCAAGATTACTACCACGGCCGTATTCGATAGTGAATAGCAACAAGAGAGAGGGTAGTTTCATAAAAATATGCTTCTCCATGGCAACATTGGAAAATGGCAGGCAAGGATTGACTACAAGTTGGATGGAAAGCTTGTTAATTAATGATTTAAATCAAGCTATGGATAAATTGAGTATTAAGGATAATAGTACTAATAAAATAGAATGGTATTTAAGGAAAAATATGAACGGTTTTGAGTTGCCAGAGGAAAAAAGTAGCTTATTACTAATTTGTACGGGCACCGGTGTTGCCCCATTTATCAGTTTTTTGGAAGAAATAAGTGTTGTTAATAATGAGTATGAAACAATTATGTATTATGGTTGTAAAGATCCTGAAGTAGATTTTTTGTATAAAAAAGAACTGGATAGTTTTGTAGAAAAAGGAGTATTGAAGGAACTAAATGTAGGTTTTTCAAGAGTGGAGAACAATGGGATCAAATATGTACAGGTAAATATTTAAGGACAATAATTCAATGCAGATGAAAAATACTGAAATATAGATAAACGTATAGATTTGGTTAGTGTTGGGACCGTATTTTTGGGTTGAAATGTTG
Organism: Leucoptera coffeella; assembly: GCA_030578115.1. Classification (NCBI taxonomy): domain Eukaryota; kingdom Metazoa; phylum Arthropoda; class Insecta; order Lepidoptera; family Lyonetiidae; genus Leucoptera; species Leucoptera coffeella. The sequence goes on from JAMBLF010000007.1 coordinate 827,883, forward strand.
TTTCGATATTTCATTTAAATACTAGTCAATTTCTAATATTTTATAATTTTTATATTTTAAACCTTTAAAGATTAACTTTATTTAAACATTTAAAGCTAAATAGCGACATATAGAAATATACGACGACCTCCGTGGCGCGATCGGTTAAACACAAGCACGCTAATCGTGACATGCCGGATTCGATTCCCGGTGAAGGCTGAGTTAAGAACTACGCTTTTCTTCTGTCTTCCAGTCTGGTCGTTGATTATATATGCTCAATACATATGTATTTATCTAATTATAATTAATCTATATTTCTTAAATACGAGTATACCCTTAACAAAAGTCTTAAATGAACTTACCAAGGAGCTAGTTCAATTGGTGTAATAGTGTTTCAATTATAATATAGAAACGAAATTAAATTGTGCAATTTATTGGTCGATTGGTTTGTACGCTGTTATATATATTCCACGTTAATGCTAGCACACCCCACATTTTTATCAATCTAAAAGACCTCATTAGAAACTGAAAGACCTTAAAAAAACGTAACTCACTATTCTGACTATCCGTAAGCACATATCCATTATAAAGTATAAGTATGCATTTTTAATAAAAAATTTGTATTTCAGGACGCTCTCAAAAGGGATTCAGAGAAAGTGTACAAGTTTATACAAAATAAAGCGAAAATTTTCGTCTGTGGTAACCTCAAAACTATGGCTTTACAAGTACGAGAAACGTTGAAGGATATTTTGGCCAAATACGACAATATTAGTTTGGAAGAATCTGAAATTATTGTGAAAGGGTTTGAAAAGGGTAATACTAATGATGGTATAAGATATGTTACTGATATATGGAGTTGAAATGTGGAATATAATGATGTATAATGTTAAAACGATGTTTTTTATGTTTGTCATTGCTGTATTTGTTTTGGTAAAAGTTACCAAGGAATTATACGATTTGGGGTTCTGCCCTTAAAAAGCATTTGATTACGAGTGTTATAGAAGATTAAAAGGTTGTATGTATATATTTAGGTGGATTAAGTAGAGTTTTGTACTTAGGTTAGGATGACTGTATATAAGGCTGGCCCTAGATCTACAATAACATTGTACAATAAGATTGAATTGCGTTTTGAATCCTAACGTTCAATTATATTGCCCAATTTTAAGAACTTCGCAAATTGTGCAATGTTTTCGTGTTCAGTCGGAGAATAGTTTTATCCAAGCAATCCGCACAAGATTTAGCTGCAGCTGTAGTATTATTGCTTGTGGCTAAGCGTAAAGCCTCAGCGAACACGTCGTTGGTCGAAAGATTGGTACTTGAAAAGGCCAAAATACACTCACGAAAATCTCTTAAAAGACTTGATGTTAAATGAAAATGACTTCAAGAAATAGGTACGACTGAACAGTTTCAAGAGCTACTAAAATTGATCACACCATTAATTGCGCAATATTTACCCTATACGATACAATACAAAAATATGGCACAATAAAAATTAAACTCGCTCAAACTTTCGTTCAATCATTGCGCAATCTTCAATATTAGCCCTAGACGATTAATTATATTGCACAATTTACAATATTGTACAATATAATGGATCGTCTAGGGCTTGCCTTAGGGATAGTATATTTGACAATAAAGGTACTTGTAAAAATAAATATAATTTATTTCATTAAATTCTTTTACTATACAATCCCACTAACTTTATACAGAAAATCTCTTTAATACATATAACCCACGAGAGTTAAATTGTACCCAATTTCAAAGGTGATGCGAATAAATATACGTAAACAAAAAAAAGAATCCCGGTTTGTTCAGAGAGCAGTAGGTAGAGACCATAAGTCCTTATCTTTACTAAGATGTCGAATTCGACGTAACTTAGTTGTTTGGGGCTTGACTCTGTATCAGTGGGTACAGCGTTCAAATCTCACTTGAGCATGTATCAATGGAAATGAAGTTTAATGAATTTCTATGTACCTTTTCGTAATAAAAATACATTTACGAAATGCTTCGAAAATACGGTGGGAAAACAAAAAGATCATGAGGAAACCTAGCTGTTCTCGGAACAGATAATAGTTAGTGTGTGTAAATGGCAACATGGCTTACTACCTGTCACAGTGAGTACTGACTATTTGGTCAACACGTGAATTCCAGGTTGCCAAAGAATGAATACCTTCGCATCTGCGATAATGGACACCTGAACCTCTAACTACCAAGGGTTACGTGAACGCGTTGGTATTTTTGTTTGTCTTTATTTATCTTGACGATTCACTCGTACTAATAACATTATTGAACTAGGAAAGAAAAGTACAATATCTACTCATATTCTCAATTTACACATGCATCATACGAAAATTTGTGACAAAGAATGTATTCATTAAAAGTTTCACACGCTACGTGTAAAAACTCATTCGTGGGCAGACTACGTGGTGAAACGAAAATGAAACAAGGAGAAAATTTTACAAAAATAATTTAATTGGTAATAAAAATACGATAAGCTTCAACCCACTGCGCCTAGGCACGTTTTAAGCAACGCTACACGACTAAAGCTATCCAATTCTGATAATAAACAATATTTTACATACATACAAGTCTTTGTATCTAATTTATTAATTTCGTTGGCTGAATACACTTCGTCTTACGTCTAAAAATACTATTTTAATCCAAGGCTCATGTCACACAGTCACAAAGTTGTTACTTTTTAGTGGCAACACTAAGTCTTTAAGAATTTATGATTCATTTATAATGAATATTATGTTATATTAGTGTTTCGGCTATTTTGAAAGTGGAATAATTACCATAATTCATCGTGACATGAGTCTTTTAACCTTAAACTAAATCTACTGTAAAAAATACAAAAGCAGGCACCCTTGGTCACAATTTGTAGCAATTTATATGGCTTCAATACACTTCCTAACCTACAATAGTGTAAAGGATAACTAGACTCCACTTTTTAGCTATGTCGTAAATGTCAATGGTGATTATCGAATGGCCAATTATTTTATTAGTTTTAAAGACAACTGATGTATAAAGTAATTTCAAAGTTTCCACATAAACTTGGTACATTAGAATTTTATAGAAAAAATAATTAAACTGCAATTAAGATAATACATCAGTCACGGCGCCATGTTGTGACGTCATAAGCGTCAAACTAACATCAGGGTTAAAACATTCAAGAATTGAGGTATTTTTGATTGAGTACAATTACTGAGTAAACGTGAACATATAATTATGGTTTCAAAACATGTTAGGTTTACTGATTCTGTATTCACATAAATCAAGTTTTTTTCCGTTAACCAAAAATTTACGTATTTTGACTGACGTTTGTTGACATAGCTAAAGAATAAAAATGGAGATTATCTTATTAACTAATAAACAATTTTGTACAAAATTTGGTTTACCTTTCCAAGCTTTACTAACAAGCTTACAACCACTTACAGTAATTTGTTACACTAATCATTGATTATAATCAATGAATTGCATTCTATAAGAATGAACACGACTCAGATATCGCTATCATACTTTACGTATAGTTATAGTACAGGAAACAAGGTAAAACCATGGAATATATTGCTATAATGTTGTTGAATAAAACATACATCAAATAAATGCTTTGGAATTACAAGAAAACTGAATATATCGGGTGGAAACAAGTAAACTAATAAGACACATAACAGTCAGATAGACGCTATATTGAAAAAAGGTGACGTTAGGTGTACTTATAACCGCCGAGAGTGTATGAGAAGATGTATGAATGTCAATGAAGCGAGAGTGGTCCGTCCGGATCGGGATAAATGGGGATCCGTGATCTCTGCCTACCCCTCTACATGGAATCAGGCGTGATGTGTATGTATGGAAACAAGTGTAATAACTCGGATAAAAGTACTAGAACAGTTAGTACATTTGAATTACGTAAAGTACTAACAGATTCTCATATAAGTAAAGGGTAATTTGAAATTTTTAAAATAAAATTATATGGTATTAAACTTAGATTTTTTGGGACCCAAGTCTATAAATACGTTTACACAGCTTATGGCAGCAAAAGTGTCGAATTTAGCCTTAAAATTGCGAAGTTTGACATTATTACTATTCCATTGACAACTTCTTACCGTTACGTGTGAAATTGAACTACGATTTGTTACGATTGATGCCTGTCAAGATGTGTAGTGGTTATTCGATCAGATATACAAACCTAGTCCAAATTAAAATCTCAGTTATTTATTATATTTTTCACATCTTGTGTTATTAAGGAATTAATCGAGAGACTTATGTTTCCACCCGATAGAATACAAAAATTGGTCCATAAAAAATAAGGAATCATCTAGCCGATTACAAATAGTAAAAACATTGGAATATAATCAAGTGTAGAAAATATCATAAGCCTTTGTCATAAATATCAAATTAACTATAATAAGAAATTCAGACCGGCGTAATAACGTCTGATTGGACAATAGTTCGTCAAATATACCTACAATTAATATTGTATTACATTAAAAGACTATCAAAAAGGAATATCGTATAAAAATAAATGTTTGTGCTTTGAAATATCAATAAAAATGTTAGGAAAAACTTCTGTAGACATTTTATTTTATTTTTACTATTATCATGAAGTTACGAATACTGGAATCTTACTGAGATCTATGAAGAAGGAATTGGTATAAAAATATTGTCTTCATCATGGACAGACTTCGAATTTAAGTACGTTCAGTACTATTTATATAAAGAATGAATAATTCATACAAACACCGTCGCAACGTAAACATTGAAAACTTTAAGCATTTTATGCGATCATTTTGCCTTTGACAAGTATTGGCATAATAACAGTGTTGACTTAACAGAAAAAACTTTAACATAAGAATTGTAATAGCATATTTTTATAACACAAATTTAATTCCAACCTTTACCAATTAATATATTGTCAAAGAATAATACGTTTTAAACTCGCTTTTTCGTCTACAAAATTACAAATATTGTATAAATGTCCGAAATAGTATAAAACTACAGATATACGCACCATAGTATTTTAAAATCTACTTAAACTGACGTACAAAAGCTTCCTTATTGCTTTTTTATAAGTATTAACATATCGGATACTTTAACTCATTCAATCGTGGGTTATTTTAGTGTAATTACGTTTTGTAATATTGCTATTTAAATTTTTTTAAGACGCAAAAAATCTACACAATTGAAAATTAAGCATTTGTCAAACTTTTGGAATATATTTAGTTACAAAATGTATATACTATTATTCTTAGGTATTATTACTCAATAAAAAAAATGCAATTTTACGTCTATTACCGCTTTCGATAACAAATAATAATTCACTTTATTTTCCACTGACACATAACTGACATTTTATTGACAGCTGTCAAATAACGTGACGCTTTAAAGTTAAAGTATCCGTGACTATAAACCTCTATCGATGGTAAACCTTTTCAATCTATGTTCCTTCATAAAGATGACATTACGCGAATGGAACATTATAGCATGAGTTTTATTGACTCACTGACGTATGGTTGTGGAATTGTACTACAGTATAAGTAATACCAAGAATATCAATTATAAAAATATTAAAAAAAAACCTAATTGGGTAGAAAATAAGGTCCGAGATGAAACGTTAAAACTGTTAAGAAATTTCTATTCTGAAATAAGTGTTGTGAAAAACATTATTTTCTCATAACAGTGATACTAGTTCGGTTCTCTTTATTAGGAACTGCTTAACCAGATCCTCTTTGCTTTGTTCCTGAACTGGCCACTTGTTTTATACATTTTTAACTTTATTACACATTTTAAGGCCATTAACCACTCGTGGCCTGAGACATTGTGCATTACAATTTATAATAAGGTATCAAATTCTATTTTAATAACCACCTATGCAATATAAGAATACAGTATACCTTTCATTCTTACCCAACCAGTAGTACGATTCCACAAACACAAATACCGTTTCGCACTTAGTAGCTCTTGTGCAATATCCTTTGGGCCGCTTTGATCAAAGGAGTCAGGGTCCTCAACTCCATGGCGCAGTCGAGGAATGGGTGGGATAGCAACTCGTCTGCTGTTGCTCGCAAATCGACATCCACCTGGAAATATATCAAGCAATCAGCCTATACCAGTCCACTGATGGACGCAGGCCTGCCCAAGAGTACGCCACAAAACACAATAATTCGTAACCCTTACTGTTAGATAAAATTTAAATAATAAGCGGAAATATACATACGGTATGCCTTGTCGCCATTTACAGTGCTTGTAAATGGCAACATGGCTTACGACTTGTCACATTGAGTACTATCTGGTCAACACGTACGTTCGAGGTGGGCATAGAATTACTACCTTCGCAATTGCGGATATGGACACCTGAACCTCTGACTACCCCGCAATGGTTAATGGGCGTGAACGCGTTTTTAGACATTACGTCCGTCTCGTAAGAGGGTTAGGTATACATATAGGACCTTCTCATACATATCAATTAATGAATCCACGGTTATAGGTACTTCAAACGTCACCTTTTTAAAGCACACCCCATACATACCCATAACAATTCTTTCCTTAACCAACTTCCTTACTAACCTGTAGACACTTATCCAAAAAGTCCTGGAAATTAGGCGACAGGGTCTCCCATCTCGGGATCTTAGGTCTACCAACCGCAGCAATGAGGTAGAGAGCTCTCAACGGCGTCTCCTTCATGTATGGCGGCTCTCCCTCGATCATCTCTATCGCCATGATGCCCAGGGACCATACATCTACCTTCTTGCCATACTGCTTCCTGGTCACCACTTCAGGAGCCATCCAGTAGGGTGTCCCCACCATTGTTTGGCGTTTCTCGTCGCCTACTATGTTGGCACAGAAGCCGAAGTCTGTCACTTTTACTGTGCCGTCCATGCCTGGAAACGTTGAGTTTTATGTAGATTAAATTGAAAATAGTTTGATATATAAGTATTGATTGTTTCAAATTGGAGTATATTATAATATATAATATATATATATTATACATGCTTTCATGACCATATTAACCCTCGCGGAGTAGTCAGAGGTTCAGGTGTCCGTCTCCGCAATTGCGAAGGTAGTCATTCTATGGCAACCTCGAACCCATGTGTTGACTAGATAGTTAGTACTCAATGTGACAGGTTGCCAAACCATGACGCCATTTACAAGCACTAACTATTACCTGTTCGGGGAACAGGTAGGCATCCTCACGATGTTTTCCCTCACTGTAGTATTTGACGTATTTTGCAAATGGAATTTTATTAGAAATTCATTCAAATTGGAGTAAAAATGTAAAAAGCAATTATATTGGTGATGCCGTGCCATCATTATAATATAGAATGAACTATCAGAATAGTTATGGTCTAACATGGAACAATAGTTGTTCACTAATCCCTTTCTCATTATACCAAGTTAAAAAAACTGGCATACTATCCAATTCCCAAATAAGCATTGCCTTAACTCATAAAGTGAACAATAAATTACCTAACAGCACATTATCCGACTTGATATCCCTGTGAATAGTCCCCTTGGAGTGGAGAAACGATATCGCCTGGAGCGTCTCTCTACACACTGCTGCGATCTGACCTTCCTTCATCACCACCTCCGTCACCACATCCGTCAGAGACCCTCCATCAAGGAGCTCCATCGCCACCCACAGGTGATCATAACTCAGGAAAGCGTCTAGGAAGTTCACCAGGTTTTTGTGGTTGAAATCCTTGAGGACGTTGATCTCGTTCAGGATGAGATCTTTCCGGGACTGCTTGGTCAAGTCGATGTCTTTGATCGCCACTTTGGAGTTGTCGTTACTGTCTATTGCGATGAATACTACGCCTGGAATGAGAAAAGTTATGTTGTAGTTTCCTGAGAGAGCAATTGTAGATGTTAGTTGTATTGTTTGTAAATTTTTTTTTTTTTTGTTTTAGATGAAACCTGTAATAATGTATTAAGATTGATGAAATAGTAAAATACATTTATTATATTTGTTAAAAACAAATAAGAAGAAGTTCTATCTCCACCAGTAATCAAATGCAGCGGTTAACTAATAAAATATTATTGTCAAATTTCTATGTTTATAATTATTAAAAAAGATATAAATATTTATAAATTTAAAACTAATTAGTTGTATTCGGTACCAATGTAATTTGTGTATGATAGTAACAGAATAATGAAACTAATGAAATTTTTGTTTGTCATACACAATACAATAAAAAACCATTAAAATGCTTTCATTATAACTTCTTCTGACTACTAATTTTGAATTAAATACATAAATAAAGTAAACAGATGTGTCTTTGGATACATTGTAAATTTTTTCATCAATAACAATGATAATAGTAATGAAAAAATGTTTGTTGTTGTGTTTATAACTTTACAACTGCCAACAATAGATGTTGGAATCTGTGCCTTATCTTCAAATAGTATAATTAGTGTATACAACATAGTAGAATTTATCTATTGTGATAAAATTTTAACAAAATAAAACCTAAATATTTATTTAAATAATAATTAAAGGTTCCCATCACATCAACTAATAACAATCAAAATAATTGTCACCAATGAGACATTTTACTGTCAGATAGGCACCAAAAGGGTGACACTAGAAGTATCTATAACCTTCCAAGGTGTATGAGTGTGTACTTAATTTTATATACTACTTTATGGGCTAGTTCAATTGGTTTAATAATGTCCAAATATTATTATTATTATTATTATGAGTGTCAATGAAGTGAAAGTGGATGGTCTTAGAAGGGGATCCATGCTCTCTGTCTATCCCTTTACAGGGAAATGGGTATGTGTATGTATGTATGTATGAAATTCAAGGTCTAAACCTAAATTACCTAATAGATTCAATTACACACAAATATCAATTCAGTTGCCCACAATGTATCATAAATTGTAACCCACTATCAGTACGTCTATTATATTTTGGTATTGACACTGATAAGATATTGATATGTCTCAATAAAACAAAAGCCCTTATCAAATTGCCCGTGAAATGCATCTAATACTTATTCAACTGAAATATTTGTTATACTTAATTATATTAGTATCTATTCTATCTATAGTAACACTATTTAGGATAATATTGTACCAATTATACTAGACACTTGGTAAGTACAATTAAGTAAAGGGTACTAGTCACTGTTTTTCTTCTTCTAAAAGAAATATAAGTATTATTTTGGAATTAAAGCAAAAACCAGTTTGTTTTGCATATGTACATTACTACAGACCTTTATCAGTGGAAAGTCATTTTACTGAAATGATGATGATGACATACTTAGTATAGGAGATGAATAAAAAAATATATTTTGCTACCCAATACCTATATTGCATAGTCATACAATCCACAATTTCTATTTTCTCGGATGCCATATTCATTCCACCCTTTCAAGGACAATGTACACAATTATATGCATAGATATATTAACATTTGAAATTAGCATCTTATCTACACTGGCAGGAAGTGACTCTGATATAACATTGACTTTAATAACTATTTAATGCACTGGTTGACATTAATTTGAGTGACCTTGATAATCAGGGGTTTTAAATCAGGATACACATCACTACTACACTTTCCATAGGGATGGATAGATTCTTGGAGACTCTTAGTCACTGTTGATATGTTAAATAATTAAGTAAATAGCGCAATATAGATAATGTTTAGCAACATAATATGATGAATGGTATTTATATATGTACTACAACATATTATGTTGTAGTACATATATAAATACCTAGTATGGTTGTAAGGATATATGATTTTCAATGAATAGGACACAATTTAACAGGATTTAGAATTCTTTTAACGTTGAGGCGTTATAGTAATAGTCTAGGTCAGAATTAACTCATAGTGTACATAATAGTGACCTTATAATAGTGTTTTGGATATTATAGTACCTAATTTCTATGTCATTAAGAAAGACATACTTTTATTAAAATAATGGCACATACTATTATAAGACATAATAATAAGCAATGTAACAAATGTACTAAATTGTATGTTAATTGATGAAGACATCAAGTATTGTACCATAGTAATTGGGTGCAGTGTGTTTTTATGAGGAAAAATAAACAAAGAAAATGTACCTTTTCTCCTAGATAGTAAGGGTTTATCATTACAAAGTTTATGATCGTTAAACCCATTACATTAAATATGAAATATAAGACTTGAGTTTGTGTACAACACAGTGTATGTATAATTAACCATATTTATTTACCTGAAGCACCTTCGCCTAACTGTTTCACTCTTTTGAACCTCACATATGGATCATCTGAATTACAAATCCTTTTCAATTTATCATATATCTCCTCATCAGACATGAGGGCTGCGGACACTTCCTTCTTCCTCAGAATAGGGCTCTCTTCAGCATGGGTGTCAATTAAGGTCAAATCTTGCACAACAGCAGATATGTCCAATTGTTCTTTCTTTTTGAGACTATGTTTTGAAGGCGATATGGGCATGGTCTGCCTCTGCAGTATTATGTCGCCTGGTACTACATCTTCCTCGCTGCTCTGGCCCAGTGACAGGTCAGAATCTTGACTTTGATGTGCGTTTTTCTTATCTAAAAGTTGCTCTATCTCTAAATCTTCCTCTGTGATTGCTTGCTCCGTCAAGAATGGCTTGAAGGGCTCCTCCGGTGCCTTCTCCTTTTTGATCGTGTACATGTGGAATTTGACGGCTTGGATCGCCGCATCTGGATTCTCATTTTGCTCAGCAGGGGTGATCTGTGTGTTGAGTAATCGCAGCCAAGAAGCGGGCAAACCCTCCAATTGTCCAGTTTCCGAGTTTTTGCTCACGTGAATATGCTGTTTCACGTTCGTTGGCATACCTATTTCAGTTGCCCTTTCATCCCTATTGTGTTGTTTTTTGGAAAAAAGTTTCCCAAACACTCCGCGGCCCGATCGACCCGACATTTTGATTCCTTTTTAACTTCCTAGGGTTCGGTAGAAACTAGGCCATGACAGTCCTTTCACTAAACAAGCTTAACACTACATTTATCACACTTAATTAACACTAATTAATAGAAGGAAACTAAAATAATTCAATAAAATCAAGAAGTACCTAACCAGCTAGCAATCACAGGGTCTTATTTATCATTTGTCAAAATTGTAAACGTCAAATTGACAGCCAACTCGTCAGTAATCTGTTTTACGCAAACATTTCATTTATTGAATTTTTCAACCGAATATCATCGAACGTTAATTTAAATTAAATAAAATGTTTGTGTGTGTTTTAACAATTTCACATGATTATTAATTATTTTAGTAATTGATCATAGTTAAAATATGACATATAATTACTTTATTGAGGTAATCAAGAATTACAGTGCCCATGTAATATACAAACCGAAACGTTACTTTTTTACGGGATTTTGGATGAATCACCCGCGCGTATCTATCAAGAATTTTAAAATAGTGTAAGTAGATTGAAGATACCAATCGTATTTGTCATCTTAACTGTAATAATATAAAAACGTGCGCGTGTGGTAATTTGCTTAGGTCTCAGAAAAACGGATAACCGTAATATAGGACAGCAGGAAATAACTATTAATAAAGTACACTAATTAAGAGATGTGTGATAAAGTGACTAATTCTTCGCATAGCGATCGTACAAATACAATAAAAACTATTTTCTTCCGGATCCTGAATAATTACAATATAAAATTATTTACTCAAATATATTGTTGAGTAGTATGTACATACTAGTATGTATGAAGTATGTATGTTTAAGAAATAAATACGGTTTGCGAAATTTAGGAAAAGTACATATCTAGAATCTCGGCTTTCTCCCCTTTAGTCATGACGAGTATAATGTAAATTGTTAGATATTAATAAAATTGACATACAAAGTGAGGAACCTTCGATTTGTCTGTAGCGAATCAGCAATAAAACAAAATTAGTCGGTATAAATGAAGCCAGCAATGAGGTTAATTGCTCGTAACCTACTTGGATTGTCTCTGCGGAAAGACGAATCAATGTATTTGGACTCAAATCCTTAGTAAAATCAGATAAAAAACATTTTATTCACGCGCCACGTTTATCTGGGACGTAAATTGAATGCTAAATATCTGCCGTTCTTCCCGGCACGTCGTAGAAGGCAAAAATACTAAATAGGAGTCGAATCTATTAAGCCATAGACTAGTAACCTGTCAACAATAATTTATTTTAATTATTTTTGTCAATGGCACCTGACACCATTTTTTAACACAAAGATAGGTAGTTACTATTACGTCTTAAATGTTCTATGCTCCCCGAAAGAGATGAAAGGATGGTCATAGTATATTGTACGAAGCATGATTACATAATATATTATTCAAGGACAGATATGTTTTAGCACTCCCATCGCACTTTTTGAAATAAGCTTTTTACTAACCTTTTATCTAGAACAAAGAATAATGTTACAAATGCGCTAAATTAATTTATTAATGTATAAAAACGTAGATTTTCTTATTACTCATTTTATTATTTTTCTTAAAAATTTGTACTACTTTGCGTCATTTTTCCAATTTTGTCATTTGTTATTTCGGTCCAGATTTTTCACTTTATTATTTTATGATCTCTGTGAGACATATTTATGGAAATGAGCGCATTTATTTTCCTATCTATCCTTGTTTTTATGTATTTATTTTCTGTGTTCATTTCTGTTTTGTTTCCTTAATAAATAAATAAATATATTCCACCCTAAGTACTTTAATCACCTCTGAATTACAAGTATTGTCGACCTAGGACTAAATTAAACCTTCCCACTGCAGGTCAATGCCCTTTGTCGTCTCGTCCTTATGTCTTGCTACATTTGGATGTCATTGTTCACACGTGCTGTGGATTTAGTGCTTTTTAGGGTAGACAGAGATCAGGGTTTCGCTTTAGGTTATCACTGTAAGGTATTTTAGCTTCATTGATATGGGATATTGACATAAAACGCAATTTGTAATATAAAACGATTATGTATTATGAAGTTTTACCTACTTTTCATCATAAACCGATTACTTAACTAATTTTACGATGAGGAAAAACATCGTGAGGAAACCTACCTGTTCATCGAACAGTTAATAGTGCTTGAAAATTGTCACATGTCTGACCACCTGTCACATTGAGTACTGACTATCTAGTCAACACGTGGCTTCGAGGTGACCATAGAATTACTGCCTTCGCAATTACTCCTGAACCTCTGACTACTATTGCCTATTATGTCGTGAACGCGTATGTATGTATGTTTCGAACTATCTTTTTTACGTGAACCGTACATTATAAAAGTAACTGTACAATATCCATCGCAGCTCCAATTAACCTAATATAGAGCGGACCATTTACGTAACCGATCTGATTCCTTTTTGGGATTTTGAGATTTATGTAGCAGCATCTGTTAGATATCTTCCTAGCTACAGTTCAACGACATTTTGGGTTCGTTTTTCTATAAATGACTTAGATACATATATAAATTCACGTCTTTCAATCCCTTTTGGGTGGACGGAACCCTGATGATATCTCCTAAGTCACTTTATACCGGAGAATTGCCTTTTATGGTACAGATATGTTCGATTGTTCATTTATAAATGCATGTGATCTGTACTTATCGTGACAGTTGGTATTAATGTCTATAGTCGCTTATCTATTTCTATCCTGACTTTACGGAATTTATATCCTGACTATTGCCTATTGCCTATTTAATCTACTACTATCTAAATATTCATATATATGCGCCATAAGACACTTGCCACTATATTTCATACCCTACAGCAAAATAGTAATTTCCTAAACATCTAATTATTTAGAAAACTTTGTTATGTTAACACACATAACATGTCTAATTAAGAAATCGTCGTCAAGACAAGAGTATACACTTATAAAATAAAGAATGGCAGCGTTATAAAAATAGTCCTCTATCAAATGAGTTTTAAATAAAATTAAAGATACAGTTACAGAAGGTTCACTCCTAATAAAAGATGTATACATTAAAATTAAGATTTAGACGCTTTAGAAATATAGCATCAGGATCAAAGTTATTTAATTTAGATACTTTCCACGTTCATCGATAAAATAATGAAAGTCATGTCAAAAGTATGGCCGCTGGTAAAAATGGTGTGGTTACGATTCCCTTGTCAGACTGTATGTATACATGTTTCGCAATCATAATCTTTTCCCATTTAAGGTATTTACGCCATTACCTCTGAGAGTGCCATCAAGTTCACTTGTGCAAATCTGCAATATGTGTATCATTTCATGTCACAGTATATGGACACATACCATTGCCTATTCCGAAGAAAATGCTGGTTTTCTCATGATTGATGTTTTCCTACAGCCACCTGCCTTGAGATGAAGTATGTAATGTGGAGTACAGAAGGACATGTCTGAGAAATGTTTATTAAGTAAAAGAAATTTGTCAGGATTGTTTAAGGCGGCGAGCGATTATCTCTGCCTATTCCGTAAGGGATAATTATTAGCGTGTTTGTAGTATCTATGGTTTACTTCAACATTTTGTTTAATAAAAAAACCACTTTATTCACAAAGACACAAGACCAACGACGATAGAAACAATGCGGAAACAACAATTTGATGAAGAAAAGGAATGTGGCGCCGTATGCTGGCCCGGGTCCTAAGTTATATATATATATATATATATATATATATGTATATACAGTATAATCTCACTAATCCGGCACTTCGATAGATCGGTACGTCCAATAATCCGGCATCCAAACTTATTCCGTACACGTGCTTACGTATTTGTTTTTTTTTCAAGTGAGAATAGTTTATATGTTAGTTAAAAATGTCAAATAAACGCAAACACAAGACACTAGATTTGAATAATGATAATCGAATACATCACATACATTGATTCCCTCTATGAAATGTTTTATTTTATTCATTTGCTATGACTTTTTCTCTATAATCCAGTAATCCGAACATTCCAATAATCCGGCACTCACCGGTTTTTAATAGTGCCGGATTAATGAGATTATACTGTATATATAACTTAGGACCCTTGTTGTTGTTGTTCACATAATGAAATGTGCTGTGAAGTTTTTATAAATAAATAATAATAAGATGATTAGTTTGTAATGAATGAATGGAGAGAACTCTCTGTACACAAATTTCCTTTTAGTGCCTATACATTGAACACACATTCACATAAAATGAGACGGGAGGGCTCGGATGCTAATATCAATGTAAACAAACGCTGTTTTGACTGCTTAAAGCTTTACTATAGAAGTTAAATTTGGAATTTAAGATGCGTTGAACTCCGAGTAGGTTTGTCTCGACTACGACAAGATATACACAATGTTAACCTCGGGGTAGTCATGGCGTAGTTGTGATCATGGAGTTTGCTAAGGGCTTCTGTCAAACAAATCCTATTGTTTTACTTAGTAGTTAGGGCCGAAAGAGGTAGGAAAGGAAATAACAATCGATTATAATCTCGTACTCGACTCGAACTTATAATTGATGTTAATTTGTCCATTTATTTTTAGTTAATTGAGCAATGAACTACAATTTTTTGTAAATTGCCTCTTATTACTGATAGTCTATTTAATAACTCATATTAATGCCAATATATATTATACGTAGGTACTTAAATGGGTGTGATTGAAGATTGAGAGATTTGTCAGGATCGTTCCAGGTGGCGGTAGTGTCTATCTATCCTGTTAGATACACAGAGGCGTGAATATATTTATTTATTAATGCCATAACAACTTCGATAGTAACGGAAGGTAACTGAGGAGATATTCATTTATCAAGGATTTGTGTACCAACGCATATATAGACGTATGTATAATATGTATTTCATTACAGTTATATTTTTAAAGATACCCCACTATGACTGATATAATTTGTTTAAAGTCAACTTAATTGACAGTTTATACATGTGAACATAATTGTTATTACAGATGCGACACTAACAAAAGCTGATGCATAACGAAGCAAAACGGTTGACGCAAATTAATGGTGAAAAAACATTAACAGTCCCTGGATGATTGACACTTACCTTCGCCTGAAAGTTTCGCTATTGTGAAAGCATTTGTAAAATTTCGCTCATTCTTTAACTAGCTCTTGAAGAGTGAACATCTAAAATGTCTAAAATAATTTACTTCGTCCTTTTATCAGCTAGTTTGGTCTCATCTTTCGACAGTTCAAATGTGCTATACAAACAAGTATTTCGATACCACAACGAGACGAGGGCAAAAGCGATGTTTGCCTACGAAGTCGTACAGAAAATTAGTACCAGTTTTCAACAATGGTTTTTCACTATCATCTTTTGTGATTTCACTTATTTCGAAAACCGAATCGTTAAGTATACGGAGACATATAAAAACGGATCTTCTGTTATCCTTCTAAGCAGTTGTCCGTCTAAAGATGAAAGTAGAGTTAAACCAAGAATAGGTACTCATGGGCAAACGTCCTATATAGTGTCTTCTGATAGACTATCGATAGATATGAACGAATACGTCTTGTCAGCTATAAAGAAAACAGGAGTTTGGAAGCCTAGAAGTGCTGTGGTATTCATCATCAATGTTCCAGTGGAAGTCGATAGCTATTTTTACTTTGACATGAAAACTCACTTCCAATTATTGTATAGCAGGAGGATTACTAACTCAGTTCTCGTTGTCTGGTCAAACAAGATCAGAATATTCACGTATAACCCTTACTTCGAAATCGTGTCGGAGGTTACAGGAATAACCGACATCACATCGCTTTTAAAGAAGCAATATTACAACTTGTACGGTAAAGAATTAAAGATAAGCGTGTTTAACAAAGTCTACGTAGCTGATGAGTCAAGACCTACAGGTTGCAATGAGGTACTTACAAAAACTGTCATGACAGTTCTTAATGCTACATGCGTAGGTGTTCCCCCTAGAGATGGGAACACTTTCGGGGTCCTCCTTGACAATGACACAGCCACAGGAGCCATAGCTGATCTTATTGACGGATATACTGAGCTGGAACTAAATGCTAGGATTCTACAGAGCTCGTATTTTGGATACATAGACACGACCTACCCTTTTCTTCAAGATGAGCTATGTTTTTTGGTACGGAAAGCTGGGAAACAATCTAGCTTTACCACAGTCATGCAGTTAATGAGACCTGTAGTGTTGGGAATTCTGCTAGTAAATGTATTGTTGTTGGTACTGATTGGTACGATTGCCTATAATTACGAGAGGAAACTCGGTATCTGTGAAGGAAGAAATGATAGTTCGGAAACGGTTATTGATCTCGTCAAATGTTTTATAAGGCAAACTGTGAATGTTACGTTTTTGGGACCAGTTTTTAGAATAGTTGCTTTGACCATCATGTCGTATTCTTTGATAGTGGACTGCGTTATTGATGTGAGTATAACACCTTTTAAGATGAACGTTATCTGTTGACTAAAGTAGTATATAACTAGTTCACACTATAATCAGTTGTGAGATATTTTATTAGAAATTTAATTGTTATTCCAAAACATTCTAAATTTTTCGCACTGGTATGAATTTCAATCGATCCGGTATATTTATAATGTTTATAGTGCTTTTACCAAACTGATATAAGAGTAGTCACTGTATTCCTATTTTCGTACAAGCAAATAATGTATGTATAGTCGATAATTCTTATACTTTAATAATGCCATATATAAATTTTACTCTCTTTACCAATTACATTAGATGCTTAATTCCAATAACCACTTTATATCTTTTCAGGGCATAATCACAACAGCCATCACCTATCCGAGATACAAAGCTGACATCAACACCCTATCAGGCTTGGCCAAAACCAACCTAACCCTCGGCGTTCACCATCGCCACTTCGACTTATTCATGGCCAGCTTAACCCCTGCACTGCAGAAGACATTTGAACCAAGAATCGAGCTATTTAACGACGAGAAAATCTTAAATTTTGTAGAAAAGAGACAGTTTCAATACGCAGTTTTGCTACGACGTTCCGACGCTCATTTTATTAGTAGAAAATTTGCCAATACAATCAACGGTAGACCTTTATTCCATACAGTGTTGGAATGTCCTGTACCTTGTTTCTTAGTGTATGGTCTGAGGTATGGCAGTCCATACTTGCCTAGTGTGAACAATATACTCATGTACTTGAGTGAGGGAGGTATTTTGAATTACTGGACCAAGGCAGATGAACATATACAGATACAAAAGAGAAATAGGATTTTCTATATTGCTGATAATCCTGAAAGAAGGCCGTTGAGCATGGAGAATTTACAGGAGGTTTTCTTGCTGTGGTTAGGGTGTTTGTTTGTGAGTGGAGTGGTGTTTGCTGTTGAAATTGGCCTGTCTATACTACGGGAGAAACTTTAGTAAATGATGAGATCGTGAATTGGAAATGCTTAGATAGTTGCATAGATATTGCATTTATTTATAATTTTAAATTTCTAAATGTTAAAAGCTTGGTAGCAGAAAACAGTTATTACTATATTAAGGCATAAAAAATTATTAACCTTTCAAGATCAAAAGTATGTAACATATGTATACGGTATTCTTAATTTGTTATATCTTACACTATTGGCATATATGTACGTACATACATATAATTTTAATGAAAACTTTCATAACTTTCGTTGCTATCACTACGTTAGGAAAAGTGCATAGTTACCTATTTTAGTTAATAATCAATAAAGTGCTCCCTTCTCTTCCTGTCTATTTTTATTTCAATGTTTAACTTGTAATGTAGCAGTTTATTAGGATAGCCAAAACACGCCTACTGAAAATTATACGTCAAGGACTATTCTAGAAGTCGTTGCGATTGTGTTTCGAGTAAACTTAGTGTGAGGAGTTGGTTCGTGATTTGAGGTTATTTAACGGCAAATTAACACATAAGTTTATTAGTTGTAGTTTTTTCAGTTATTAGTCCAAAGAAAAAAGCAAGATGTTTATTTTGTCCTTATGTGAAATGACGAGGATTTTCTCATAAATGTAACAGAACTATACCTATTTAGTTTTGTATCGTATAATTTCACCTGTTTAACTGTAGCACGAAACAATAATTATTATATAATTTATAGACAAAAAATGACTACTACTGATTACTATGTTTGGAAAAAAAATATATAATATACTTTAATTACGTAGTAAATATTAGTTTCTGCTTTGGCGACTCACCTAACCTAACCTAGAGAACGTTATTGAGCTGCAATTTCAGCATCAATTCGTCTCGTAAGATTAATTTTACGTTTTGTATATTTTATTTCTATGCTTAATACTAAAAGCTTCAAATCGTTAACGTTAAGCTTTGTTATAGTATTCAGAATATTCTCTTGAATTAATTCAGTCTCAGCGCTGCTTCAGCGCGGATCACCCGCGTTACGGTTAAATAAAAAATAATTATAAAAATAATAAAAACACAAATCGATAAAATTACATAAAAAGTATCTAATATTATTAAGTTTTGAAAACGACTATAAATTATATCGAAAACGAATCAGCAATTGAATATTCGATCTGTAAATCGATTTATTTGTTTGATTATCGTGTTTGTGTTATTAAGTTGGTTTATCTGTCTTTTGGATTAACAAAATTAAAAGGTTTGTATGCATTTTTCTGCGTATTTTATTAGAAAATTATGTGTTTATGTCTCACGATTCACGCGTATTTAAAACAAGGAAATCTAGTCAAAAGTGGTTTTCAAACGGATACCAAAAAGGATCTGATTTGCTAATTTATATTATAATGTCTAACCTTGTAAAATCTTTATCTATCCATACTAATTTAACAGAGTTTCCGTATTGGAAATATCGTTTTAACATCTTAAATCGATTAAAATTTATTTATTATATATAAAAATAATACGAGTAAATTATATACGCTATTGTGTACGAATAAATACATTAAATGATAAAGATTCAATAAAAAAGAAAATGGCGACCCTTCACTATACTACGAATATTATTCTCAAAGCATGCGGATGTGACGTCATAAGCCAATGAGACCCGACAAAATTCGCCAATGTTAATGTAATCACAATTGAAATTATTGTTGTAACACTGAATATTTTTCATAAAAATAAGCAGTGTACTATATACTATACATATTGTGCAGCGTGTCGTCCTTTGCATACATACATTTGATATATAAATAAAGGTATATAAAATACTCTATATTTCTCGATAGCAAGAACTTAATTTAAATTTAACCTGTCCTTTGGTTCAAAGATGTAAGAAAAGGAAATATATTTAAGGATGATAGACACTATTCTATAGCACCGCTTACGACAAGCCAGTAAAACAACCAGATATATTTAATGAAATGTAATTTTTATGTGTTGTGTATTATATAATCCAATTATTGTCTATGAGTTCTATTGAATATTGTATGTAATTGATGTGGATGTGTCAATAAAAATATTATTATTTAATTAGGTCCCAAACCAGCATAAAACTGACGCATAATAGTTAGTATTTACATGACTGCATGTCTAGATTTAGGTGCAAGCTAATTTCGCCCTTCGGTACAGGTGATTCAGAAAGCATTGCGTGTTTTGGCACAATAGA
Source organism: Leucoptera coffeella (assembly GCA_030578115.1). Lineage (NCBI taxonomy): Eukaryota > Metazoa > Arthropoda > Insecta > Lepidoptera > Lyonetiidae > Leucoptera > Leucoptera coffeella. Next base: position 848,329 of record JAMBLF010000007.1, read on the forward strand.
ACCGCGGTGCATTTGCAGACCAATTTCCCTTTACTTGCTAATGGTTTGTAGGATCGATATTCCTGTGGCGGTTGAAAGGTTTTTTGTTTATACTAAAATTTAAAAGAAAGAAAATATTTATTTTTATCAGATATACCTTCAATTCTTACATATAATTTCAAACAATGAAAATACACACTACATATTTGATATAAAAGATTATATCACGATATTATTATAAATATTTTGAGAAACGATAAAAAACTTAAATACATACATTTATTCTATTGCAACACGTATTTTGCAACTTTCATAAAGACATCACTGTTGACTAGTATATCATCGTGTTCTATAATAAACATAATTCTTTTGGAAGTACAAAGAAACTCCGGAGAATAAACTTGCTATTATCGGTGGTATTTTTGGAGCCAATAACATGCAACATTGGTGAGCAGTCTTCAACTGAATGGATCTCACATGATATTCTGAAATGAAGTTTATACATACATAATTTCTACACATATATTCACGCTTTTACGTCCCTAATGGGATAAGGCGAGGATAGATAGCCATCTGGAATCCTCACAAATCTCTTTAGGTTCACTCAATCCATCCTCAAGCCTTCCCATATCTCCTCTTCTGCGTACACCCGCCTTAAGAAGAATGTTTCCAATTTGATAGTTTATAACATTCTTTTTAGTACACAAACTAGCACGGGTTTTACTTACGAGTAAACTGTTATTCTTCGATGCGAAATACCCTTAATAACCTAATATACCTGTACGCTCTCATTCAATAATATCGTAATATTGGGTTATTTTAGTTGATCTTGTTTGGCGTAAGCAGGCTTTAAACCCTCGCTTTTGCAATATTTCGTGGAATACAAAATATTTTGGTGAGCATTTATCTTAGCTTTAGTACGACGCGCTTTGGCAACCTGCCATTACATTTTCAACTATATGACTGGGCACCAAGGTCGGTTTATTTATGTTGCACTGCACTAATCAATGAATAACATTATTTATTATGTACACATAGTAGTTCTAATTATATTTGTATGATATATCGAATATTGAATCATAAGTGTTGTGTCATTGTAGAATTTAGCTCAGAAATTCATCTCCTTACGTGACAGTTGGTCTTATATGCATACCTCCGTGATGTATATGACGACCTCCGTGGCGCGATTGGTTAAGCACCTTAACGCTAATCGTGAGGTCCCGGGTTCGATTCCCGGTGGAGGCAGAGTTAAGAACTACGCTTTTCTTCTGCTTTCCAGTCTGGTTGTTGATATATGCTATATATGTATTTATGTATATATAATATGTATATATTTCGTAAAAATACGTTGACTAGTACCCTTAATACAAGTCTTAAATGAACTTACCAAGGGGCTAGTTCAATTGGTGTAATAATGTCCAATTATTATTATTATTATATATCACCATGCGTAAGCGTCGTCGTCTACATAAATGCTGCCTATTACCTATATGCCTCTTGATAGGATATGGACATGATAGCATATGATACCATGGACTATTACTTATAAGTGCTAACTACAATATCAAAATAATAGTTGGTATATATTGGTTGGCTATATTGAAAAAGAGTGACGTTAGGAGTACCTATAACCGCCGAGTGTGTATGAGAAGGTGTATGAGTGTCAATGAAGCGAAAGTGGTCTGTCAGGATCGGGACAAATGGGGATCCGTGATCTCTGCCTACCCCTTTACAGGGAATCAGGCGTGATTTGTACGATCAACAGCTTCTAGTACTCAAAAGCCTAAACGATTGCCTTGATAACTCAAACGTCTGCCTCTAAAGGGTATAACACACTGTCATAATGTTTATGTTCTATTAAACTTATACATTTTTCTTTCAGAACTAAATAAAAATTCACAAACACTGTTTTCCCATTAGGTGACGTAATTGTGTCACGCGACCGTTCACGTTTACGTACCTAGCTGACAACGTAAATAAAATAGCGATCGTTATTCCCTGTGGGGTGGTCAGAGTTTGTAAGTAGTCAAAGACTGTTGTATGGACTGTTACTTTAGGCAGGTGCTGGTTTTTTGATCTTGAGGTAGAGTTTCTCACCGTATGAGTAATAATAATATATGTTATATATATATGTTATAATATATGTTATATATGTTTATGTTATAGGTTAAGTTGATATTAGATAACAATGTTATATTTTTGTAAAAATCGTGTTACTCTACCGCATTAGGGTTATCCTGTAATGGTAGGGCTTAACTTAGTAATAATAAATAAATAAATGAATGTTCCATATATATTTGAGATTATAAATGTTAACAAAAAAGACAATCGCGTTCACGACCATTAATCCTTGCGGGGTAGTCAGAGGTTCGGTTTTCATCTCTCTACATGTAGTAATTTTATGGCCACCTCGAATCCACGTGTTGACCAGATAGTCAGTACTCGATGTTAACCAAATTTAATATACAATAATTATTTAACATGAATACAAAATTGAATTGGTGATAATAGATTATAGTTCATGTACAAGTTTAAATGACTTTCAATCAAATTATATTTCGTAAGAAATAATTTTTATATCCGAAATTACAATGTTTACTGTAGCTATCTCAAAAGACATAACAAGTAATATATTGTTAGTGCTTAGGGAAAAACTATTACCATTTTTTCTACTGTAGAATATACAGGGTGGCGCATTCAAAACGGTCAGTATGGGAAAGTCTGAAACTATAAAAGATACGAAGATTTGTTCTTAGGAACCATGTCACCGATTTTGATAAAAATAAAAACTGCATTCATACTTTCTTTGAAAAATCAACTGTATCCAGTACGGGAATCGAACCCGGTTGCTTTGAAAAAATAAACTGGACCTTTTCACTTTTTCTTTTGAAATATCAATTTTGTAGGTCTTAAGCTGTAAATGTCTCCATGAAACATGACGTCGAAAATGAATAAAACGCATTGTTTTGACATACTTTAGTTTATCATAGTAGGTTTTCTAAGTGACCACCGTTGTTTTCAATACAATATTCAACACGTTTAGGTAACGATCTTACTATTGAATTTTGTATTTTCATGTGGTGAATTTGCGTTACAATTGACTTTATTGCTACTTTAAGGTCTTCAATGGTGTCATAGTTTGTTTTGTAAAATTCATCCTTAACGTAATCCCCCAAGAAATTTACTTTTTTAATAACACGTCATTGTAAGTGGACTTTTCTATAGATTGTTAGTTTTTGATTACTGTAGATAACAAAACCTCTTTAAAGGATTAATGTAATGCTAATGCCACATGATATGGTGTATGTAACAAGTAGAGAGGTACAAAACTACAAACAGCCATAGAGAGTATTTTACATGTCTGTTGAATATTGTAACGGTGTATGGAAACTACTATGATAAACTAAAGTATGTCAAAACAATGCATTTTATTCATTTTCGATACCATGTTTCATGGAGACATTTGCAGCTTAAGACCTACACAATCGATAATTAAAAAGAAAAAGTGAAAAGGGCTAATTTATTTTTTCAAAGCAACCGGGTTCGATTCCCGTACTGGATACAGTTGATTTTTCAAAGAAAGTATGAATGCAGTTTTTATTTTCATCAAAATCGGTGACATGGTTCCTAAGAACAAATCTTCGTATCTCTTATAGTTTCAGACTTTCCCATACTGACCGTTTTGAATGCGCCACCCTGTATAAAGTTGGATAACACAAATGATTCTTTTATATCACAAACAAAACGCAAAAAATATCTCACATATATATATATATATATATATATATATATATATATATATCTATATATATATATATATACACACTACTATATCTTAAATGATTGACTAAATAACTGTAGCATAAATAAAAAGGCAGATTATAGAGAAAAGCGGAACTAAATTATACTTTAGTAACGGAAAAACAAAGTGTAACAATTATCAACAAAGTTTTAACTAACAAAACAAAATTGCTGTCGTTCATACATAGATAGTTACGTAAAGAAGCTAAAATTCTTAAGCATTGAAGAGGATAATTGAAATTGTAGTGTGAGAAATATTTGGTTATTTACGTCAATGCCATTGTGTAGCCCGGATATACTTTATTCCCAAGATGGATCGAGAATCAACACATTCCACACGGTTCACCAAGCTTCAATGACATGAAACATACATATAAACACATCGTTTTATCTCTGCTGGGTTGGACAGAACTGCGGTGATTATATTTGCAACCATATTACGGGTATAAAGAAATTCTTTGATTCATATTCGGACGGATGAGATGAGGAAACCTACCTGTTCTTCGAACAGGTAATAGTTAGTGCTTGTAAATGGCTACATGGCTTACCACCTGTCACATTGAGTACTGACTATTTGGTCAACACGTGGGTTCACTACCTTCGCAATTGCGGAGATGGAAACCTGAACCTCTGACTACCCCGTAAGGGTTAATGGTCGTGAATGCGTTTGTTTTGTTTTTTTTTTAAAGATGGTGACAATTTTTCTGTGGTAACTTATAACGAAAATAATTCTGATGGCCTTAATATGGAATAATATTTAGAGACTATTATAGGCTATTCGCGTTAAGTAAATAGTGACGTCATGCTATTCAGAGGGTAAACTGACCAATTAGGCGTTAGTTAATAGTAAACTAAGTTACATTGACCAATCGCAGACAACCGTTGTCACGTCTCAATGGTCAAATTGCGGGAACACGATGACGTCACTATTTTCTTAATGCGAATATACTATAGTATATACGTTAATAAATTCTATTGACAACTTAACCCTGCATTGCATTCTTTGACAAAAGAGTAACGTAAAAAAGGCAGGTAGTTAGCTTCCTAATTATGATCCAGATAAGCGTAATACTCTTGTCTCAGTGTAAATACATACATATCATGACCATTTCCCTACAGAGGAGTAGTCAGAGATAACGGACCCTCATTTGTATCGATCCTGACAATCCATTTTCGCTGCATTGACATCCATATACCTCCTCATACACACTCGGTGTTATATCGGCGGCAGCACTAAGCGGTTATGTCTGAGTGAATAAAATTAAATGAATATCTTGTTAGTTACCATAAATATTCCTGTAATCGATTTAAGCCCCCTTTACATTATCCAAATCACGCGTTACTAGGCAACCAAACCCAAACATTACTTAACAAGTAAAAGTAATCCGAGAATTGTCACGAATTAGTGCTTATAACCAGGTCATTAAGGGTCATTGTAGCTTACACCTACTTTTTAGTTTATTTTCCGTGCTCATAGTTCATTGACCCATAGGTAGGAATTGACATAATGAAAGTATTTAATAATAGAACATAATTAAATGCTCATCAAAAATACTGAAATGTACACCAAAATATAGATAAACGCACAGCTAAGGTTAGGTGTGGGTCGCGACTGTTTTAGTTTGGTATACAATTCAGTATTTTTGGTGTGCATTTTATTATTATTTGATGTTCGTTTAAATACTTAGCCCTTAATAATACTTACTCATTGTAGGTATTTAGTTTCAAAATTAAACTATAATACTGTTAGTTGTTGGATCGACTCCAATGAGCCAATTGAATTTGCCTGCTTTTCATATAAACAATACGGAATCTACATTTTACGGAATTCTCCTAGAGAAAAATATCTTTAGGAAACCTTCCTAATTTTTCGAAGAATAGTCAAAGTTTGTATACATTGTCTAGTATCACAACCTGTTAGCAGGTGACTATATAGTGATAAGTAGGTTCGACGAGGTCTTAAATGTCCACTCTACTCCGTGTAATTCTTTCTGGATAAACCTCTTACAACTCAGTAGTACATGTATGTCATTCCCATGTAAATCTGGTTCTTAAATAATATGATGATTAGCCATTAGATTAGATATCTTCTATGAAACCAAAAATATCTTCAAATTATGGAGATGTACGTGCAAATTTTTCATTATATTTCCTCTAAAAAAAATTAATTGCTCTTTATTTAACATAGGGATAGTAAAATCACTTATTGAAAGTAAAAAAAAAAACATTTTCACATGAAAAATTGTCCTTTAAATTAGATTATCGTAAAAAAAGGACAAACTGTAGAGAAGAAATGCCAAGAAGATAACTTTAGAGACAACAATCGCTAGATATACATACATACCATATAATTGTATATAAACACATATATTAGTACGTGTATATGTGAGTACATGAACACACATGTAAACACGAGTATTGTCAGGCTATTGGACTGAGATGACGGGATGTGTTTATAAAAATAGCGCACTCACTTGGAGTTAGGTCATGGTTATTTCAGTTCGCTAACTGTACGTACAGACAAACGTCAAATTACTTTAACATACATTTGTATACATCACGCTCGTTTCCCTACAGAGGAATAGGCAAATATTACGGATCCCTATTTATAACGATTATAACTTTCACTTCATTGGTAATCATATACCTCTTCATACTTACTCATTATACTACGGTGCGGGAAAAACATCGTGAGGAAACCTACCTGTTCTCAGAACAGGTAATACTTAGTGCTTGTAAATGGCGACATGGCTGACCACCTGTCACATTGAGTACTAACTATCTGGTTAACACGTGGGTTCGAGGTGGTCATAGAACCTTCGCAATTGCGGAGATGGACACCTGAACCTCTCACTACCTCGTAAGGGTTAATGGTCGTGAACGCGTACGCTTAACTTACTCATTACATAACTTTGAAATAACAATAAAAGACAAACAAAGACAAACGCGTTCACGACCATTAATCCATGCGGGGTAGTCAGGGCTTCAGGTTACTGTTCTTACCGGCATGTCATACGAGGCGACTCAGGGACCAGGGGTAAAAAGAATCTATTGAGAGATGGGGTAGCAACCTGTTGCCATTTTCCATATTCATGCTAAAATTGACCAAGGAGATATTGTTGTCTCTGAGGTTCTATCCATTCCGAAGGGGATCAAAAGTCTTAAATATGTATAAAAGACAACATGAGGAAAATAGTCTTCCAAAATAGTTCACTTTATTAGCGTGTATTTCTGTGTACAATATATCAGCGATATTCGTTTGGGAATATTGCCAAGTCCTCTATAAACACTAGTATACTTAGTAAAATAATTTCTACACATATGTATTTAGAGTACTCCACTTAAATCTTCGGCTATTCATTTAGTAATGGTTATGTATTTTATGTACTAAAGGTGAAAACAACCCCAACAAATTCATGCTAAAAAGTGACCTAGGAGATACAATGCCTCTAAAGCTATTTCAATGGAGATTAAAGAACTTATTTGTTATTATATATTTTATTATATTTATTATTAAAGAACGTTTATGTATCAATGTAGTAAAGGCTATTACGACCCCAAAACTAAAGTTAAATGTAACTATGGACATATTATGCCCCGAACATTCTGTCCATATCAATAGTAATTAAAGTAAAATGTGTATGTAGTATAATATAATACTGTAGAACACTATTACACCAATTGAATCAGCCCCTTGATAAGTACATTTAAGACTTGTGTTAAGGATACCAGTCAACGTATATTTAAAAAATATATACTTATTATAGATAGATAAATACATATATAACATATATAATCAACGACTAGACTGAAAAGCAGAAGAAAAGCATAAAATTCTTAACTCAACATCCACCGAGAATCTTTGGGACCTCACGATTAGCGTTTAGGTGGTTAACCAATCGCGCCACGCAGGTCGTCATATGTAGTAGTGTTATTCGATTTTTTTGTTATGAAATCGAAGTATTGTTCAGAGGTTCATTTACCTTGAATTGTAGGTTAGTTCAATGTAAATAGACGAAGCTTTTGTCGCCACCTAATTAGCTCTTCGGGGCAGATAGCATGCCAACAACATTTTCAAAATACTCATTATTTGGAGTGACCTAAATAATGAATGTTTCACAATATTGTTGGCATGATAGTATGTTAGTAATAGTCTTTGTTTGAAAATATGTAACTATTATACATACATACGTACATACATATACATTCAAGTCCTCTAATCCCTTTCGGAGTGGACAGAACCTTGGCGACGAATATGTATTATTCTTAACATGAATATTGGGGTTGTGATGTTCTATGGAACATTGGTGACAGGTTGCTAGCCTTATGCAAATATTATCATCATCGGGTAGGAATGAAGCTGGTTTTTTGAAGTTGCATTCAATTAGACACAAAAATAATCCTATTAAGCCAACGACCTATCAACTGAAACCTTGTACCTCAAAAGATGATTAATGAGCATGTTTTCAATCACAAGTAGGCAAACCAATCTCTTTGTTTCCACAATTATGACAGTTATTCATTATTACCTACATATACACATTCGCCTACATTACGCATCCTACACATTGAATAAGATTTGAGCCGTGACCGAATTTTCTTATAAACGCATTCCGAAATATTTGGGTTTATTGGATGGGCATGTTTTTTATATGTTTTCTATAAATGTTTGGGAATGCTTGCATCTGTTATGTTATGTCTCCGAATGTTGTACTATATTTTGTTGCATCGTTTGGAGTGGATAGAACCTTGGCGATGTTATATGTCATTGGTCATCGGTTGGTATTACTATTGAGGCATTTATATGAAATATTAAGTACATTACTCCATAGGGTCCATTTGGCTGTTTTCCTGCGGCATGTCAGAAAGAAGTCAGAATACATGTGTCCACTGCTGTACTTATGCCTCTTTCACATAGGTCTAGCTGCGACGGGTATGATCTAGGTCAGACCGGTTTCTTTTATATATTTTACAACCACTTTACAGCTGGTCTGCATATGTCATAAATGAACTTGATAATATCGGTTTTAACACATATAATTATTTTCTTTTTTCCAGTATCCGGCACCTACAACCGAACAAACAGCCAACATAACCGAACGAAAGCGCGCTAGACGCAACGACCAAGTGGTGACGTCACAAAATGGCGTCCCGCGAAAATCCGACCTCCAGCAAGCCCGCCATCGCTTGTGAAGAAAACAAGCGAACAAATGACGACCGATTCATCACGAAGATGAAAAACATCGTCGAGAAACTCAGATTAGAAAATGCGACCCTCAAAAAGGAGTTAGATGCTGAAAGAACAGGTTTAAGGACCTTGAAAGCTCAGCACGAATCTAGCCTAAGAAGCCTGAATCTAGAATGTAAGAGACGAGAAGACTGCCTCGAGAGACAGTTGAGGACGGCCACGTCAGTGGAAAAGTTAGAAGAAAATGGTACAGACAGTGAAACTGTACTGAAAAAGTATATAGGAGAAATTCAGAGCTTGAAGGCAGCGAATAAAGAGTTACAAGAGAAATTGAAGGTATTTGTAATATATTATAAAACAAAGTTATAAAGTATACATAAGCTTTAATTGTAAGCTTATGCAATTAAAAATTTTTGATTACAAAATACTCCTGCAAAAAACTCTTAGCTATATTTTATAATTGTTATGAATTTGCTATTTCTTTCTTCCAGGGGCAAACATACATATACAACTAGTTAATGTAAATACGTTCCCCTTAGATGCATATTGTTTGTAAACTATCTCCGTGTCCAAAATAAACATCTTTCTTGTCTTGCAGGTCGCACAATCGGCGGAGAGCGCTCGAGCGGCCGAGCTGCGCGCGCAACTAGCAAAACACGCGGCTCTCGAAAACGCCGCTCAAAAGGACGCGCGTGCACAGACGCACAAATTGGTAACATTTATATACATACATACATTCACGCCCTTTATTCCCTTTGAAGTGGACAGAATTTTTGAGATATCATATCTCTTTGGTCACTTTGAAGATAGTCATAAGAACTCCTTGGTTAAAAGCTAAACTTTTATATCGGGGACTTGATTATGGATATAGGTATGGGTAACAGGTTGTAAAAATATTGCCCAATAAAAATATTACATTATATACTTACGGTACGCCAGAATGAAATGCAGCTGGTTTTATTCTATTTTCTTCCCAGCCAGTAAGGTAATTAATTATGTATTGTAATTGTCAATATCTTTGAAGACAGCGCTTCTCTATATACATCACTTCAGTCGCTTTGAGCACACAGAATAACTTAAATAATTCCAATCACATATATGTATATCTATTCATATATCAGCTAAAATATGTCTTAATAGAAATACTTTTATATATATATATATATATATATATATATATATATATATATATATAACACATCCATAACATCTTTTGCACGATAGTCAAGCCTTCACAATTCAATTAACGATCTTTAAATAGCCATACTCTTAAGACAGTGGTCATTCAAGTCTCTAGCTACCCTTGAAACGTTTTTTTACGTGATGTTAATACCTATATCTCGTTTTGTTTGCAGCTGGAGGAAATCAAATCGAAGGAGCGAACAATAGGGCAGCTCCAACGAGAAAATGGGAGGCTCAAAGCTATGGACAACGAACAGGTATTTAATCATATATTTGTACATACATACCTACACATCACGCCTGATTCCCTGTAGAGGTGTAGGCAGAGATCACGGACCCCCATTTGTCCCGATCCTGACAGACCACTTTCTCTTCATTGACATTCATACATTCTCGGCGGTTATAGGTACTCCTCAAGTCAACTTTTTTCTGTTATATGTCTTATTAGCGCGGCCCCTACGTAACCGCCCTTCCACTTCACTCATATATATTCCTTTTGTCAATCTGCTGTCTAATATCTTTGTGATAGTAGTAAAAGCATAAAGCGTGAATTCGACGTAGCTCAGTCGTTTGGGGCTTGACTCTGTATCTGTGGGTACAGGGTTCAAATCCCGCTTGAGCATGTATCAATGGAAATGATTAATAAATTTCCATGTACATATTCGTAATAAAAATACACTAACGAAATGCTACGGTGAAGCAAAACATTGTTAGAGAACCTACTTGTTCCCAGAACAGGTAATAGTTAGTGCTTGTAAATTGCGACATGGCTTACCACTTGTCACATTGAGTACTGACTATCTGGTCAACGCGTGGGTTCGAGGTAGCCAGAGAATTAATACCTTCACAATTGCAGAGATGGACACCTGGACCTCTGACTACAACGCAAGGGTGGTTGGTCGTGACATCGTCTATTTTTAGTAACATTTGTAGTGAAAACCGAAGTCTTAAAACCTCTGACTACCATCAAAAGGTTATCGTCCGTTGATACTTATGCTATTGAAATTCCCTAAATTATGGGGCAACCATATCATCGGTGGCTGATTCTCACTGACTCTAAGCTTTGAGTTACATAGGATGAGTCGACACAAGTGAAAGAATGGTGATCGTGCATACATTAATAAAAATATTGTAATTTGAATTTGGAAATTGTGAAGTTCGAAAATTGAGAAATGTGTTTTCTTTTCTGTTTTGTACTAGGTTAGAGAAATGAGTATAACGATCTTAGATCTCTTAATTCCATTTAAAACATAGAAGTATTTATAATAGATTAGGGATAAGTATGTAGGTCAATGAAGCGAAAGTGTTTTATCAGGTTATACATACATACGGATCCATGATCTCAGACTTCCCCGCTGTGACCATCCTGTGTATGTATGTACTTTTAACAGAACTGCAACATATTATCATTTGAGATCCCATCCACATAATGACCATTTTAAACATTGCTTAACTTCGGTAATCAAATCGATGGCAGCAAAGTGTATAAAGACATCTACAAAAACGCAATTTTACAGGGGAGCGAAAAACGTGCAAAATCGGTGTATTTTCTAAACCATACATACAATGTTTATGAAATTTTCAGGAATGGTATTTAATATTACTATTTATTAAAAATTATTGAAAAATCTTTATATTAGTTTGTAGTTTTTGAAATACGGTACTTGTTTTTTTTTACGCTGTGTTATAGAATCAAGCAATAAAGACAACTGACTGATGTATCTATTTACTTTGTAAAATTAAATAAACTTTTTAATACAAAATAAACACGTTATTTGCAATAAAAACCATTAACATATGTATAAAAACTAATTAAACAAATAAATTATATATCTTCGTAAAGACAAAGTAATATTTTCTAGCCAAATAATGCACATGTCTTTAGTAACACTGGAGTGTTTAAACACGTCTTTATCTACTTCATACTAATATACATAAAACTCAAGAAATATTATTATATAATTACAATCATTTACTTGTAAAATCAAATATATTATTGAGATTCAGTTAAAGTATGGCATTCCTATTTATTTTAATTGTTTTAATGCTACATTAGGGGGATTTTTCGTTAACTTAAACTTTATTTAGAACTATATTTGATTATAGTTTTTATTTTTATATATTACATTAAGTATCTTTCTTATTCACGTAGAAAACAAAATAAAAATTTGAATGTAAGTAAACGAAAATGTATGAAATAAAATAGTCTAGTAAGTCTTCTCGTTTTGTCTCAATCACAAAGTAGGTTGAATAGGAACTATTCATCAGTGTCAACGTCTCCTTCATCACCTAGACCATGTTTTAACTCCTTAAAGAAGTTGTGATCAGATGGTGGGATTAGATTTTGCAAACACAAAGACATAATCATTGTATTTGGCAGTCGTGATTGATATTCCTGCATTATAAGAATTTGAGAGTTCCAATGGAATGGTTTCATTCTGCTGAGACCGTGCCTTTTTTGCAACATTCAATGATCATAGACATTTCATCTAAATATCTAAATCGTAATTTTAAGATTTCATGTCTGACTTATTAGGTTGTACCAATGTTTCGCGTACACCAAGTCCTGGTTTTTTTAAACATGTGTAGGTACTGTTCTAGAGACTTTTGAAGTTCAGAATTTCGTTTTAGCTCACTTCAACAACTGCATAGGGTTTATTATTGAGTTTACTCCAGCGAACGCAGGTGTACCATTCTAGAGACAGAAAAGCTGTTTAGTTTTAGAAAATTAATGCATGGACGCTGTCTCCTTCTTGTTATGTATGACTTTTTTCTAAAAAGCGAAAGCAAATACGAATATGTTAGGTAATGAGTGCTGGGTTTGGCAGAAGAATCATGAAAGCAAAATTATTGTGGTAGAGATGAGGTCCCTCAGGAGAGTGTGTATTGTTAGGTTCTGTGAAAGGCTACGGTATAGTGTGATGCGTGAACGTTGTGCTATGAAAGAAGATTTAGAGACGAAAATAGAGATAGGTATGTTACGGTGGTTTGATGTATGGATGGATTAAACGGGGGAGGCCGCGTAGAACTTATTGACATCAAATTGGAGACATTCTTGTCAAGGTGGGTGTAAGTAGTGTGAAGAACAGAAGAGCATGTATGATAAGGTTAATGGGTGTGAGTGAAGCAAGAGATATTTTGTCAGAAACCTTTCAGATGGCGATCGATTGTCTCTGACAATTCCTAAACACAAACTTATAGAAAAACAATACGGTTCCGGTTCTGACCACCGTAACTATTCTAGACCCTCTGCAGCTTTCCTTCTAATGTAATCGTAAGGGCAACTGACAACTTCGTTGGAACCCCTTTTTGCCACAGTTTCATCCCTCATGTAGCAAATTGCTTTTATCAAACCCTAGTCGAAGATGGTGAAGTTGTATATTGATAATTTTTTTTGAACTAAAAAGACTGGGGATAGCGTACCCATACGCTGAATAAACGACCAGATTCAACTTGCTTCATCTGCTGGGGAGTTGCAGGAAATGCTCACGTGTGTGGATCATGCACTTAAGATGAGAGGTATTAAGCGAAAAATATGAAAGTAGAAAGGAACGGAAGGACATTGTAAAGTTGAAATTGATAAGGAGATTGTGGAGCTAGTGAATGACTTTGTATAACAGGGATGCCTTTTTACAAGGGATGGTACTATCTATGAACTTGCGAGCATGATGATATGTATTGATGTAAATGTAATTGATGTTAATGTAAATATGTATGGATGTGTATATGGGGTGGACAGAACCTTGGAGGCATAATAATACCTCTTAGGTCGCTTTTTAGCATAAATATTAGAGATGTTGTGTCATATACAACATTGATGACAGATTGCCAGCCCATCGCCCAAAAGATTCCACCTAATTAGCATTGTTACGTCATAGACTAGAACGGGACTGGTACGTATCTACGACGTAAAATATAATAATATAGTATCTTTTATTTAGGGATTGCGTTTCAAATTCTTCTAGGATGCCCTCTTATTGTATAAGAGCTTTCTCGATATCTGAATTTACTGAAAAAAAAATATTTCGATCTAAATACTTGTATGAAGTGGTTGTAAATAGAGACATCTGAGTAGTATCGTCCGCAGTAAATAATGACACCTGCCAGATATCTGCATTTACGCCGTAATAACCTCAAGTTTTGAATTAGTCTAAATAAGAACGAAATCAACTTCGAATAAAGTAAAACGTATTAAAAGTTATTAAAATATATTTAAAATAAATGTCTTACATAAACTTGTTCTTTCCATAGTTTCTGTTTAATTAATTTGTTAAACCGGTGCTGTCGTTAATTTCTTTCTGGACGCCTTTTTTGCCATATTTAACAGTATTTTGTTCCTTGTCACACTTATTTTTTCTTCTTTTTAATATAAAATCATCTAGTTTCATGTGCAACTCAAGAATATTATTTTTAAATATTTTTTTTCTGTAAAACATAACCTGTCCGCGCAAGAACATGACAACTGCCACTTGTTCTTGTTTACGCCAGATTACGGGCCGCAAACTCCCGCGCAATTACGAACATAGTTACATGTCACTGTTTACGTTGCTTGTTTTAAAAAAAGGAGGGTATATATCTTTAATTACGTCCGAAAAAAACCACAATAATAGAAAAAAATATAATTTTGTTTCGTGAAACGTTAGATATTGATATAATATGCTATTTTCTATAAAAAAAACATTTTGTAAAAATTGCAGTTGTCCGTAATTACTTTGCTGCCATCGAAATGAGAACCACTGGTCGATGGTTATTAGATGACTCATAATATTTAGGAGCATTCTTTTACTTATTTTACTCGATCGCATATTTGCATAAATATGTCAGGAACGTGTTTTGTTTAGTTTTTTGTTCCCTATACACTGATATGGGAGGTGAATCGACCTTTCATCCCTTTCGGGATGGACAGAATCTCTGCGACACTATAATAACTCATAGGTCTCTTTTTAGCATGAGTATTATATAATACGACACTATTTAATAATGGAACATAATTAAACGCCCATCCAAAATACTGACATGTACACCAAAATATAGCTAAACGCACACCAAAGGTAAGGTTTGGGTTGGGACTGTATTTTGGTGTACAAAACAGTATTTTTAGTGATAATTTTCATATTATTTGATGTACGTTTAATTCTATATACGCTATAATTATACATATAATAATAATTTAACTATAAGTATTTATGAAAAAATCGTTTTACCAAATATATTAGAAGTAACTTTAGTACTTATTTGGAATTTTAGTATCAGATTGTTAGCCGTTCGGCCAATAGATTCCATTTACCCCTAGTCCCTTAACCTCCTACGACATACCAGGAAGAACGGCAGCTAGTTAGCATTCTTTATACGTCCCATACCGCACGGGACTCCAGACTAGCTCAGCTATATATCCTTTAGTAAAGAATTTTTGTTCGCAACGAAATTTGCATATTATGGCCGGAACGTTCTTTGTTCCTTTAAACAATTCACGTTGAAGTACTTGAGGTAAGTTAAATCGTGAATGCAATGACTATATTATAAGGTAAACATCACGACTTGAATCCACTTCGGTGTAGTTAGAGACTTCAGTGATTTGTTTCGAGAAGGTCGTTGACCATTTGAAGTCTTTTTTTGCTACAGATTACGGATATTATGTTAATTTTTTCCGCTGCCTCTAAACAGAAACATACTAGTATGAAACTGAATTAAGACAGGTTGCTTTCAGCAGAATTTATTTTATACATTTTCGTTATTATAATTACAATTGAATTTCATTTCCGATTTGATAGTAATATATTTTTTCGTCGCTAAAATTTTAAAGTGATGAATATAAATAAAATAAAATTATAAGTATAAAGAAACCACAGAAAAAACCTACCTACCTACTAATATTACGTAAATATACCTTGTGAGTAAACCGTGTAACAATAATACTTTAACTACTTTTCTACGTAAGGACACATTTCGTTTTGTCTCCTAAAGATTTATTAGGCGAGATAAGTCTGTACTTGCTTTCTGAGAATGGGTTGAGTAACAACCTTTTATGGCTTGCAAACGTAAAAACTCATGGTGTATGGTTACGAAAACTAAATTCCTTTTAACCTAGTACATAATAAGTATGCATATACTTAAGAAGATACTATAATTGCCGAATATGTATGCGGAGATGTATAGATGTTGAAATTTAAATTTTTAGTTTGTCAGGATTTGTTTACGCACGTATAAGTAATGTTTATATATAGGCGTCTATCTTCTCTGAACATTAGTTAAAGATAAAGGCCTAGGGGAT
Organism: Leucoptera coffeella; assembly: GCA_030578115.1. NCBI lineage: Eukaryota > Metazoa > Arthropoda > Insecta > Lepidoptera > Lyonetiidae > Leucoptera > Leucoptera coffeella. Next base: position 864,750 of record JAMBLF010000007.1, read on the forward strand.
CTATTTGGTAATGGGCTAGCAACCTGTCATCAGTGTCAGTGAAATGAGTTTTTGAAATTTTGTTGAATCTCTTTAGCTAATATGATGTTATTATGTGTATGTTAAATAAGTTTGTAATTTTCACCTTAGTAAATTGTTATTGAATAAGACAAAAGTGATTGTAAAGCTAAAGTTTCGGGTTCGATTCCAAGTTATAAAAAAGATTGATTAATAATGTTACGAACATCAAATACTTGAATACTTTATGCATATTTTATGAACTTCTATAACCGACTCATATTCATTCACACTTCATACAAAAATACATATCTCACCCGTTACCCTAAAAAGGTAGGCAGAGATCACGTATCCCCATTCTCGAATTCAACAAACCACTACACTTCATTGACATTACACCTCCTCATACACACTCGGCGTAACAATACACTTCCAACTCCAACCCAACTTGACATGCGAAGGAATGTTAACCACAATAAATCACGTCACACCCCCATGACTCATTGGTTAAAAAACGGACCTCACATCTTGAAGTGTGGGATTCAAATCCCATTGTGAGAGACAAAAAATTGAGTGGAATATGTTATACGGTAGGTTTAAAAGGGTATTAGTGAATGATAGAGTTTTATAATTAATATAGTATATTAATTTTAATGTCACATGCTGCTCTGTGAGTGAAGTGGAAGGGCGGTTAGGTAGGGGCCGGCCTAATAAGACATATGATAGTCAGATAGACGCTTTATTGAAAAAGCGTGACGTTAGGAGCTATAACCGTCGCATGTGAAAGAGAAGATGTATGAGTGTCAATGAAGCGAAAGTGGTCGGTCAGGATCGGGACAAATAGGGATTCGCGATCTCTGCCTACTCCTTTACAGGGAATCAGGCGTGATGTGTAAGTTTGATTAGTGAATATGTGAATTAATAATGTTGATTTGTTGTCTTTCTTTTCAATGTTTAGTAGATAGAGAAAGGGTTAATGGGATTTCTCGGGAGATGGCCTGACAACCTATCTTCATTATTATATAGTGTTTTTAAATGAAAAAATATGAATAAATTTACTAACAAACTAAAACACTGAATACAGCTTAAGCTTGGGTTATTTTTATTTAAATTTAAAGAAGATTCCCTTTTTTATTAAGAACAAACATAAAATAAGTAAATTCAACTCTAAGTAGAGACAAGATAAAATTACCTTTTATACCTATATATTTCACTCGAATATAATACATGGTATAGTATATTTTATCTATCATACGAAATACATTTTGTTATTATACTTAGGTTAACAACAAATATTTAAGACACAGTAAATTCTAGCGTCTCTACTTTTTTATTTTGAACGTGAGACTTGAAACTGGATGCGATGTGCCAACCGCCGACTCAATGATAGATCGAAACGCCATTACTGCTTTACAAGGCATAAAGAACGCACGCGCGCAAATAAAAAAATATAAAAACAGTTTTTTATTCAAATAGTTTTGGTTTAATTTAATGTAGTGTTATTTTTACTTATTTAACTAAATAGTGGTGGTGTTTATTATTTATTGCTAGTTTAAGTGTATGTTTAAGTTAACAATTCGAATGTTATTTGGCTTAAAGTGACTGTTCAGTGGTCAGTGACTGCCGTTGAGTTTCGTGACTTTCTACCTGTTACATTTTGGATTTTTGACTTTTAATGGATGTAAGTACTTGCTTTCCTCAAACACAATTCTGTATGAAAAAAATCCGATATAATGTTTACGCAAGCAAACCTTAATTAACTCGGTCACGTTAAAGTGGAATAATCAAATTAATAATAATAGGTACTTACTGTTGCTATTACACCACGTTCACATTATTTTTATGCCTAATAAGCATTTTTAACAACATCATAATTTTGTTTCTAACGATTCGCCAAACCTAATTCGTTAATTCGGATAATCGGAACTGATTGGCTGAGTATCCGTGGCCTTTCTGACATTGAAAAAAGACAAAAACTTCTCTATGGTTTGACGTCCTGTCTAGGCGGGAATATTTCCTGGACCATTGTTTTGAATTCATTGTTTTCACGGATCATTTAACTCTACACAATCATAGTATCTCATACTTGGAATAAAGGTAGAGATCGCGCCACATACGGTGGCAGTTGGAGGCGTCGCCACAGTCGCGTAATTCAGTGTTACCAGTAAACACGCCAAAACTAGCACTCACTGTGCCATACGGCTCGAAACATTATAGGTTTCATTTGTAACGATCTTTGGTTGCAGAGCTTTAAACTCAAATAAAACAAATTAATATATCAAAGTCAAAATATGTTTATTATACTATTTCAAACATGATTAATAATTAACGGGACTTATCCTTCTTATTATATATTACATATATTATGTGTTCCTTCACTCTGTCCGCAATAGACCGTTTAGTCTGTTCGACATAGGATTTCCCACAGCTGCAATCAATCTTATACACACCCTTATATCTTATATCATGAGTATAAATCGCGAATCTCTTAAAACTATTATTTCAAACATGGCACTGAGCATTGTCTTTACATATTTTTTACCGAGGTTAGATCAGCGGAGACCCTAGCTTGGAGAAGAACTAACAAGAAACTCCGGAAATCAATTTATTATAATCACCCTTAACAAACATAAAAATTACAAAGAGTGGGCAAAAAACACAACGCTGGTAATACTAAATTTACTTTTCATACAAAATAACACGCAATGGCGGAAACGTCAAATTTAGTTCCAAGTTTGGCTACTGCCACCGTATGTGGCGGGTACTCTATGTTGTTTTTAATGAGATACTATAAATATAGATTGCTTCCCACCATTGAATAAAAATTTTATGACATCCTTAAAATGTTTATTGCTTTAGACGGATTCTATTGCACAATCTGCATTTAATCCAGTTTTTTATAAACGAGGTTTAATCAAGCATAACATTCATACGGTTAATAACTAGTATAATTTATTTGTGTAGATAATTGCTTTATTTCATATGCAGAGTTGTGTTTTTCAGACTTACTCTATTTGCTCGCTAATTTATGAGCGTTAATATCGGAATTTTTAAAACAATAACATGGAATGTTGGTCATAGATTCCTAGACCTCTTCTTATCTATTATACATGAAAAAATACTGTTTTACGTACCAAGGAGTATTTTTCTTATTTATATGTATATTACTAAAAAGTTCGTGGCTCAATTTTGTTTGCCTTTTAGAAAATAAAAAAGGCAGGTTAGCATTTTTACACGTTTCAGCTAGCAAGGGATTCAGTCATATAGAATTAAAAGTACTCATATTAAGTGAATGTAGGTAGACAGTCGTTGTTTATGGTTCTACCGTGACTTGTCCGTGTTAGCCTAATGAAAATATACCGCGAAACGTAACTAACTAAAACAATTGACCTTGGACACATAGTTATTTACGTAATACCTATTATATTCCTTTAAAAGGTATTAAAAATTTGGAAGTATAAAAATTTAGATCATTTATTATGTGACTCTGGAGTATCAAACATGAAATTGGTCACTAAAAGCTCCAAATTCGATTTCTCTTTGAAGCATGTACCAATATTAAAGATTGTATGTAAATATGTGCCATTAGCAAAGTTCACATGTACGTGAAAATAAAACACCATTTTTCGGAATATGCTATAGTCAGTTTAGTAACTTTTGTCATATAAGATGATGACTATCGTTTGAAACGTTTGTTCGCTGTATACATAACGTATAGCTTACTCTACTACTACAATTGAGATGGATATGCGAACCTAAGATACTACACAAGGAATAATCAGTCTAGTAAAGAACTGTAAAATATTCTCTAATCTCTATATTCTACCTAAACTTGACCTGTGTGATGGCCTACCAATCATTTCTATCATATTAGCACGAATGACTTAACAAAAAGGCAGTGTATTAAGTAATTTATTGAAACATCAGTCATTGAAGCAATTGCAACTTATAATAGGGAAATCTATAGTCATTTAGACGAAGCTTTTCGTTGAAAATTATTACGAAGAATTGGCTCATAATGTTACATGAGTAAAAATAGTCTTTCGGTAGATAAAAATCTTCAAACATGAAACTAATATGATATGTATCCACGTTTGTTAGCTCATAACATAGTAAAAGCTAAAATTCTTATATACATTTAGTAGAGTCAGGGCTAAAAGTGCAGTACCAGTAACTTTTTATAAGGTTTAAGTTTATAAGAACAAAGACAATATTTAACATTTTAAAAATGGCGCCACTATGCATTATCATAGCCACTATACATAGAAAAATATTGTCTTTTGTTCTTATAAACGTAAACCTTATAAAAAGTTACTGGGACTGCACTTTTAGCGCTGACTGTACATATCTATGTGTATGTAGTAGCATCATATTAAGAATATAATTATAAACGTCACTTAAGAACGTCATATAAAAAATAACGGCGGTGGCTTAAAACTGTTCTTATTTCAATACAATACACGTTCGTGCTATATAGATAGCCTCAAACTCTAATTAAACAAACTCATCGATAAGATATGCAGATAACTGCATTGCGGACAGACAAATGAAGCGGTAAAACAATAAAAAGAATTTGCTCTAATTACCTTGGCCTGTTAAACTGGGATCTTAAGACGTAACCAGCTGTCTAACATGCTTAAAATGTGACCTAGATGATATTATATCTCCGAGGTTTTGTCCACCCTGAAAAGGATTAATTATAAATTAATTACAAGTTTTATCACCTCGTTTGTAAGTTTTAATTGTAAACGTTTTCTATTGTGTATGTTTTGTGGCTGTAAATAAACGCTTTTATTATTATTCATTATACTTTATTGTAAGAATTTGTACCATATTCTGTAGGTCAGATATTACATTTCTGATATTATGTCATACCTATAAAGTATTTCGGTCGCATATAATTAAGGACAATACAATAATATACACTTAATATACATCTTCTAATCCCTTTAGGGTTAGTAGAACCCTAGAGACACAAAAATAACTCCATCGTCACTTTCAGTTAAGAACCAATAAGACATATGACCCAATATCACATATGACAGTCAGATAGACGATATATTGAAAAAGGTTGACGTTAGAAGTACTTATAACCGCCGAGTGTGTATGAGATGTATGAAAGTCAATGAAACGATAATGGTCTGTCAGGATCGGCACAAATAAGCCGTGATTTCTGCCTACCCTACAGGGAATCATATATAATGTGTCTGTATGTACGGAACTTAAGAGACAGGTTACTAGCTCATCGCTCAATGGATTTTAAAACCTCATAAAGTTAGACAGTAACGGATTTCATAGGTGCACGGTTTGGTTCAACGCCCTTTCTAATAAGATTATGGGTTGCTTAACCTACACTGCCTTTGCTGTAACAAGAATGAGTTACTGCGTCTATATTGCATATAATCACTACATAGTATAAAACAAAGTCGCTTTCTCTGTCCCTATGTCCCTTTGTATGCTTAAATCTTTGAAACTACGCAACGGATTTTGATGCGTTTTTTTTAATAGATAGAGTGATTCAAGAGGAAGGTTTATACGTTTAATAACATCCATTAAAAAGTGCGAAGTCGGAGCGGGTCCCTAGTAAATTATAACATTGATATGTATTCTCTACTTTGCCCTTCGACAGGGCATGATGTATTATGCGGCTTTTTATTTACATAGGAAAAAGAGTTTTTTCAGGTTACTTTATAAACTAAATTTGTATAATATGGCACCTTAACTTACTTATCTGGCAGGATCGGGACAAATGGGGATCCGTGATCTCTGCCTACCCCTCTACAGAGAATCACGCGTGATGTGTATGTATGTATGTGTGTACTTAACTTACAAATTTAATGCTATAATTACATATATGTATAAAACTATCACCATTGTTCTATTTTATGAGTTTTCAGATAACTTTAAACAGTTAAGTTGTTTAACTTGATTAAAGTTAAGTTGGTAAAGCTAAAGTTGAATAATATACACCTTTACTACCTATTTAAATGCTTAAAGTATCAAACTGTCACTGATATTCCATTATAATGCCATTAGAACCTTAATAGACACACTAAATGTGACCTAAATATTATATTTCTAAGCTCTATTCATCCCAAGTTAGAAAACCATAACTAAACATATACAACCTCTTTGATCGACTCCCTGATCAATCCACGAAGTTAGTATGTTACTCGACCTCTGCGCAGGTTTTCACCAAGGAGGCGTGATTCCGTGTGCCCCTTTCTTCACAACAAATAGCTAGCCATTCGTTCGTCCATCATCTAAATGCGCTTTCTACTAAAATGACCCGTTGTTTGGCTATTCTAGTTTTTAGAGGAAATCTAGCCTTTCACATGGCAGGTGCTCTGGTTTTGATGGCAGTTTTGCGTTCTTTAATCGGCATTTTATATGTTAGACCGTAGGCTGGTTAACGCGTAAATTATATAAAAATAATAGTTAGTAGTTAATATCCGTAATACCAATCACTGTTAAGGTAAAGTATACTTGAAGTTGCGCCTATGTATTGTATAATAGGTGTAAATATTTACGCATACATATATTTAAATTATTCGTCATCTTGAGTGACTATCGTCATCAATCAATGTTTGATCATTTAAACCCACGTTTTACTAGATTGTCAATATATAACGTGACAAGTTAGTCCTTATTACAGTCCTTATATCTAAGGATAGGTAGTTTTACTCATATTTTCCTACATATTTATGTAATTCAAATTTCACTACATCTTTTACTATTTTTTTCTTAAGACTTTAATCTAAATCATATATTCAATACGCTTTTATATAAGATAACTTTTGATAACATAGTTCCCATGAAAACTAATACACGATATTTTTATAATGCCAGCCATACATTATTATTGACGACCTCCGTGGCGCGATCGGTTAGCCGCCGGAACGCTGATCGTGAGGTCCCGGGTTCGATTCCCGGTGGAGGCAGAGTTAAGAACTACGCTTTTTTACTGCTTTCCAGTATGGTCGTTAATTATATATGCTATATATGTATTTATCTATGTATAATATGTATGTATTTCTTAAATATACGTTGACTAGTACCCTTAACACAAGTCTTAAATGAACTTACCAAGGGGCTAGCTCAATTGGTGTAATAATGTCCAAATATTATTATTATTATTATTATCATAACATAAACTTACATTGCCGTCAAACCATCTCCAACTACATGATATTCTAAGCTCTTACTTGGAATAAGGACCATTATAACTTACGTTTCGTTAACCGCAGTTTGTGCTAAAAATACTCTTCGCTTATGGTCAGTGAACTTGAACCAGATGGTATGGGAACTGTCTCGCCATTTTGCGTTTAACGTAACGGCTTTTTCGCCTAAATTTGACAGTTGCTCTTGAAATGTCATTTTGTTACGTTTATTCAACTTATATGGAGAATGTGTAGGTTTGTATGGAGTTATGCAATATTAAGTAAACTTAGTTATATGAGTATAGAGATAAGGGAAAGTGGTAGGTCACGGAAAAGTCATGATTTCTGCCAACCCCTTTCATTCTCCTTACAGTCATAATGTTTACTATAATGTATACACGTTTAAGTTCTAGATTAGACTTGTTACTGGTAAAGAGTTACAAATTTCTATTTATCGGTACTAGGAATTTCACACATATCTAACCAAAGATATATTTCATCTTATTACCATCGCACATGACATCACAACCCCAATATTCATGCTCAAAAGTGACCTAGGAGATATTATACCTCCGAGATTCTCTCCAACCCGAAAGGGATTAAAGGACGTGAACTTATGAGTATATATGTATGTATTACCATCGCTAGTAACCATAATATAATTACACAGAACCTTACAATCGTAAGTTACCACAGACCAAGCAGAAAGACAGTTATTTACGTTCTCTAACCATCACAGACTAACACAGATCTTGTCACACTGACCCTTGACCTGCCCAACCTGTCGCATTAGCTTAGCGAGAGAGAAAATAAGTGAGTCATTGCCAAATTGAAACGAGTTTGTGTGAATCGTTACTAGAATTTCAAGTGATAATATATTATGTTGAAAAAGAAAATAAACCTTCTATGCGCCCGACAAAAGTAATGATTGACGAAAATATAGTATTAAAATACAGTTTATTGTATATACAGTCTCTTTTGATGTTTTGAGATACATTATGACTTTGGTGAACTGTAAGATTGTATCGACGTTGTGAAGGTATCAATTTGGAAAATATATGCTAGCCCATAGCCTAATGAACTCTATCCTTAGTCTTTCAGCTGATTTCTAAGACTTGACTAAAATGTTTTAAGTTCCAATCTATCACGATTGTAAAATATGTATTTAGCCGTATAAGTTATGCAGACTATTATGATAGAAAACTTTAAACCAGCTTATTCTTCACTCACTGGTTAATAACACAATATTGAGACTTTCCACGAAGTCCAATTGTTGCTTACGTTCGGCTCAGTTTCAATAACCTTTAAATCTTGAATGAAAGTAATTCCTCACAAACGTGAAGCAAAAATAACGATACTATCTCATGTCTGTAGTGATTAGAACTACACCTAGCGTGACAATTTAACACATAGTTGTACGCACGTTAAGGTATACAAAACCAGTGAAACTTGGCACTCAAATACCGTTAAGGTTATATGGTATAAGGGGTCTTTCTCCCTGGTTGTCTGGCTCCATTAATTGTATACTTTAATAAGCTGTTAGGCAGAGGAATCGTTTGGTGAAAATGTTTTAGAAAACTGATTGGCGATCTCGCCTCTGCAATTATATATCAATTTGCTTGCAATTTATGTTTTACTTATTACTTCATTTTGCAGGCTGAGTACTGTGTTGTATGTTATTATGTAAGTTAAAGTGTTTAGAAATACAGTGAAAGATTCATTAAAGTAAGGTAGTATAAATATAGTAATATATAGAAAGAAACTTCAATATTATAGAAGAGGTACTTAAAAATAGTAATGTCAGACAATATAATTCGACGATACGGTAGGTGTTTTAATATTTAAAAAATATTTTACTATGAACCTTTTCTAATATGAGGCTTAATATTCTTGATGAACTTAAAAATATTCTTATAGGCAATAATTATAGTAAGCGCCTTTTGTCGACTGAATTTATGATTTCAATGCAATCACAACCTTAACTATAATGCTAAGAATCACATAATATATTACCCAGTTTTTTACATACCAAAAGATACCATAAACGTAATAATAGTATTCCAACGCATCGAATCGTTTGTCGATACGTCTATTCAGTCGTTTTGGTTCCCCGAATAAGTATGTCAATACATCGCATTGTAATGTCTAATCAACAACAGATTGTTGATATACGTAAACAGCTTAGAGAAACCGTTAGCCCTACGATAAACTGTGTCAGTACTTGGTGTATAAAAGGTGTTGATTTGGAGATTTCTTTTTAATGTTGTATCGATCACAACTTTTTCGTTTGTAATCGTGATATGTTACAAAAACTAAACATACAGTTTAAGACGACCAATATTTCTCATTAGAATTTCTGTGATTGTGGCTTAAGTTATTTATCTACGAGTATGCAACTTGTCGAATATTTGTAATAACTGTAATGAATTAGCCTACGTTTTTTATCAAAAGTTTTCGTGACCATTTTCGCTATTGGAAATAATTTTAAGGCGAAATTAGTACTTTTTGCCATTAATGGTGGAATTTGATACTTTTGCTCATCCACTACCAACTCCTTAATGTAGTGATATTAAATTATGGTTGTACTAAAACATTAATAGACGAGGGCTTTAGATCATAACAGAGTATCGGCCTAAACACTTCTTGCTTCTTAGTCTCACCAGCAGTGCTCGAAAGCAGCTAGTTAGCATTATTTATACGTTCAACATCAACTCAACTCTTTATGACATGTAAATAAAACCTGAATAATCACGAACAGGCCATAGACAACACATTCAACCATAGCGCCGGCGATTTTCATAGTTTTCCAAGCATTCACTTAAGCAAATAGAGCGATAAAATTAATACCTTGTAGGAAGAAAAAGTAGCTTTGCATAACGCACTTGCATATGATATATTGGTTTAGAAATAATCACCTCATATGCATACATGCAAAGTGGTCTGTTTTTTATAGAGAGGTAGAGATTATGAAATCTTTTTTTTCAGATCCGGGTGAAATAGTTTGGTTACTTTAATGCTACATAATATTCATACACATATTGGATGTGTATAGTTTTATAATACATTAACTTATCTCTCACCTTATAGAAATTGAATAGAAAAAAGAATTATCTTTCGTTACATATCGAACAGCAGATATTAGATAATATGAATACACATATCGCCAATCTCCCTACCAAATAGCACACGGAATTGATCTCTAAAATTCTGTTCCTGGCAAACAATTTCGGCTGCCCAAAACCAAAATCTAGTAAAAAATTCAAAACCTTGCAGGAGATGCAAAACAAACTTAATTACGTGTGTGTCCAAAAGTATAAGTTATAAACGCAATAAGTATAATCTTTAGTTCTTAGTGCGTTTGAGGAGCTAGTCTTGTTGCATTATGTACATGAAGTTTTATAATCAATTAAGAAAGATAAAAAAACTGATTTGAAAACAACATGGCTCTTACTAGGTTTTGGTTAGGGACAGCCGAATTCCAGTGATATGTATGACCCTTCACACATATATTACATACTGTGCGCGACGATTTTATAATGTACATACATACATACGCTTCACGACTTGTTTATACACACTCCCTTTATTTATTATGGCGGGAGGCTTGAATGCCCATCTCCGAAATTTCAAAGGAATGTAAGGTATGGGTCATTCAAAGCCCGCGTATCACTAGATAGACAGCCAACGTGATAGGTAGTGAATCGTATCGCCGTATATAGGCACTGACTATTACCTATCCTGAGGGATAGGCAGGTATTTATTTATTATACCATTTGCAACAATAATCTCTACCAGATAACCTAATAGGAGCACAAAAGCATATTAGTATGTATGATTCCTATCATACACATTTATCATACACCCACTAGAGGATTACAGTATATCGCTTCCATTATTGTGTCAGCAGTACTTGAAATATAATGAGTGGAGTTTCCGCCGCGAACAATGAATAACCTAACCCAGGTATGTTTTTGAGGACATTTACTTAACTACCTGTCTATTTGTATGCCATTGTGTTCGATGTACTTATAATTGCCCAGTGTGTGTGTTGGAGCGTAAATAGTTTGCTACAATTGGAAAATGGGGATAGCCTAGTTTACTATAAGAAAAGAAACGAGTATGTATGTATTATTATAATATTCTCGCATTCATACAAAAAACATATAACATATATGTGGTGTTGAATTGTTAAGAATGGCCTATTGCTTATATAATATGTGCAGCTGCTTTCATCTCGACAATAGTCGATTAGTAAAACATATTAACTCCAGACTCGATTACCAATAAATCAAATTTCTTTCACTAAAACAGGGTAATAAATAGGTTCGAGTGAACGGAAATCAGCACAAAAAAATCATTTGTGATGGACTTATAACCGCTGACTACCCTGTAAGGGGATGTGAATGCCTATGTATGTTTTTACATCTATCTCTCTTATAGCAACATAAGATCGTTACATTCGTTTTATTAAGTCTATGGAGCTTACAACATATTTTATGATTAGAAAGGTTTTTCGCAACCTTTTGTACTGAACAGGTATTATAAACTTGAGTATGTATGAACGATATGAATGTGTATGTATGGTTTGTATGTAATATAAATGATTTTGGGCCCCAGTTCGCTTTACTCATTGTCTCGAACTTTCTCTCACTTGAGTTCGGTATAGCACAAACTATTACATAATTTCGGGCTAATTATCAACATTCACTTTTACTGCTATTAGAGCATCGGATAATGGTTGTACTGTGAGTTTTATTTGTAGATCTCTTTAAGAGGAACGTTTACCTCATTGAAAAAGAAAGTTAGATAATCAACGCTATCGGTATGAAGTGTTGCATAAGTGCTAATAAAGGTTTCAGTAAGAGGTGGTTAACCTTTTGAATAAAAACATATATTTTCAATAATAATAATAAGCGTTTAATTACAGCCACAAAAACATAGACAATACAAAACGTTTACAAAAAAACAACTTACAAACTATGGGGTATAACTTGTGCATGTTATCGTCGCAGCAAAAAGGTTCTAACTCAGCTGGGTATGTTGCGTCTGGTGGCAAACGTAACGCTGGTATTAAGTCAGAACCACTTAAAATACGTACCTACAAAATATTCCAATTAACGGAACCTAATTATTCTTGATTCGCTATTGAATTGTAACTATATAGCTTGCTTTAATTACTATTTACAATAATCCTTAATCGGCAATCCACATACATTTTACATTATATTAATTTCGCCGAATGTGTATGAGAAGATATGAGTGTCAATGAAGCGAAAGTGGTCTGTCAGGATCGGGACAAATCGGGGATCCGTGATCTCAGCCTACACCTTTATAGGGAATCAGGCGTGATGTGTATGTATGTATTAATTTCATTGCTGCATACTCCGATAGAAATCGAACCAGAATCTTCAGATATCATCTGCTTCTCAACCATTAAACTAAGCAAAGCACTTCCAATACTAAAGTTACTTAGGTACTACATGCAGTAAAAGTCTCTCAGTAGGTAATACTCTTAAGCCTAACATATTAAGTTGCCATCACCGTTTCAGCTATTTAGATGTTTCTCATTGACCCCAAATACTCCTGCCGGATGCATATTTCATTAATTAACTGCACAAGGCTAATCGAATGTCTAACTATGCATCTTGAGGTTTATATTCACGAATTAATGAGTAGAGGCGCCTGATTGCATTTTTGATAATGTCTCCTTTTGAATTAAAGATGATTTAGGTATGTGACTTGGATATTTATTAGTACATACATTAAAAGAAAGAAAATTCATATGTGTCTAATAGTAGTCTATAATAAAAGAACATTCTATACACAAAGATATATAAAATCACGTCCTTTATTTCCTCTTCGTGTGGACAGAAACTTGGAGATATAATATCTCCTAGGTCACTTTTTAGCATAAATATTGGGATTACATACATATATACATATCACGCCTCATTCCCTGTAGATGGGTAGGCAGATATCACAAATCCCCACTTGTCACGATCTTGACAGACCACTTTCGCTTCATTGACACTCCTACATCTTCTCATACACACTCGGCGGTTATAGATACTCCTAACGTCACCCTTTTTTTTAATAAAGCGTCTATCTGACTGTTATTTGTCTTATTGGGCCGGACCCTACATAATATTGTAATAAATAATAAGCTGCTAGTGTATTTCATAATTAATAATAATATAATTATGTCAGTTACACCAGAGGGTTGGTCCATTGGGCGCCTCATCCCACATACAGTTGCAAAATATAAGTGAAGTAACACTTGATTTTGCTCTAAATATAGCTCATTAGAATACAATAGGTAGCTGTGAGTCGATGTGGTAGGTTGCGAAATAGCCCTTATGTATAATACTAGACTATCCTTCATAAATACTCGTATAACTAGTTCGAAACCCACAGTAGACTATTAGTAATGAGTTATGAAATGAAAGGATAGTTCCTATCTTACGTACTCTTGGTGAGGCCTACGTCCAGCACTGGACTGACATAGGCTGATTGATTGATTCCGGAAAATGGGTATGGATTATAACATACTCTTATTGAAAGGAAAAATAAACTCGTGGAGTGTGTATGAACGTACTGTGTATGTGTGTAAAGGTATGTTATATATATTTTATGAGCTTATAGTTTAGTGTCATTTTATGTAGTACGTGTCTTAATCTCTAAAAACATCTTGTTTTATCATCTTCAGTTATGTTTTAGCACGTTCTAAGAGTCGGTCACACTCTATCAATCACTTTATTGGCTTTTAAAGCGATAGAGCCTTAAAGGCACGATTCGTGATGGTATCACTGTTTACTAGTATCCGCATTTCACTATTTTTAGTATTCTATTAGAAAGAAAGTGACGTAAAGATCCTAGTGAAACTAAATAAGCGATATAGTCAACGAGTATCGGAATAGGGACATAAGTCACTACTCAATACGTACATATAGGATATATATGGATGTTAATAAAGCGTAATGCGGATTAATAATAGTGGATTGAAAGATGGAATATACGTAAGTGAAGTGGAAGGGCGGTCACGTAGGGGCAAGCCCGATAAGACATCTGACAGTCAGATAGACGTCAAATTGAAAAAGACTGACGTAAGAAGTACTTGTAACCACCGAGTGTATATTATGAGGAGGTGTATGAATTTCAATGAAGCGAAAGGGGTTTGTCAGGATCGGGACAGATGGGGATTCATGATCTATGTCCTTACCCCTTTGTAGAGAAATTGTCGATAGATCTAGATGATGTGTATGTATGCACTTATCTTCAGTATGTTTCCTACTTACGCACCATACTTTTTAACTCTTCCAAAATTTCTTTCGGAGTTGGTAGAGATCTTTTGGCACACTTTAATTGGGGCCAATCCGTGAGCAGGTTTCGTCTTTAATCGAACAAAACACGAGCATTGTTATCAGCTGACTTTCACTTTGTTTTTACCGCCTACAGAGATAACTTGTTGAGGCGAGTACTAATCTTTTAAGATCTAACATACACCTGGTTTCGATTGACCAAACTTCACCAATAAAACTTGGTTCAACGTTATAACTATATATCATTTTAATGATGGACATTCAACTTCTGGGTATAATATATATTTCTAACATAAAAGAAAATGACTAGGATTTTTCCACATTATCTTGTCTTCTAAAGGTTGCAGAGTGATGTAGCGTAAAACCTTCCTTACTAAATCCTCTATGCAGCACATAAAAAAAATCGATTCAAATCAGTAAGTACTTCTAGATATTAGCGCGTTCAAACAAACGAACTCTTCAGTTTTATAATATAAGTATAGGTAATAGATAAAGTTACAACAACTACAACAACAACAACCCAATACCACAATTAATGTTCTAACTAAACAAGCAATGTTCAGTTACCAAATAGACTAGGCTATAACAAACACGCTTCCTTAATCAATAAATAATGGTTAGGCATTATTTGAACGCTAAATCGGACTGACAGTTTCATAACGTTCGAAACGGTTGAGCGAGCAAACCCACTTTGTAATTCAAGTAGCTAATCATACTAGTTGCTCTATCCGTTTCCAAGTCTATTTAAAAGCTAGATTTCTATATAGGTATTGGTAATAATAATGGATGTAACTGTACTTGGAATACGCGTATTTGGGATATGGGTCATTTTTTTACAATATTAGTGACATGAAAATCCCTGTAAATATGTATATATCTACAAGATATTATTTATAAGTTGTGTCCATCGCAAAATGATAAATAAATAAGTAAATTAAACAGGATTTATTTATATTCTTTTATATTAGTCTAATATATCTGTTTACATTAGTCTGTTTGTATATGATATGTATACAAGTCCACTTTTATTTAAAAACTAATGGGACTTATCGCGTATGTTTTTATATAATAAAGTTTCCTTTATTAATCCGACGTTTCGGCTACGTTTCAGCAGCCATGGTCACGGGCAGACTGACGATGCATCTTTCTTCGCCTCCACCACCGCAGCGCCCTGTCAGATTCTTCTCCGACTACCCTCACTGCTACGTTTTTATTAATAACACGCGACGCGCGCGATATTAATTATGAGTATAAATCGCGAATCTCTTAAAACTATAAGTCCACTTATGAAAAAGCGCGTAAGATTTCCATCATCTAAGTCAAAAATAATACGAATTGCGAAGCCCAAACAATTAGACACAATTCACAGAACAATTATACTTATAACGAGTCGAGATTTAGTCGAGAGATTAAAGATAAAATTTAAATAGAGTTGCAAATGATATTTCTCACATATTTCATACTAAAACAGTAACATTGTTTACCACCTGTTACGTTGGGTGTTGACTTGGTGTTAATTATTTTTAAATGGCAAAGAATTCATAAGTTTTGACGACCTCCGTGGCGCATTTGGTTAAACACTTGAACGCTACTCGTGAGGTTCTGGGTTTGATTCTGGGTGGAGGCAGAGTTAAGAACTACGCTTTTCTTCTGCTTTCCAGTCTTGTCGTTGATTATATACATATATGCTATGTTTGTATTTATCTATATTAAATATACATTGACGAGTACCCTTAATACAAGTCTTAAATGAACTTACCAAGGGGCTAGTGCAATTTGTGTAATAGTGTCTCAATTATCATTATTATTAATTATTATAAATGGTTACTAAATCTCGTGTTCACCCCGAAATAACATGAGAATCTGCATTATATATTAATCATTCATCGTCATCATTGATTATTATTATGGAAAGAAATGTTATTGAGTTTTTATTCCGAAATAACAACTAAAATTAACTATACCTTCTTAATCAATTACAATGTGCAGAACGGCAGCTAGTTCTTTCCTATTTACGTCCCCACAGCTGTAGTAAAGTCGTAAAGTATTAGAAATGTGACAAATGTTCCGGCTGCTTGATTTAGAAAGTGGCTAGTTCATTGAATGGATTATTACCAATAATGTGTCATTATTGTTAACGTGACTCTATATTGACTTATTCACTAATTAATACCTGCCACGTGGGTGCTGACTATCTGGTGAAAAATGGGTTCGATATAAATTACTACTACGCAATCGCAGAGATTGATATAATATATAAATACATATATTCACATCTCTACGTCCGTAAGGGGATAGGCAGAGAATATCGACCGCTGTTAGAACAATCCTGACAAATGTCTCTTGCTTCATTCACATCCATTAATCTTCTCATACATGCTCTCCTATTATTCACGCTGCGTACACCCGCCTTGAGAAGAATGTTTCTAATTTAATCTGTATATGTTCTGCACGACCATCCCCGTCCAACTCTACCTTCTACCTTTGGCTCTATAAATTCCTTTTATATATTTGTAATAAATATACCTACATACATACACATCATCCCCATTTGTCCTTATCCTGACAGACTTTTTCGCATTATTGACACTCATTCATTTTTCATTTTGTTTTTAAATAAATAAAATAAATATACATATGTTTATATTATGAAATTGTGATAACAACATAATGAATAATCTTAAGATATATGATATGTTATTAATTTCTCCGACGTTAGCTAGGAAATAAAAATAATAACAATCTTTCTTCCTTACTTATATGTCGTATGATGTAACTTATACACTAGGGTCAATGGAATCTATTGAGTAATAGGCTAGCATATTGTTAAGATTTTCCCTAACAATATGTAAAGAATACAAAACAATAGTCTGCATATATTACCACGGAGCACTGACACCCATTCCATTGATAGGAAAGGCTTTTATTCTGCCATTGTGCTTAATTATGTGGGAACTTATCGAATGCTTCCGCAATCCATGGAGCGATATTACTATATCACGCATTTGAACCGCCTTTGTATCTCACGGGCTAATTAATGGTACAAGTAGTAAACTAGTGTGTTATAGTACAGGCCATAATAGATCCCATTTGACTGTCAACTAACCATATAATCCACTAGTATGAAATATGATCATTTTGATAGATGCAATACTTGTCAGGAGAGGATGGTTTAAATTGGTCGGGTTATATTGGAAAAGTGATGTACTCTATTAGAATCAATGTAATATGTATCGATTACCTACTTATTATATCGATACAAGTATCTTTAATAATAAATAATTATTATATAACGTAATAATATATTAAATAAATTGATTTTATAAAAAATATTTAAAACATTCAAAATTTAATGTCACGATGTGTGATGTTGTCAACAATTGAGCATTGGAATGGTTTTAGGTCATTTGAAACATAGTTTTTACCTGTTAATAAGTATCCAACAAGACAGGTGGTAAACCATGACGCATGAGTTTCTATTGACCTCTAGTTTCACCTCCTATATACCATGAAGATAAGTGTACTTTGAAGATATACTTTTAATAGTAATTTTTCATACTTTATCTATGCGTCACAAGTATTACTAGGCCAACTACACTTAGTATACATAACATCTCTTTCACCAATCTCTGATTTCTTCACTCACAAAGCCTACGTATAGTCACAATTAGTGCCATGGGTCCAAAACGCCCACTTGCCCAAAAGTGGGGTAACTACAAACGAGTTTGAGATAAACATTGTGTTCGACAATTATTTTTCGGTGGCAACGCTGTGGGCGATTCGGGAACTTTTTGGGACAACGCCATCTAACGGTGATCGAGTGATTTATTGTTACGATGTATGTCATATAATCGTATATATTAATAATAAAAGTTTATTGTACAACTACAAGACACACGAAGACTTATACAACTTATATTTATGATTCATTGCAGAAACAAAACATATAAGTTATCCTTCGGAATACCGTGATAGTCTTAGAAGTAAAGAATGATAAATACCTGTATCTTTGCCTGGCATGTCTTTGTAGCTAATTACCAGGGGTCAATCTAATCAATCGGGTGATTGGTTATCAATATCTAATAGTCACCAAAATTCCATAATACTGCCTTTATTACTTATGTATGCTAAAAATTAAGCAAGAGATATTATATCTCCGAGAATCTATAAACCCCAAAGAAAATAATATAAGTCCTCATTAAGACAATTATCGTCCTAAATATACCACAGCATTAAGGCAGCTAGTTTCTATTCATTCAAGTCCCAATTACTCTAATACATTTGCAATCTAACATTCTACCACGTAAAGCCGATATCGAGATTATATCGAATCCAACGGAACACGTGTTCGCGAAATCTCAATTAAACTCGCTGTCATTGCAACACTATTCGATATCAATGTCATCTACTACTCGATTAATCGATTCATTTTATTAAGATCGATTTATTGGTACTAGATATACAAGTTACATTTATATTTATAAGCATTCAGGACCGTGTTACTTATTCGGATAGTTAGAGGTTAAGTGTCCAATATTAACTAAGAGCAGGACAGAACTTCAGTGACACGATAATATCACCATTTTGTATTCTTTCATTTTAATATATTATATTATTATAATATCTAATAATATATGTATATATAATATCCAAGGTTTTATGTCTTCCAAAGTATAATCAACAAAAAATGAAACGATTTATTAGTGAAAACAACCATATTAAGTAGTAGTTTAAAGTACATCTTAATGTAGCTATACGAATATTAATATAAACATCGTGTAAGCAGGTTTAATAGGAAAGTCGTATTAACAGCTAATAAAAGTGAACTGGTATGAAAACTACTTTAAATTCATAGTTTTTACCAATACTCATTAATATTCTATAACATTAAGATCTTTTATTTATGACGAATGTAATGATAGTCATTTTCCATCATTTATTTAATTGATGCACATTAATTTACGATTTTGTGAGAGAAAACCTATTTGAGAAAACTTATCTATTATCCGAAAGTGAAAATGATTATCTTGTTAATCTGTCTATTCCGCAAGGTATAAAGGTAGTGAAGAATATGCATTTTACTAAGTCCTAATTAAAACCTACATTTAGTCTATCTTGAAGAAATGAAGAACCTTAGAACATCACAATCCAACTGCGATTCGATACATCGAATCGATGAGTAATCGGTGAAATTAAGTATCGATTTCGTGCACTGCAAACGGTGAAAGTCGGAAACAGCATTATTTGGCAATGTCATCTGTAATGATAATTGCTGTTATGCAAGTAACAGTGAAACTGATTAATTGGTTACGGTCGCCATTTATTTTATTAATGGGCTACTCGCCTACGACGTCAAATGTATATTGAAATGTACTTGCATAAAATAAATAGCGATAGAGTATATCATTGCTTAATTTCGGTGATCGAACGATCATTGCTTTACTTTGGTGATCATCGACCCTTAATAAGAGGTTGGTTATTCAAGAAGAGGTTGGCTGCTAGTTAACGATTTGACTGAAGTAAAACGTTTTTAATGTTAAAATATTATTTTAAAATATGACAAGGAATTTTATCCATTCTGCAGTAGTTGTTGCTTTTATATGTACTATGACTAAATAAATAACAAATTTTATAATTAATAATAAAAATTATTTAAATTAAACTAATGATTATATTTTTTTGTTACAGGTAATATTTTTGTGTACTACTAACAAATATGGGACGAATAACCTAGGTAAGAAAATAACATTATTCATTATTAACTATGTTCAATCGTTTGTATTCGAGGAACCTATGTTTAATCATAGAGCCAACACTGTGAGAAATCCTACATCACTCTATCAATAGGAAACTTAGTACATTAATAATACAAAATGAAGGATTCACAACCATTCACCAAAGTAAACCATAACCACAGAGATTAAATGTCAAACCTACAACCTTCCAAACTATAGAACCTACTACTTTAGATTATTATCATTAAACATTGTTCTCTATAATCAATTTCTGCAATATAATTAAGTGTAAAATTCATTAGTTTTTGACACTGATAAATTATGCTAGCTCGGAACCTTGTAATACCTTTTAAACCTATCTATTATTACACCTATTGTTTTAAGACTATTGTTAGTTAGGTTTTAAAAGCTTATTGATGGTTTTGCGATAGTGTAGTAGTAAATTTTCTCACGGGTTCCCTACGTTATGTTACGTTGATTGGCGTGCAATTTGTAATATTTAATTACATATAACATGCATGCATGTCTTATCTGTAAAGTGGAGGTTAACCTCGGGTTACAAAACTGCGTTGAATGTTATGTAGATTGGGGTTGTATTAATGATACATATTTGCTAAAATATAACAATATAAATATTTCATCAAATAAGAAGTAATGGAATGAATTGTAAACTGTAAGATAGAGAAGGAAAAGCAATTAAATTATTCTATGAGTTCATATATTCGAAAATGGAAACAAACTGTAGGTTATAAAATATTATTTTTAATTATAACACAAACAATCACATATATATCTTCCTCTCTAATTTGTAATGTAATAAATAAACGGTCAGAATATTAAATTAGTATACTTAAATGACTGTCTTTAAAGCAATAAATAATAAAATAACTATCTTACTTAATAATCCTCAAACAGGTTAGCAACAAAAAAGTCACCACCCTTATTCGGAGTATTACATCACCTTGTCACGTGGTTTTTGTAGAAATAATTACAAAAAATGCGGAATCCATTAAGTTAGATAACATCTTACCTTTTATGGGTAAGTCCATTTTAGTCTTGTCAACGATGTTATAAATCACATTGACATTTTAGCTTTTGCCAAAATTTTTAGCAGTCTTAATTTAACGTGTCCACAGTTTGAATAATTATTTAATTGTTGTCTCTTTAAGGCGTGTTTTATGAATAATAAACGTCTATTTTTATTCATTGTATACTTAGAATGGTAGTACAACTAACCTTTGAAAATTAAAAGTCGTGAATTTAATTCTAGAATAAATAATCAGTTTTTTTATTACTATATTACATGCTCATAAGTTATATAAGACTTATTTAATGACTGGAAATGATTTCCGTATTATAAGAAAATAATTCGTAGTATATAAACTCATATAACTAATTATACGTATATGTATGTATGTGTACGTACATAGAGATGTGTCAGGATCGTTCCAGGTGGCGACCGATAGTCTCTACCTATCCACTTAAGGACGTAGAGGCGTGAATATATGTTTACATCTAGAATCAAGAGTTATATAGAAAAAAAAACAGGATAAAAATCTTTGATTATATAGTAAGCTGTATAAGTACTCACATATTGTGAGGAAAGCATTTGGAATGCTTTGTGTACAAAGCATTATTTATTATCATATAACAAAAATCATTTATTCACAACATGCCTTAATTAAGTAACTAAATATTTTGTTTACACTCATTCTTGCATAATATTTGAGTGCATAGTAATTCCAATATTGAGTAAACTCTCTTTACAAAATATATACATACACATGTTGTTTTCATATTGTAGTTCCACAGGCTTTAATAAACAGAATAATATGTAAACATGTAAACAAATAATGTAAACATCCTTTCACATGTAAACATATGTACATATACATGTAAACATACGCTTATAAACTGAGATGTTGTCATAGCATGCATATACATACACATTACGACTATTATCCCTTGTGAGGCATGCAGATACGCAGACGCAGATATTCATTTCCTAAACTTTAAAGTATCATGCACGAATCTATATCTGTATAAAATATATTTCCTAAGGTGACAGATGGGGAACTATATAACTGTATACAAACACTGACTATAACCTATCCTACGAAATAAATTTTCCCACGTTTTCCCTCACCTTATTCAAGACAATTATAATTCACTTCTCATAACCATATAACTTCCTTAGCGAAAGATTCATTGCGACTATCACAAACATAATGGGAGTTATGCCTTGTTTGTCCCATTGAGAAGGTTGTGAATAGAAAATCCATCTGCTATACAGCCTCCGAGATTCAAGGCTCGATAGGAAACCAGTCCTTTGCTAATCAGGGACTAGATTAGAGAGTAACTAGCTAACTTCTTGCATTACGTATTACTAACCAAACAGGCAAAATAAAGGATCTTCACAATCATAAACCCTTACGGAGTAGTCATAAGTTCGTGTGATCATCTCTGTAATTACGGGGGTAGTAATTCTATGGTTACCTCGAAACCACGTATTGAGCAGACAATATAATATGTGATAGGTAGTTAACCAAAACAGAAAAAAAAACAAACAAACGCGTTCACGACCATTAACCCTTGCGGGGTAGTCAGAGGTTCAGGTGACCATCTCTGTAATTGCGAAGGTAGTAATTCTATGGCCACCTCGAACCCACGTGATGACCAGATAGTCAGTACTCAATGTGACAGGTTGTGCGCCATGTCGTCATATACAAGAACTGACATATATTGTTTAATTTAATTACCCGGCACTGGACAAACCGTCACCAATATTCCTATTTTTTTTACGTATTTAGATATTACAACGTGAATCTGACGAAAAGTTCTTCAGATCTTTTTTATATATCGTTATATAACTACATATGTATGAGATATGTACATTACCTCACAACATACACCCATACCTGCTATATCTAGCGTATTAGCGCGACTCATAACTCGTATACAACACAATACATAACCCTCATAGTAAAATTTAGCTAGCTTTCACCGCTAGAAACAATAACTTGATTATCCTACTATCCGTTTCTTAACACCTGTTCATGCTAGGGAAAGTGGAAATGCCATTTGCATAAACATAACTGGACATTCGTCTATGGAATAGGCAAGTTTGTTTACTACAATGTAAATGATTTGTGGTTGCCATGGTTACAATAAACGAAGTAAAGAAAATACATATAGTTTTTGTCACATTTAGCATGTTTTGAGAGAGAAATTTATGTATTAGTATTAAATATTAGCAAATTTTCTTTAAAATATGTAACATAAATTTTATTCTCCTATTAATTCACACATGCTATGATATTACTTTTATGATACATGGGAATAATATAATAAGTATTTATGTTAATTTATAAAAACTTTGCTGTTACCATGGTAACTAGTAAACAGTTTTATCGATTAAATTGTTGTGTAATTATATCTTAATGATTAAGCATATTCTAAAATTAAATAGGTGATTTCCTTCACTATAAAACTAATCACTGTTTCACAAATTATCGTAAAATCATCATTAAATCATTAAGTACTTGCAATAAAAGACAAACAAGTCGATTTTAATTACTTAGCATCGACTGCTAAACATTCTAATAGCTACAAAATAACAATTAAAGGAAAAGCAACTTAATACCACCGTGATAAGGTCCTTTACTTAAAAACCCTTAATTCACGGTGAAGGTGGTCTATGAGATTTCACGTGACCGATAAAAAGGTTTAAAGCTGTTTAAAGTTTAAACAACTCAGATTTTAGATAAGCTTGTGTGTGATGAACGTGTTAAACATGTTAATATGAGTATGTAGTTATAGGTATAGTAAAGTATGATGTGTATATTATGTAACCTAACATTTAGTATACATCTAAAAATACATATACCAAGTTCCTTATATCACTTTTGGAATGGTTAGAACCTTAGAAGACATCGTAATTGTTCATAATAACGGGACTTTTAAAGTATCAGAACCTTGAAAAAATTTTTATGAAATATTCCCACATTCCCTTCAATAAGAAAAAACTGCCGTAAAAATGGAATAATACCTTGCAAATTATCAATCAAACGTGTAACGGATTATATACAACCCTAGTTCCTTTGTCACTTCTTACAAATTTCCGGTAAGAAACTTTTTATTAGGACTAGTAGAATCCAAATTAGCATTTAACTCACAACTGGCATACACCTCAAATCCCTTAGTCACTTAAAACTAAACAGAAAGTTACTCTTCAAGCCAAGTACAGTACAATTTGTCTTTACAGTGTCATCTGCACAATAAGGTAGAGGTTTCTATTTGCATAGAATCCCTTTCACCGACTGTGCCCTTAGCGTGACCTCTGCTCGAACCTTGACCACGGTGAATACCTATCAAGTATGGGCGCCTGGTACCAACGGATTTATATACAAGATATTTATGTTCTTTAAGCATTGATTTTGGGGTATTTATTGGTTTTTATGCTAGTATAAATAATGACGTTAGTTGAAAGATTTAAGTGAAGATATTTGTTTAAAAGTATATATAAAACTGTGACACATATGTTGTAACTACAATTAAAAGTAAAACTCGGCTTAAAAGTTTAGTTATTATTTTAAAAATTTGATAAAAAAAGGAAAGGCATCCGTTTCAGTGTCCACTTTTATTGACAGTAAATGTAGCGTAGGCTTCGAATTAGATATTGATCAACTCATTCAAACTGAGGTAAGTCTCGATATGTATCTTATTGTTAATTATTCTTCTACATTAATTTATTAAGAAACTCCTTTGTTTGAGAGAAAACAAATCTTGACTGTCATCGTCTGTTTTGCGTAACATGATTGACTTGATCTTTGAACTGTCAAACTAATGACAGCACTTTGAATTTCGAATAGGTTTTTTATTTTAAAGATCATGCCAGATGAACCGATTACTTATGGTTTATTATAGCAAAAACTTGTTTAATAAAGGTACACACTCAAGAAAGTGAAAATTGTTACCGTTATGAGATATTTTCGTACTATACGATGATTCTTACTTTCTTTGACGAGTAGCTTATGATAATTATATGACAATTATGTCACGTTTCACGACTCTATGTTATCTTATTTATCAAAGAATTTCTATTAAATCAGAAGTACAACTCGATTATTTACTTCCATGTTTAAACATTTCTCTTATTTTAAAGGTAATTTCTAACAATGCATATATTTAGACATATAAATATATAGTTATTCAAAATACCCAGTAACTAATTCAATAACTTCTAACACAGCATAGACAAACCAAATCAGTACTGCACGTTCTATGCAAAATACCCACTTAATGCTATCCAATAAGCCACGTTAGTGCTATCCAATATTCTTCTAAAGGCAATGAAATTCCACTTACTCCACTTAATGGTTGAGTGCATTGACGTTCATAACCAGGGCATCAGGTCACTTTCTTCATGGTTTTGCCATTTTTGGTCTAGTGCCAATTGAATTTTAATATTCATATGCACATTATGTGAAATGTTGACATACGTTTATGTAGTTTTAATAGGACTATTTGGGTTGACGATTAAGCGTTTATTTTAGACTAGAATATGTTAATACAGTGTATGTAGAATATGTTAATACGTCTCTCTTGCCGTAAGGGGTAGGTAGAGACTATCCTGAAAATATTCTTGCCTCACACACCCTTTTCTGATCTAGATTAGTCATAAAATTAGACTCAACGACCATTGATCTTCTGTAACATCATTTCTACAGTATGATAGTTATTTGGATACTGGATTCAACAGCAGCAGTGCATATTTTTTCTAATAGTATTTTCGTGAATCTTTTAGAAGATATTATGAATAATTTGTTGATTACTTCTTTAATGTTGTTTTTCACCTATTTATACAGTATACAGATCAACGTTAGATACACAATCGCATAAATAAAAAACTAATGACTAGCCTATCCTATCTAACCACTAAGTTCTAAGGCTTTCAAGACCAAATAAAAGAACCTCTTGGAATGCATTTGCAGTATAATGCCATGCGCATATCTCAATCGTAATGATAATAATTTATTATCGCAGAGAATCGTGTGCACTAACTAAAACTCAAGGCTGGAATCACTTTGAAAGTGAACGGCTGAGCTTAAATTACATGTATGTTGTGTTTATGTTAGATACATACATATATATGGTCCACGCCCCTTATCCTATGTTAGATGCATATATGTATGTATGTGTATCCTTCACGACCGTTGATTTTTTCGGGTAAGTCTCGAGTGTGAATAACACCTTTCGTATATACAAGTTTTCTAAGTCGATAACTAAATACATCGTGCGTTGAACTCTAATACACGGCTACGATAATGACGTTTGTTGCAATGAAGTTTCGATTGGTTATCTTAATGTTTTTGGGTAACCACTACTATCATACCGAAATAATTATTAAATTTAATACGTTATCACGTAAAGGTATGTATTAGGATAAATTATTATTACAGATTGATAAGTATCTTGAATTATTTTTGCATTTAAGTCACAGAGCTTTAATAGAATTCTAAAAGAGGCGTGTCAGTTCATTAGAATTTAATTTCCTTATATAAATTCATTTGTCATTTTTGTCTTTTAGCAAAACTATCGTGATTGATTTTTATATGCTTTAACATCAAATATATAATACAAGTTTGCTAGAATACCTATCTTTATATAACGAGAAGAAAACAGCAAGTACCTATCTAATAACCTCCAAAACTCCCATTAAACCTTAACTGTTAATAAACAAACGAAAATCGAAAGTCAAATACGGTAATTGCAGTAGGTGCGAGTCGATTTAAAGCCTACACCACAGTCAATGTATTGTCTCGACCCCGGCCCAAGACAATGAATGTGATGAGTCAATTATGACACAGCAAATGTCTCGATGGCACCAATTGCATGCCAATTGTACACCTACCTGATTTCACAACTGAGGCTGTGACGGGTGTCAATAATTTGGCACCTTTCATTGATTGTGTCAGATGTCACGTTTGACATATAACATGTACATGTAGGTACGTTTATATAGGCTCAGATATTGAAGTACTTTTCAAATAGAAATTGTGCTATAGGATGGTTATTTTGGACAGATAAAAGGGTTTAGGGTAAACAAGGAGATGTTTATCACAATATGGATTAAATGACTGAATTGTATGTGTATATGATAGTTTGAGATGTCGAATTACTACTATTACTATTAGGTATCGCATAATACAAATAAATTAATAACGTACTGTTTACGTGAAATTAACAACCCTTATATTCCTTTACCCTTATATTTAGAAGTACTGTTAGTTATATACTATTCTAGTCTGATCTAGCAAGGAACTAAATCTGTCATACTACTCCTAAATATGCTCTAAGTTGACATTATATAACTTTATGAGACCGCTATCTAAGCGGAAGCATATAAAACTTTATCAGTATGGAAAAACAAGCATAACCCTATTATGACTGCTGTTAAAGGTTTTATCTGGTGTCGCGTTTACTATAAGTGCAGTTTTTATGACAGTAAAGTGGACTTACGTAGGTTTATGATGTAAAGAAAATTAGTTCTTTATATAACGTTTTATAAATTAGCGGATGTTCCGTGTCTGGGACGTAAAATGGATGCTAACTAGCTGCCGTTCATCTGAACATATCGTATCGACTAAGGGACTAGGGGTAAATGGAATCTATTGGGCTATAGGCTAGCAACCTGTCACCAATGTTCCATATGAGAACAAAACAGTTTTTTTGTACATATAATTTATTAAATTTGCGGATTTATTTACGTTGCATATGATTCATTAATATAGTTAATTGATGTCTAAATACTTCATTGATATAAATGATTTGTAATTATTCAATTGCAAAACAAATAAGAAACTTTTTCGCAAATACATTTAATAATATTTTATTTCTGTAAACTTGTCATAACTATAATTTATATTATTATAATTTAGATAAAATCTAATGAAACATGATTGAAGATGGTGTCAATCATATAGTGCTAAATATTCATGTGTAAAATATGAATAATCTTTCAATATCGAATTGACCTCAATAAATATTTGAAATTGCAAAATTCGAAAATTCGTCGTATTCCATGCTACGTTGTTTTTAAAGAAATATAATGTTACTTTTCACTTAAAAAAGGTAGTTTCTAATGATATTTATATCTTTATGATACCATCCACTTTATAATCAAAGATACACTACCAATTCTATACGTATCGTTATATCTTTAAAAATCCACTCTATGCCTATCTCTTTTTATTCCACATTCTTCACAACTACACCATATTTAAACGCAGCACAATCTTTATAGGCTGTCGACCGGATAAAGCTAAGTTCACACTCCCATGGGGTCTGTTCTAAGAAAGTGAATTTCCAATTACAATACAATACCGGTGTGGACGGAATAGCAAGAGACCTGACGTACGAGATTGCAATTACAATCTATGTACAGATGGTTTTTGCGGTGTATGTATGTAGGTATACTAATGTACCTCAATTTCTGTGGGATGGAAAGAACTTCGGAATAATTGGCATACATACATATATTTACGCCGTTATGTACCTTAGAGGATTGATAAAAACTGTCGATCCTGAAAAATCGGTCTTGTTTCACTCACATCCTAATAGGTGCTCTTCTGTTCTTTATGTTGTGTACACTTGAAAATACTATCTCCAAGTTAACATTTTTAAGATACACAGTTATTACAATCACTTATCAATCACTCATTTAATTCACTCACTATCACTTGACTTGACTTGCGAACGGCACCCTTTAGGAACATATCGGCCGCGTGAGAATCACTCGTGAGAATTAAAAAAAATATGTGGTTTGTGATTAGTTTTATACAGTAAAATTAGCGTATAATGTAACGAAAATTTGTAGTTTTAATGAAATATGGTATTTATAATGCAATATTGAATTTTTAAAGGAACTAAATAAATTTTAAATGTATTTTACGTAAGAATAACAACGAAGCTAGATTAATTTCACATACACAACCTTTTTATTCGCCATTTAATTTAATTCTCGTGTGAAAAACCTAGCCTAACCACTGGCAATTTAGTCTGTAATTCGGCAGTTAACGCTTGACTACATTTCCCAACTCACCACGATTAATGCACTGACCTTTACTAAACGCGGCATTTGGCAACGGATTTGCAATTTTTCGTTATTTTTTCGCTAATACACCGATACTTTACGTAATCATAATTAAGCATATTTCAATTTGAAAGATGCTTATCTTTCATACATCTTTTATCATATATTCATGTCATTCAACATCTTACAAAGTCTACAAAACACAAAATCTTATACAACTTTGTTGGTTTAGCGAAGGCTTTGATATGGAATAAGATAGATAGCATTAGATACAGTTCTTGTCTTTAAAGTAATAAGACTGTAAAAGGTGAAGGTTTAAACATAACTTGCCGACACATTAAACTTATTGTTAGGTTCAAAAACAGCTGCGGTGAGGGAAGAAATCTTAAGGAAACTTACTTATTCTCCAAAACAAGCAATAGTCGGAGCTTGTAAATGGTGACACGGCTTACTACTTGCCATACACGACCTTTGACTACCCCACAGGGGATAATAGTCGTGAAAGTACTTTATTTATTCGTGTAAAGCTTTCTTTCTGTTTTCTTTCTTTAAATAAAAATTCAAAACAACTTTATAACAATTGGGCATTTAAATCATATGTGAGAACAATTTAGCAACTTTTTGTTAGCACTGATATGTAGTACATCTAAGTAGACAGTCTTCAATTTGAATGTCGCGATACAGTGCTAATATGCAAATATTTCACAGCTTTGTTATAAGAGGAACGAAATTTGTTCTCATTTCCTCTCAGAATATACCTACGTGTTATTTGTCACGTAAAAGCAAACACTTTATTTTATCAAGTACTAGTGACCCGCTCCGGCTTCGCACGGGTATAAAATATATAGCCTACTCCACTATTTAATGGATGTTATTATACATATAAACCTTCCTCTTGAATCACTGTATCTATTAAAAAAACCCATCAAAATCCGTTGCGTATTTTCAAAGATTTAAGCATACAAAGGACATGGGGACAAAAAAAGCGACTTTGTTTTATACTATGTTTATGATAGAGAGTTTCATAAAATGATGAATACAAATACTCTATCAACACGGTCACTCTGCTTCTAGCTTCTGATTACCTAAAATAGGTTAACAGTATTTATGTATGTTAAAGCATATATATTTTTCTCTGTCTATCATTCTATAGACGGGCGTGAAGTGTATGAACGTTTGTTCTACTCAAGAATATTGATAATTTACCACCACAATTAAATTTTCACGATGGATAATAATTATCAGTTACAACTCCGGATTTGAGTGGCTAAAGACCATAATTTTAAATGACTATTATGACTTTAGTCTCTGACCACCTCAAAAGGCTAAATGGAGGTATGCTTATGTTTGACTCTGGATAAAATCCTAAACTAACGGCTGGATAATTTTGCTTACATTGACTTGATAAAATAAATAATAAAATAATAATAATATTTGGACATTATTACACCAATTGAACTAGCCCCTTGGTAAATTTAAGATTCATTTACGATTTGTGTTAAGGGTCAACGTATATTTAAGAAATATATTCATATTATACATACATATATTGCATATATATAATTGACGACCAGACTGGAAAGCAGTAGAAAAGCGTAGTTCTTAACTCTGCCTCCACCGGGAATCGACCCCGGGATCTAACGATTAGCGTTCCGGCGGATAACGGAGGTCGTCAAATCTCAAATATATCTCGTAGGTTCTGTCCACCCTAAAAGATTTTAAGGGAATTAAATGTCAATGAATAGAAAATGTTCAATTTTATGC
Organism: Leucoptera coffeella; assembly: GCA_030578115.1. Classification (NCBI taxonomy): domain Eukaryota; kingdom Metazoa; phylum Arthropoda; class Insecta; order Lepidoptera; family Lyonetiidae; genus Leucoptera; species Leucoptera coffeella. The sequence continues at coordinate 895,819 of JAMBLF010000007.1, forward strand.
CTATTTGTTTCCAATACACCTTTAACGTTATATTACACTTTCCTTAACTTTCTCATAGACATACTCGTGAAGCATTAAGTAACGTTCACCATATATGTAGGAATATTCCACCATACGATGGGTTCTAATAAAAAGGTTTTTGAGTAAACAAGCCCCTTTTAACGGAACTACGGTGTCTGTAACCGGTCTCTAAAAAGGTTGCTAGTGATGGGACGTGGGTAAACAAATAGAGTAAATACTGGGAATGTAGTGATAGTGACATATTTAGGCCAAACATTGCTATAACAACATTTTCGTATAGGAAAGAGTAAAAAAAAAATTTAAATTTTTTAGAAATTTTGTTGAAAACATGATTAGGCCACATAGAAACTGTTAAAAATACGAAATATATCCATTATACCAATGAAGTAAGTGTTTACCAAAGCATCGTTTGATACATTGATCAATGTCTTTAAGAATTAATGACGACCATTATTATTGTTTTGCAATAACTTTGTAAATGAGTTGATCAATTCATTTTTGTATTCCTAATGTCATATACACAATCGATTTATTGATTTTAACATTCGCCTTAATTTGTATTCAGTAAATATATAAATTAGACTTATTTGGGTGATAGACTAGCTCTAAGACTATCACAGTGACATAAAATTAATTTTAAAAGTAATGGTTTAAGAAGTTGAATATACATATACTCATTTTATAACTATGTACTCGTATAGTTCATTCCCATCCCTATGTTTGCTTTTTCATTCATCGTTTCGCTCTATTCCCACGTGTGCATTTGTTTATCTTATTTACTTTAAATACAAAAATAATGTTTATTTTTATTGGATAAAAGCGTTATAATAGTTGTTTTTCGTCGATATGAAGCTATTTTATTAGGTCTTTATACCGTTAACTGCATTTAAAATTATGGTTATGATTATTAGTATACACTTGCTTATCTGAATATATACTTAAGTCAAATGTAGTGTAATAAAGGTGAATATATACTTATATACGTCTATAATATCCAAATAATCTGTTAATATGAATCATCATATGATTTTGTAATATGAACTTATAAAAATAAAATAAAAATAGATATGAACTATGTTGTGAAAAGAAATACACCCAATAAATTATCTTATACAATTTTATTTACATCATTTACGAACCATAGGATTAATTTGATATGGTAACGGATTTGTGCTACTGTTAGGAAACAGACAATTTTTAATGCATGTCACATACATACAGATGTGTGAACTGTTGACGTGATCAAATTCTTTACGACGTCTATAATGGGCTTTTGTTTGAAAATAAAAAAATGTGTTCACCCTTGTTTAATATGCTGCTAGTGTAAATTGCAAGTTCGTAACTTTGTGTCGAAATTGTGTATAAAAGCCATAAGATATTCTCACATACTACTCAGGTTCTCTTATCTCTTTTGGGGTGAACAGAACCTCGCATACACAAAATCTTTTAGGTAATCTTTAGCATTACTAGTGAAGTTTTTGATATGATTGAGAAGTTGTGATGGTCTAATGATAGATTTGGTAACAGTTTGTTAGTCCATACCTAAAGTAGACTCCATCTTTACAGCCCATTATACTATCAGAGTCTAGTTAGAATTATATTTTATCATATTATATTAGAATATTTTATCACCGACCAAGATGATAAAAGACAAAGACAAACGCGTTCACGACTTAAACCCTTGCGGGGTGGTCAGAGGTTCAGGTGTCCATCTCCGCAATTGCTAAGGTAGTAATTCTATGGCCACCTCGAACTTACATGTTGACCAGATTGTCAGTGCTTAATGTGACAGGTGGTAAGCCATGTGGCCATTTACAAGCACTAACTATTACCTTTTAGGGGAACAGGTAGGTTTCCGCACGATGTTTTCGATCACTGTAGTATTCGACGCATTTCGTGAATGTATTTTATTATGAAAATGTTCATATAAATTCATTAAACTTGAACTCTATTGGTACATGCTCAAACGGGATTTGAACCCTGTACCCACTGGTAAAGAGTCAAGCCCCAAACTTTTTCTTTTTATCAAGATGATGTCTCTGAATTTCTCTCCACCCCGAACGGGATGCAAAGAAGTCAATATATGTTTATACTGGCTTTCATATGTATGACTTAAACACTATTCTGTAATCTCTGAATCACATTATTTGTATGCAGTGGGCGTTTGTAAACATTTGTGTTTTTCGCGAGTTAACTGTTATGAGAATGGTATTTGCGCTATGTAACAACATGTTTGGAGAAACACCGCACGAATTTTTAAACAGAGTAACGGCGAATGTGGGATATTGCTTATTTGTAATGTTTGTTTATTCAACAAAAGTACCTATTCTTAACGGCACGCATAAAGCGACAGTCTTGCCAAAAGTTATAAACTTCTTTATCACTTTACATAACAGTTGTAAATTCATGTCCTTTAATTTCTTTCATGATGGACAGATCTTCGGAAGTACATAATGTGTCCTAGGTCACTTCTTAGCATGAATATCGGGTTTGCGATGTTATAATAGTAGTATTAGAGACAGGTTGGTAGCCCATCGCTCAATAGATTCTATTTTCCCCTAGTCCCTTAGTCCTCCTACGACATGCCGGGAGGAGTGGCAGCTAGTTAGCATTCTTTTTATGTCCTACACTAGCACAGGACAGCCAGAAATAGTTACAAATAGTTTTCTGAAGGTCTTTATATTAATTTTAAATAATTTGGTAGAGATGATGGTTGCTTAAAAAGAACGTGTGTAAATGAAGTATAGAATATGAAGGTAATTCTTGACACTAAATTACTGATTTAATCTAACTTGGCCTAAGAAAAATTCATGATATGATATTTATAATTTTTGTCTACCTTTTCGAGGATTATAGACAACTGGATTACACAAGGTCACATCCTACAAACTTTTCCAAACTAGAAAGTCAATATTTCAAGTACCTGCATAAATTTAAGAGCAAAGGAAAGTCAAAATAGGATTAACCTACTCTTTTATGTGGCCCCTGATTTCTCAAAGAACTACTAACTTGAGATAACGTAGGCGATGTTTGATGGAAATGAAAATGGTATTACTATATGAATGCTTTACTGGTTTTGTTCATTTTGTTTTACAATAAAAAATATGAAAAGTGTCTTGATAACACAAAAGATGATATAGGAATTAATAAAATGAATATGTTGAGAAAACCTTTAATAATTCCTTGTGTTTTTGTTTTAATTTTCATTAACTTGTCACCTCGTTGAATTAAAACCAGTTAACGAAGTATTAAGTTTTGTTCCATTAATATTGTTTTATAGTATACTAACTTTGTCTTGTTCTATTTATTACCCATTTAATTTCATTTAAAAAGGCAATACCAACCTTTTATATCCGACCACCGACACGAAGTCTACCTCTAATTTGTCAACCATTTACATACCTAACAATTATTTGAGAAAACACAGCCTTGCACTGAGATCCGGCCATTTGGCAGTTTTCACCACTTGACCCACTCATTGTCTACATAGTGTGCTCATGCATACATTCCTAGATAATGTTTGTTGAGTTTTAAGCTTAGTAATCGAGTATGCACCTGTTGTATCTTGGTCTTGGACTTAATTGATGTTTTGTTAGACTATTGGTATTGGTTTTTATTGGTAGAAAAAAAAACAGACTTCTAACTCAAATTGTAACTTACAATCGGTTTTATCAAGTTCATACGGTTTGACAAATTAAACGTGCAATAAAATGATAATAATAAAAACTGCCTAGTTTATTATACTTGACTCCAATGTCACCGGTCTTAATGTTGGCAACATTAAAAAACAAGCATTTACAACCTTTAACCCCTAGCTATATTCAGAGACTCCATCGTCGAAACTTTGAAGTTAGTAATTCTTTAGCATTTAAGAATTTTCAAAAACCTGTGTCAATCTTCTAAACTATTCGTTAGTGACCATATGACCACCTTAAACTTACCTTTACCTTTGAAAGCATGGGCCCATGACCTAGAAAAGGTCGTCCCATTGTTTATCCACTAATTAGTGTTATTGGAAACAGTGTCCCGCTATTCATTGAACGTGCTACGTTTTATTGACTATGCGTTTAGTAAAGTTTCTCGAACAGTTATGACTGGCAGTTAAGTGGTTGGGACAATACTGGTCTAACATACATACATATGCATTCTTCAATCGCTTTTGAGGTGGACAGAACCTTTGAGACACGATAATTTGATAATACGGATTGTGATGACATAGGACATATTTGTAACAGGTTGCTAGCCCATCGTTTAATAGATTCCTTTTACTCCTAGTTCCTTAGTCGTCGCTTATGACTTAGGAAGAACGGCAGCTAGTTTTCTACGTTCCAGAGTAGCATAGTACTATATTTATTATTACATTTGTCAATAAATATACATACTCAACTACATACGCTTCGCGAACGGAAACTATTAGGATTAGTCCCGTGTTTGAGGGAATTGTCAATCCCTAATTGTTAAAAAGAAATTTAATTACTGTACACCAACAATCATGTATCGAGAAAAATATTTATGTTTTTCCAATGTGTACTAATTAGACATTAGTTTTTTTGCACTAGAACCCAAAAACAATTGAATTACGTACATCATACAACGAACCAAGCCGAAAGACACATGATTATCTTCATATAACATTCCTTACATATTTCATCCTTTCGAACCGAAATGGAAAGTGCCAGTGTCAATAAAACCAATTTCCTTACGGATATCATAGACCCGTGTTTATTTACACGTAATAAGTGGCATTAGTAACGGATTAAGTCCCCAGCTAGTATGAAACACGGCGATTTCAATGCAAATGCCTCGTTTAAACCACTCAAGTGGAAATGGTCGTTCAACTTAGAAAACTGTCATTTTAATAAATGCTAAATCGTTACTCGCACTTTTTATGACCGGTTAATGCTTATTGATTTTATGTGATTAGTTTGTAATGGTTTGTAGCTTTTATATGTGTGAATACACACACATATCAATCCATACATTACCATTATTATATATATATTATTTATTTATTATTATATATACACACATCATCCAATATCATTTACCCTCTACATAAACATAGTTATACTAAACTAGTCTTTATGTATAAACATATGACAGTCAAATAGACGCTAAATTGAAAATGATTGACCTTAGGAGTATCAATAACCACCGAGTGTGTATGCAAAGATGTTTGAGTGTCAATGAAGCGTAAGTAGTCTGTCAGGATCGGGACAAATGGGGATCCGTGATCTTTGCCTACCCATCTACAGGGAATCAGGCGTGAAGTGAATTCTACGGCGTTTCGAGAAGAAAGACTGTTAATTTATTTATTTAAACTTCAAAAGCTGTAACTACAAATCTCTCCGTTCTCACAACATTTGAAATGTACTTAACTATAACTTAGAACACTTAATTAAGTTACCTAAGTAAAAGCAGCTTAGTTTTATGAAACCTAAGTCTTGTTAGCGTCTTAGTGCTTAATTACGACCATAATTATGCACAGGGTAGACGTATATGGATGTTGTTTGGAAGGAAACGTAATTTCTGTGAATGCAAATGAAAGGAAAATTGTACCTTGCATTAACAACATTTTAACAAGTCTGGTATGAGTTTAATTATAAGCTTTAACTACGAGCTGGTTAAGGATTTGAAGAGTGTAACCAGCTGTTTTACTATAATGGAGTGGGCATAATATCTGAGACAGAACAAATCTATAATCAAGTTTAGCATCAATATTAGATTTGTGGTAATAATGAAATGAAATTCCCATGATATTTAAAATTTATCACGGTTTTGAAATTCCTATAACATCTTGATTATGATTAATAACTAACGGGACTTACCGCGTAAATTTTTATATAATTAAGTAAACTTATAATATACTTATAATAAAGGTAACTTTATTATATAAAAACGTTATAAAAACGTAAGTCCCGTCAGTTATTAATCATGAGTATAAATCGCGAATCTCTTAAATCTTTTTTTATGCATAAATACACATCACGCCTGTACCTACAAAGAGATAGACATACACTCTTTTCAATATAAATTTATTCATATTTCATACTTGTTCGACCCCAACGTAACTGCCCTTCCACCTCACCCATACAGATTTTCTCTTTCTTTTGTTAATTCTAAGGTGACGTGACATGTTATACAATTTACGAGTATTGTTCTTAAGTCTCTTACTTAACATTTTACAGTTTACTCAACATTAGAAAATAAACGGTCAGTCTAAAACAATGGCGGTGCATTTATTAAGTCGTTAAAGTAATGTCTGAATTGAGTAACACTTTCTATGTGTTGTGAATTGTGTGAAATGATAAGCTTAAAGACTTTGAATCGAATGAGGTAGGTAGAGACTTGAGTGTCTGTTGTCTTGTTTTGGATGAGTTACATATACATATAATTTACGTCCTTTAATTTCTATCGGGTTGGACAGAACCTTGTAGATATAAGTTCTTAGGTCATTTTTAGCAAGAATATTGGGGATTGCGATGTCATAACGGAACAGCGGAGACAGGTTGCTAGCCTATCGCCCCAAAATATTTACTCCTAGTCCCATAGTCACCTCCTACGACATGCCGAAACACAAAGTCTTTGGATAAATTACTATATATATAAAATACATATGACGTATTAGGGGACTAGTTATTGTATATTTAACAAGATAATTAACAAAGTAGATACATATATCAATGACAAAACTGAAAATCAGAACTCCTCAACACTGCTTCCACCGGGAATCGAACCTGGACCTCGCGATTAGCGTGTAAAATCTTAACCGTTCGCACCACGGAGTTTAATCCTTGTAACTTTGTATGGATATCGAACTGAACCCTTCCTCACAGATGTTCTTAACGGTCCCAGACATTTAAGGACGAGATCACAGTTACACCTACCTGGACAAGTTCAGATGCGAATTCAAACCTGTCTAAGCAGGTGCTCGATCACTTTCACCTGCTCCTAGACTATAAATACACAAACAGATGCCCAGCTCTCGACCTATGCGTAATTATGGGATATTCGATGCATTACACGCGTAAAGGTGATTAAGGGGATTTACGTGCCTCACGAAGCTAATTAGTGTACTTACAAGTACAGTAAGTTCATGAATGTACTAACTTAAGAATTGAGGTATTCAAGATGGTGTAAATAGGTTTTAAAACTTTGAGCTTTGATTAGGATGGACCATTCATACATAACACGTTTGTTACAAAGGGGTAGGCGGAGATTACGAATCCTCATCAGTTCCGATCCTGATGATAAATTTTACTTCATTGATACTCATACATCTCCTTGACACTCGGTGGTTATAGGTACTTCTTATGTCACCCTTTTATGGATGGACCAATGGAAATAGAATGTTAATACTCATAATATCCACCTGTCACTTTAGGTACTGACCCGTTACTAAATACACACGATAGATGAGCTAGTCATTAAGGTTTAACTATAGTGTTTTTATGTAATGTAAAAAGCTAATAAGGAAAAAGGTTTGCTGTAAAACATGAAACTCTTTGTTACTTAAAAAATCTTAACGCAGGGAGAGCAAATTTATTGAAAATATTCAATAAAAAAAAATTTAGACATTATTACACCAATTGAGTATTAGCCCCTTGGTAAGTTCATTAAGACTTGTGTTAAGGGTACTAGTCAACGTATATTTAAGAAATATATACATATATAATCAACGACCAGACTGGAAAGCAGTACAAAAGCGTAGTTCTTAACTCTGCCTCCACCTCACGATTAGCGATCCGTCGGCTAACCGGAGGTAGTCAAATAATTATTTGAAATTATTATATATTACTTATTTACAAATTATGATAAAATTGCGAATTTAGCCTAATATGCTAGAGATAATATCATTCTGAAGTATAAAGAATAACCTATATAAATACCGATTGTATAACAAAACATTCAATTCGATATTAAGTAACGACCTCGTATCGATACTACGTTCCATTAGGAAACTACTCTGGTTACGGATACTGACGGTTGCACATCTAAAAACATCGTGACTGGCATCGATTATTCGATATTTACGTAATCGATCTCCGAGGCGATCCGACTAAATTAAATCTCGATAGCGATTTAATGACTCTTTTTAAATTTCGAAGAGTAAAAGTAGAGCGTCATTCACACGTTTTTCTGACGCACCAGATTGTATGTTTGCTAACTAAAGAGTTTCCTAACGCCATTAGACATCGTCTTTGGAGGTAAAACTATAATATGTGTCTTAATTATTTAGTCAGGTGAAAGAAAATAATGCTTACTAGCTTTCTTTTGCTTATGAGGCGATTAAGGGACTAGAGGAAAATCTCTAAAGGAATGTATCACGAATATTACGTAATAATGCCATAAAAACCCCGATAGTAGTCAGGTAGGTTTCTAAAGGTGCATATAAATATATAAGATACATATAGATATATAGATACATATAAATATTCAGACCACCCTGAAAGGGAAAAAAACTCTAATTTGTATCAACATTTTATGTATTGAGAAAATATAATGTTATTTTATGTTGGCTGGTATAATAACTTTACTTATAAAACATTTAAGGAAATCTTTATTGAGTAATCTAGTCGACTTTTACGACAATCTGATAGAAATCCATTATGGTTCATTGTATTGGATTTATTGTAATTAAAAGTTTATTTATGTTTATGAAAGTACTCTTACATAGGTAATAATCTCCAATCTTGTTAAGTCATAACGAACAAAAAGCATATGTATTAAAATAAGTATGTAGGGTACGGAATTATGTGCTACGTGAACGTAATGGTATGAAAGAAGATGCAGTAGCGAAAATAGGGAAAGGTATGTTAAGGTGGTTTGGGCACATGTAGCAGATTGACGAAAAGGAATTTATACGTCTAAAATGGAAGGTACAGAGGTCGGGAAGGGCGCGTAGAACATATACAGATCATTCATTCTCAAGGCAAGTGTACATAGCGTGAAGAACAGCAGAGCACGTATGAGTAGGTTAATATGTGTGAGTGAAGCAAGAGAGATTTGTCAGGATCCTCGTTAGAGACGAAAAGGCGTGAATATATGAATGTGTGCATTAAAATATACGTAAACGCCAACATATCTATTACTTACTTACGATCTGAAGAAACAACACTTCTATTATTAGTGCTTAACTGTGTATTTCTAAGTATAGACTATTCAACACCTGTACACGACAATACGGCTCACCACCTGTTACATTGGAAGATGATCAGCTGATTAATGGGTTTAAAATAGAGTACTTTGTAATTTCATATATGGACTCGTACATCTCTTTGTGACTACTTAGCGAGTAATTATACTTAGTCAACTAAGATATACACACATACATATATATAGAAACATACATAAATTCAAGTCTAATTCCCCAACAGGATAATCGATCGCAACTTGGAACGTTCCTGACAAATCTCTCTTGCTTCACCACACCCATTAACCTTCTCATACATGCTCTTCTGTTCTTTACGCTGTGTACACCTTCATACACATACTCACGTCTTTCAATTTCTTTTGTGGTTTCGAACGTTAGATTGTTCTTCACGCTGCGTACTCTCGCCTACGTACATACATATTCTGAAGTCTTTTAATTCGTTTCGAGGTACAACACATCAAATAATCAACATTTTCTCGGTTAAATAGGTAGACTATTGAGTATTTACTAAGTAAATTCGGTCCATCTTAAGCTTCATCTATATCTATAAGACAAGATCGAAGCTTGAAGCAAACTAATGTCATATCAAAAAAACCTAATTTATATGGAATATATCCATATTGAACTAACCATCTTGATTCTATCAACCCTTAGACCCTTCAAATAGATAGAGAAAAGCAACTAGTTAGCTCAATACACTAAATTTTCAGCTTATGCAGTCTTCTTACGTCCCTGACTAGCACGATACATAATTAGGGTCTATTACACCATTACGCAAGGTAATATCAATCACTTAAGCCGATGTTAATCTATCGAAGCGAGTCGAAGAGAATGATTAATTTTTTCTAACCGTACTTTCTTAGAAGGGCGTCCAAAATGTTATGCAACTGAACTGGTTCTAAGTTAAACTTTGATTTATTGTGTCGATATGCTAGCTGGGATGTAAAATGGGTAATAGTTGTAGTCATAATGTTTGGAAACGGGTGCTTCGAGTTGTTAAACAAAGAAATTATCTTTATTACTATATACAAATCATACATACACATCCATATCGTTCATACGATTCGACGACCTCCGTGGCGCGAACGGTTAGCCACCTGAACGCTAATCGTGGGGTCCCGGGTTCGAATCCCAGTGGAGGCTGAGTTAAGAACTACGCTTTTCTACTGCTTTCCAGTCTGGTTGTTGATTATATATGCTATATACGTATTTATCTATATATAATATGTATACATTTCTATATTTATACGTTGACTAGTACCTTTAACACAAGTCTTAAATGTACTTAGCAAGGGGCTAGTTCAATTGTTGTAATAATGTCCTACAATATTATTTTTATTATATCTCTATTGGAATTGTGATGACAATGATATGAAGTATGTGTGACACCATAATATCGCATTGCCTTATAATTGTAGACTACATTTTTTGGACCTCTGCAAAATAAAAACAAAGAGCTGCCTTTGCAACTTGCAACTTACATTCTATTTACGTCCCAAACTAGCATTGGTAAGTAGGCGAAGTTTCTATCAGTGTCACCTGTAGTCATTTATCAATAAACAATAGTGTAGTTATGGCATGAAGAAAGACTTTTGTTTCTCGTTATCAAACCCTAATAGCAAGTAGAGCATAACCCGCATCGTATCGGAAACAATGTCGAATCGATGTTATTCGATACGCCTTATGTTATATTCGATTATGATATGATACATAAGCTAGTCTGCTAAAATAGTTATTTGTCAGGATGATGATTAGTGTGTATGAGAAGATGTATGTCAATGAAACGAAAGTGGTCTGTCAGTGGGACAAATGGGGATCCGTGATCTCTGCCTACTCCTTTACAGGGATTCAGGCGTGATGTGTATGTTTGTATTGTCAGGTTCGAGAAAAAGGGGGTACATGATCTCTGCCTACCCCAATGCTAACAGGATATCATGCAAGTGCTGGGTTTAAATTAAAGAACCATGGGCTTGCAATCTGCCATTAATATTATAAGTATATTAATGCGATCATAGATCTATTGCTAAAAGAGATATTGGAGGTTCTATCAATCAAAAAAGATGCAGTATTAGCTTATGTTAGGTTTAGTGTTATTGATAAGTTTCTAGCCTTTCGCTTATTACATCCCAGTTATGCTTGTTTCATAATATTAAGTTTTCTTCTATTTTTTCAACACATAATATTATTCTGATAAAAACAGCAACTTAGCATAATTTTTACGTCCCAATCTAGCACGACAAGTTGTAGTATAAACATGGAATGAAGCGTAATACTTGCTTTAATTACAGGCATGTTATGAATCTAACATTGGGTTTTATTAAGTAACATTCCAAGTTAAGCATTAAGTTATGAACGTAATTAAACTTGATTTAAGTTATTTTAAATAGTGAAATTAATGGCATGCCTAACTAATTGACGTTTATGTAATAATAACATTACATGACTATGTACGGGAGTGAGTTTTTTTATTATGACGAGATAGTCAGGGACTTAAGTGCCTATCTCCGAAATTACGAAGGTACTTTATGTATGAGTCAATTAAAGCCCGAGTTTCACTAGATAGATATAACCCAACAAGAGAGCAAGTGAGCCGCATCATCGTATACAGGCACTGGCTACGTAATAGCTATTACGTAGCCAGTGCCTGTATAGTAAGGGACATGCAGGTTTCCTTACGCTGTTTTCCCTGATCGTTAGATAAATTATGTACGTAAATGAAAATTACAATTTTAACATGTTAGAGCCGGGATTCAAAACTAGGTCCTCGAACAAGAAGTCAGAGGTTTTGCTCACTCGGCTAAAGCCGCGTAATAAATATAATCATCTTCTGATAATAACTTAAGGTGTCAGTTTTTGCATATTGAATTTTTTGAGAATATTGAACTTTTTCCGTTAAGAACAAAACTTCGAAAAAAAATATAGCTATCTCTCAATAGATTTAACAAGTAGTAACATATCTGTAATATATATGTATATTGCTACTAACTATTTTAAAAAAAAATCTGTGTTAGTGACTAGAGACTGGTAAATACATATATAACTTACAGTACACATACTTTACGTTGCTATGAAAAGCCTAGTTAGCAAACTGAATAGTTTTTTCTTCATACATTTATACCATATATGTACAGTAGTAAAATGAGAACACAGTTTCCCATAGAAATTAAAAGTGTGATTTACCTTCACCTTAATGACACTTGACTTACATACGAACTGAAAAAAACACATCCTTTATACCTTCACAAAACCAAATTAACGTTACCATCTCCCATATAAGTCTCAAGCTTGCAGAGATCAAGAAAAACTGGTTTCAAAGCTCCACTTTTACAAATATAGAGGAAATGAATTCAACTCATATGAGTTAGACCATCCGGAGATTGAAGCAAGCGATTTACGATTTTATGTTTTATGTTTTAAAGTCGTTTTTGCCTTGTGCTGAAATAGGATGGAAAGCTTGATAAAAAGAATTTGTCGGTTTGTCTTCAGGATATAAAGATGGCGTGAGTGATTTACCGTGATGCTGAGTATGTAGAGTAGCCATAATAAGTTCGAGAACTAGGTTTTATTATAAAAGTCATAAGCGCGTCCCAAGAGATGAAAATTTATTTATAATTAACTCTTAGTACATTTTATTTAGTTTGCTTAAAAAGTTACGTAAATAAGTATAAAAATAGACATAAAACGTTCCACTCTGGTGTAAAACTTTACAATTATTTGACCAACTATTTTCTCCTCCAAATATCATAACAGATAACTAAAGATGCTACAGTCGGGAAAAGAACCTTCATTCTAAAGGTCAGACATGATTAAACTAACCATCAAACTGTATATCATTAAGTTTCATCTATATTTCTATTCACCCTTGCAAAGTTTATAGGGTTGAGTTAGTCCTCATTAAACTAGAGCACTAGACTTATAAGGAGGCAGTCTAATGCATACATTAACTGAGGCATCACAATACTAGTGCATCTCCTTGGACCAGATTTATTGTTTTGAATTGTACTTGTAGAAGGTTAGATGACACTAGTACACGGGTTCAAATAGGTTTGGTTTTCCTGTGTATAGATGTATAAATGTCTTCTATATTCATGTCTTCGTGTTTGAGATGAGATCATGGAAATTAAATGAATGTGATATACAAAGATCGGAATAGTATGGTACATAATATAATTTGAGTATGTGATAAGTCATCATTTGAACTCCTATTATTTTTACAATAAGAAATGTGTTTAATACAGGAAATGTATAAAATTATCTTATATAAAAGCATCGTTCTTATAAAAGTATCATCGAAATTAACGAAATATTTGTTTGTTCCAGATTTTGAGGATGGACTGCAAGAAGACTGATATTACTAGGAGAACACCTATCAATCAGGTAAGAACTCAAATGCCTTATCACCAGTCAATATGTGTATACAACGATGGACTCACAACCTTTCACGATGGTTATCGACTACCTACTGCAACGTCAGTTTTGAGTGACTTAACACTTTATTAATTTTATTTAATATATCTCAGTATCATACTATATATCCAAATATTATCTTTAACTGACATAGGTTGTCTTTTAAGATCATGTGTCTATTAGTCATTCACAAGACTCAAATTTCTGACTATAGCTCAATGTAACATATATTGTGTCCGAGTTTTCTAAATGTGGTATACGTCATTATGACTAATAGTCTAAACAACAACAAGAGTATGTGCACTGGCTTTAAATACACCAGACCACGTACAGGTAATTGTGCAACCACTTCGTGGGTAGACAGTCGTGTAGTAACATATACATTGCTCACTAGTCTGGCGATTAATTAGAGGTAGATTCTATCGAACCCGCAATCCAAACAAAGGAGTTTCGCAAAGAAATCTTGATTGATACCGACCTACTTACACGCTACCTGTCAGAGTGACAGCTAATTCTTTCAAATGTCAACGTCGGCTGTCAAAATAAAAAGGCAACCTGCAGCATTGTTTTGGGCGGAGGTAATCAACAGATTCGATCCGAGTCGCAGATATCGATATGTGAATGTAAGAAATAGATACGTGTTGTGCAATTTATAATGTACTAATGGAAGTATTCGATCGATGTCAACTTTGTATCGAGTTGTGATAAAATAGTTGCACCTTTTTAGTTTGCCGACTCCTTTCGTAATGGTTTGTTTTGAATTAAGTACTTATTTGGTATGTATAGAGTAAATTGCTGATTGCCTACCTTCTTAGAATATATTGTAAGGAATAAATGTGAATAGAATCGATTAATCTACGGACTAGCAACTGATTTCCGATAGACTGATTCCGTAATGTTCATAAAAATCGCTATTAACATTCTAAAGATGACAGTTTCATCCACGTTGAAAACCTTTTAGTGGTTTGTAAGTGTAAATATATTGTATTACATACTTCTAGCATTACGAAACTAAATCTTCGATTTAAAGAATGTAGTGCGTGTTAAAAACAGTAATCGTTCTATTATATTTCGCTGAAATGCAAATATGGTATAAACGGTGCAATAACTTACGATTCTTAATTCTTTCTTCGCAATGTGTTACAATAGTGGCCTAATTGTGTGTGCAATTCATCGATATTATTTCTGCAACACGTTCAAAATACCTTTTACTTTCACAGAATGCAATAGTTCTTAATAAAAATAACGCATGCCTACCTAACTTATAACTACATAGAAAATAAACTTTCACTATTCACTTTTCACTATATCATAGCTAATACGCGGCAAACCCGTCACAGTAAACACATACAGAATTTAACTTTATATAAAGAAAGAAAAAAAAAGAAAGAAACACAAGAAAATAAATCCTGGCTAAGATTTTGTTCACCGTCACCAACCAACACGTGGTCATCAAATTACATCCAACTCTTGGTCACCCATCCAAATACTGTCACACTAAGTGTAGCTGGCTGAGATAACCGGCATATTGATACATACGAATACATTCACTTCCTTTAGTCCCTTTTGGGATGGACTGAATCTCGGAGATATCTTCTAGGTCACTTTGTAGCATTATATTGGGGTATTGATGACATAATATGGAGCATTGATGGCACATTGCTAGTTATATACCTATACAAGCTATGTTTTATGACATTCTAGTCTATCAGATTAAAGAAATTCTTATAATTGTTGACAAATAAAATTGATATCTTGTGCCAATCTGGAACCATTATTAACCTTATTGTCATAAGTACCACATATAATTTCGATTTCTTATGGGCTATTTTTATATGCACTAATAAAATCTCACCAGATTTAGTAGCTTCACTATAGCATGACAAAAGAATATAGCTAACCGGCTAATAGGTACAGTTTCATTCTAAAAAGCTGAGGGACCTATCACGATGCACCAAAGGCGATGTTATACAGAATCGATTACCGCCCGTAACTCGATACCGTTATGTAAATCGATTTCAAATGTAGCGTGCCTGTGTGACTTGTTCTATGCATAATCATCGTGATATTCGATATTTTTAGTTTCCTCAAAACATGTAGATGAGCATGTCAAGATCGTGTTACTAAAGTGACAGTTTTGTAAATCTTGGGTTTTAAAATATTAGGATTGTGTAAGTTATTGGGACTTAGAAATAATTCAAGTGTCTTCTTGAATGTCGAAAGAGGTGACTAAAGAACTAGGCTTACCACTTGATGATTGTTAAAAACGCCTCTATGACGAAGAGAAAAAATATAAGGGAAACCATATCTTTTAAAATTACCATATAAAACTCGGAAAAACTTACTTAAAATCTCCTAACTCTTACACTTCTTCCAAAAACAGGCCATGTTTTTAAAAGGGCAACACATCTTTTCTTCTGTAAATTAAGCACTTTCAATGACAATGAATGCATATTATGTATGTGAAGCGAGAGTATTTAGTCAGGATCTTAAGAAATTTGAGTCATAATTTTAGACTTTTTTTGACTTTCAATGAATGTACTGTACTTGTACTTATGTTAAATAAAAACATTTGACTTTAACTTTAGACTTTAGTTTAGCAGACCTTAATAACAATCAATGCAACCAAACAGATTTAACTATATCACTAATTCTTTAACCCTTTTACAAAAATACATAGTTATTCCCATAGTACATTCTATTCAACCCGACAGTCATATTCCTTTTCCCCATACACCAAGTACAGTGAAAAACAAAAGTCTCCTTACAAGCCCATACATCAATGACTTTTAACCTCACTAACAGGTTTACGGGAAAGCTGTGCAAGTGGCGCAGTCTGACCCACATGTGAGTGGCAAATCGAAGAAAGCAAGTGAAGGCATGAGCGCTTTTCGACTGCATTGTACTGTACTGGCTGTTGGGTTCAATATCGTAGGCTTTGGTATATTTTTATTTTTGGCGCTATTTTTATATCGTCTTTGTGTGAAAATTATAATTACGAGAAAATCAATAAAAACAGTCTCCTACTTTTGTATTAAAAAAAACAAGGTATGAAGCAAAAGTTAAAAACGTAACGTAATACAATATATTAATATTTAAGTTTTCTTTTTATTAAGTTGATTGGAAGACTAAAACACGAGAATTTAGTGTTGATTAAATAATGATTTATACATTTATTTGTGTTTCGTTAAAACAAACAAAAACACAGACGCAAAGATAATTTATAATAATATCGATATTATTGAACTTACACTATTGACAGATCCCGGGCTAGTCTGGAACGTAAAAAGAACTAACTAGCACCCTTTCTTCTAGGCATGTTATAGGAGCCGACTGAGGGATTAGGGTTATATGGAATCTATTGGACGATGGGCTGGCAATCTGTCACCAATATTCCACTATAATATTAACGTCAAGACAACTCGTTATTAACGCAAGAAAACGAAATAGGAGTTAGTTCGAGGTTCTGTCCACCTCAAAAAAGGTGAATGTATGTATATCACTACATAGTATAAAACAAAGTCGCTTTCTCTGTCCCTATGTCCCTTTGTATGCTTAAATCTTTGAAACTACGTAACGAATTTTGATGCGGTTTTAATAGATAGAGTGATTCAAGAGGAAGGTTTATATGTACAATAACATCCATTAAATAGTAGAGTAGGCTATATATTTTATACCCGTGCGAAGCCGGAACGGGTCGCTAGTTTATGTTATATAATAAAAGTGATTTAAAGCTTATGGTTCTGTCCACTATATCGGGTGTTATCGATGTGATATAGATATGTCGTTGACAGGTTATGCCCTGGGGTCTTATTCTAGTTTTGATTCGGTACATTAATATGCAATTAGAGTGTCCCTGATCTTTGGTTCTTGTTTATGGATTAAGATAGGTAATGGTATGAACTCGATTGGTTTTGAAATAGTACTAAGTATAAAACTTGTATTAGTAACTATTAGTTTATGAATATACAAACAAACGTTTGTTAATACAAATTGAAAGTATAAACTTGAAGTAAAAATAATAATAATAATGTAATTTTATATTGCTCTGTCATTTTCGAAATATATTTTGTACGAAAATTACGATCATTAATTTCGAACCATAGGTAACTAACATAATCTTTTATTCTCATCTTCTTATATCGTTAAAAAAGATTTTTCAGGATCGTTAAAGGTTGCGATCGATAGTCTCTGCCTATCCCGTTAGAAAGTAGAGACAATAATTGACGTATTTTACACATTTTTGCTCTTTCAGATATTATTTACTTTTACAATTACTAACCAGCTTGAGACCATAATAATTACTAATATAAATTACTGTCTAAATACTCGTATATACACCACTTTCATAAAGTAGTCAGTACTTTCAGAAAGTATTAGTATTTAGTAACAAAATGCAACCTTGTCATCCAACCATTCAAATATAAGCCCTCAAGCCACAACATATTAGTCGAGAAGCAATAAATTTATTTGTTTAATCACTTTAGAAAGTCAGCGAAACGCGACGGGTGACAAGCATCGTTTTGTTCTCCGACGGATCCGCAATTGCGTAAGCTAGACCTAATAAAATGTGAAGTGACATTTGCATTTTAATTTAGCTTTAAATAGTCTTCGATAGTGTTAGAATATGTAAATTAGTTTAATGACTGTTGGTGGATATTCTTGTAAAGGCATAGAATAATTATGAGATATTTAAAGAATAATGTAATTTAGTGATATTTATCGATATAAAAAATAGTTATTAAATATAGATAAGGAAATAAAGGTTCCCATCAGGTTTAGAAATCTAAATTTATTAAAAGATTGAATTATTACATCGTCATAGAACGTAGAACTTTACGAATGAAATTTAGGGATTATTACTTCCATGATTTATATAATTTCTCGTTTCTATTACCTATTTGTACCCAAATCTGCATGTTGTACACAGCAGGTGATTAATGTATTGTATTATTAAGTATTTACTGTCATGTTATTCAAGACATTTTCATAAAAACATAACTATTAAGAACTGTCTTACATAACGCTGTTTAATCTTCTCGTTTACACACAAGATTATGTCGAGTACATTCAAAATCAAATTATCTTCCGGTCCAATCCAATACATTCTCGGTCGTTTGTTTATGTTACAACTAATTGAATGTAACTTATATTTGGCATTATATTCGCATTGGCTCTTTCTAAACATTATGTAAGGAATAGAATTGGTAGGAATCAATCATTATTAATACCTTCTATTAGATAATTGAGATGGAACTGTCTAGTAAGAAGTAGGTCTGTACTTATTTTGTACTTGATGTTTTATTCAAGCGAGATTTTGTCTTTTATTTTTCATGAAACAAGGCTAATCGCATGTTGATTAATGTTATACATTGTGATGTAAGTAAGTATGAAACTTTAACGTACTTTCAATTGATACATGAAAGACAATACGGAAGTAATAGTTTCGTAGAATTTTCGTTAGACTAACCTATCTCCCAAAATTTATTTATTATTATTTATTTAATTCTGCAATGTACGTCACCCTAACAGGTAACCTTTCGGTGGCGTACTAATTACAAGGTTATAATAACAAATAAAAAAATATATTTCAATACTCCTGACGTTATTTATTAAAAAGGGAAGCATGAACTCTATTTTAGTTCTATTAAACCTCGTTCCAATCGTTATTAGTATTTATTTTATAGGTTCACGTTTTTACGCAGAAGATTGACATGTCAAATATGTCAAGATAAACGTTATACCTAAACCTTTTTTAAAAAACAAATTCCACTTGTTACAATAACATATACATACCTAAATACCAGTTTTTTCTTACTTAAAACAGACAAGTATTGACAGGAAAGGTTGTATGTATAATAAACATAAAGGTGGTGTCACACGATGGCATTAAAGCCTTCAAAGGTAAACGGCCGTTAAAATCGTTATGTCACATTTGCTCTTTACAATACAGTACAATGGAGGCTTTTGCGCGATATGAAGCCTTTTGCTAGGATACCTACTTGTTTAAACTTAGATAGATTCATCGTGACCTTAGTTCTCAAAAGGGTGTATAAAACCATGAAGCACTAAAGGGTAATCAAGCTTTTGGTATAAATAATTTGATTAAGGTTGATTCTGTGATTATTTAGAGTATGCAATTGCGGCGATGGACACGTGAACCTCTGAATAACCTGTAAAGGATAAAAGATCGTGAAGAGTTACATTTTTGTATAATTCATGTCTCTTAAATACAAATACAGTATTTTCACTAAAAACTGAGACATTTTTTCATGTCTCCGAGGTTCTGTCCACCCCGAAAGGGATTAAAAGACGTTAATATATTTGTATATATGTATATCTTAAACCCCTCCTAATCATATCTTACGACACATCGTAGCTCCTTACATGCCATTCATAGCCCATCCATAATATCAATAGAAACACTCAATTCAATTACAATTTCAAATTAGAAAACGATTATGCATTGAATTGATATAATTGTATTACGTAACAATACCCTGTAAGATGCGATAATAGGTGTTGTATCTTTGAGCTGTCAGTGCCTATCACTAGGTATTTTCTATCTAAATGCCATTCTTCATATTTGCGTAACATATGCTTGAATCAATAGAAAGTGTGCTGAATGTAATATTATATTCATACTGTTATTATATGACCATAATTAAACTTACATATACTTTGTGTAACTTATAAAGAATGCTAACTAGCTCCCGTTCTTCTCGGAATTTCGTAAGAAACGACGCGTTCACGATTATTAACTCTTGCGGAGTAGTCAGAGACTCAGGCTTCAATCTCCTCAATTGCGAAGGTAGTAATTCAATGGCCACCTCGAACCCACGTGTTGACCAGATACTCAGTACTCAATGTGACAGGTGGTAAGCTTTGTCGCCATTAACAAGCACTAACTATTAGCTGTTCAGGTAACAGGTAGGTTTTATCACAATGTTTTCCCTCACCGTAATTTTCGATGCATTTGGTAAATGTATGAGTCTCACACAGATTAAAAATACTAACTTTATAAACTGACATATATATGACGACTTCCGTGGCGCGATTGGTTAGACATCTGAATGCTAATCCCGGGTCCCGGGTTCGATTCCCGGTGGTGGCAGAGTTAAGAACAACGCTTTTCTACTGCTTTTCAGTCTGGTCGTTGATTATATATGCTATATATGTATTTATCTATATTTCTTAAATATACGTTGACTAGTACCCTTAACACAAGTCTTAAATGTACTTACCAAGGGGCTAATTCAATTGGTGTAATAATGTCCAAATATTATTATCATTTATTATATATCTGTGTTAGTACTAAACAGTTATTTATTCTTATTTTCTGACTCTAAAGAGACGAAAGACTTGGGGAGTCTGGCTTCAGCCTGTGGGAATGAGCGGTGGAACAGGTTTTGTGCTCAATGAGACGTTTACTGCTAAAGTTGACTGACAGGTTTTTAGGGGTCTGTGTCGTGAGAAACGTGGGAATTATTAGGTACTAATTTTGCTGAATTATTAGGTACTTATGCTAATATACGAATTGAATCATATTGGGTATAAAATTATACGAATAGAATGATTAAATTAAATTGACAGATTATACAGATATGTCAGAAAAGTCTAGGCCTTAGTTTTAAAAGGGGTAGGTCTAGGTTAAGATCTCTTATTTTAAACCGGTCTAAGTAAACATTATAATAAGCATTTAGATATCTAAGTTTACAAATATGTATATGCATACGTTTTCAACTTTCTTTATACTATTTAAATTCTCTTACATTGTCTTGGCGGAGT
Organism: Leucoptera coffeella; assembly: GCA_030578115.1. Classification (NCBI taxonomy): domain Eukaryota; kingdom Metazoa; phylum Arthropoda; class Insecta; order Lepidoptera; family Lyonetiidae; genus Leucoptera; species Leucoptera coffeella. Next base: position 917,189 of record JAMBLF010000007.1, read on the forward strand.
GTTAGTAAACAAATGAGTATCTGTGTATATTTATGTTTATCCATGCTTATGTACCATCACATAACATTACACTTATACATTTTTGATGGATAGGTAGTTTTACTCAAATACATACATGTATTGTAAATGCAAAACGAATATAATTGCAGAATAAAACTTAATAAATACCTACGGAACCATTACACAAACCCTCTTCAAAATTCCGTGTCATCTCAGTTTTTTTATTTATGTCGCTTTCATCTTGCACGCTTGGAGCATTCTCGTATTGAGCCAGAGATTCCGTTCAGTGGCCATTTACATTCGGTGACAATCCATTGGTACACTTTTACTAGTTCGGACTAGGAAACGTTACGTAATGACGAGTACTCTTCAATACCTTATGTTTGGGACTGGAATAGAATGTAATATGTCGTAATAGACAAGTATGTGACTGGTAATACTCAAGTACTCGTTTATGACTTAGGTATTCTTAGGTATATTGGGTAATATACTAGGTAAACATAATTGGTATTAATTTTCGTACATATTTTACTGCACGACTTACAAATGTGACCTTTTTCACTCTATCATACCTTTTCGTAATTATAGACTTTAACTAAATGGAACTAAACTAAATGAAACACTTTGTAAAATCATAAACATACTTACTATATTAGTGAGATATCGTGAGAAATATTATATCTCTGACGTTTCGTTTACCCTGAATGGAATGGACGGTGAGTATACTTATGTTTAAACAATATGTGATTAACAAATACCTATAAAGTAACACATACACGGCCAACAGTAGAAAGCGTCCTACAATTTAATTAGAAGGGTTACAAACGAAACGTGATCGGAAAACTGAATTAGCCATTTCCATAGTCTCGTGCCATAAATTAGTAACTAAATAAACATAAATAGTGCTATTTTCTTGATAAGATAATGTATATTTTACTAGTCAATTAGTCTCTATAAGTTGGGTACTTAAATAAATGACTGATTTTGGTACAAATGTATGTAAATTTATGTTTCTTGAACCTTGTACATACGAGTGAAAAAGTCATTTTTAACCCATGATGACAACCTAATATACAGTGACAGACATTAAACAAAAACAGCAGTATGTAATTCAGACTAGCCTGTGGTCCAAAGCAAATTTAATTCATCACATAAACATTAAACTTATCTAAAAACTAAACACTACTTAATCTAAACTAACAATAAAAAACTATGCTCCAAATTTATCTCTAGTCATTTCCTATGACCGATATGCCGTGAAGAAAGGCAACTACTTACCGTTATTATTCCCAAACTATCCACTAAACATAAGTGGATACTATAATAAGCAATTTCCTAGTTTACAAGCGAGCTTACCGCCATCTGTGCTAAAAGATAAGAATGATTTATTAGCAGCAGATAAATTGCAAAGATAGGGACGACCTATAACCGATATTGGATGTTTTAGATTGTTCTCAATCTTCTAAGACGGTTAGAGAATACTTAAATATAAGTTTATATATGTTAATGTGTTTCGGTTTTGTTGAGAACTTAATATCCGGTGATACAATGAAAAAAGATTACAAAATATTAGGGTTGTGATGGTATTTTTATGGAATATAGGTAATAATTTGCCATCTCATCTAGCAATGCGTTTGTTAACCCCTTCTCGCTTAGTCACTTCTTTCGACATGTTGGCTAGAAAAGCAGTTACTAAGCTCCCAATTTACGTTAATCGTACGGGTCTCAATGAGAAATATATTTAGTTTCTGCAACTATATAACTAAATAAAACAAAAGATTCTAACGTGTCATTTTAAAAAGTTACAAAAGAGTTTAAATAAAATTACAAATGTTTTCATGTCTCTCAGATTTTATCCACTCCGAAAGGGAGTAAACGACGTGAATGCATAACCAACCAACACATAGAATGACCTAACAAAACCTAGACCAGATAGTCAGTTCATAATCAATATACACAGGCGCCTATAAGCCCTAATTCTATTCAGCTTAGTCACTAGGTATTTGGTGGGAACTAGGTCAATTTTGGCCCGATAGATTGCCGTTTACCTATGGCCTGTTCATTCAGGTACAATGACTTTAAGCGACAGGAAGGTAATGCAATCTACTCGGGTTGTAGAGTGAGTTATATAAGAAATTTATCGATCATACTTTCAAGTATACAGTGATACTTTCATACTTTAGCTTGTGATGTACAAAATATTAGTAGTTTTATGGATGGAAGGAATTGAAATCTCAATTTTCAATTATCGCGTTTTTTTATAAACAAAGTATTACCTTTGTTACCTGATGTTTCGGCCAGTTGCAACGGCCATGATCTGGGTAGCAAAGGTAATATTTAGTTTATAAAATATGAGCGATACGTCCTGTTTTCTTGTAAAGGGGATGGAACCTCGCAGATTTATCTGTTTGTTTACTTTTTGAATAATTATAGGTGTTTTAATGGCATTAATATGGAATATTGGTATCTGGTTACTTGAAAATAACATTAGCCTTAATAACTTAGTTCCCTAGTCGTACTGAGATTTCATAAAGTAAAGCAGCTAGATAGCTTCATATTTGCATCCCAAAATATAATTTTAAACTTAAGGACATACCAAAAAGGTAATGATCAAGTCAAAACACAAATAAAATAAAATTATTATATTATTCTCACAACCTGACTGTAAAATATATACTAGATAACTTTTATATACCAAATACTTTTTAAAAGACCTCATTTTCGTAACGTTTCCTCTCAGTACAAATCGCCCACTATCATTTCCCACCGTTTCTTGACACTTCAATTATCGCTTCAATAAAAATAGACAAGTGATTTTGACTTACGCAACTTTCTTGGGCATTTCGTGTGTTTATTCTGCCGTTGATAGGAGTGCGCCATCGTATCACTGGAGTGGACTTTCTATCATATCGTATCAATAGGGCCATTGAGCCGTTTTGTAACGTTCGAAGAATAACAATTATTTAAGAAAGGTGGTTAGGCTTGCTTCTTATGGGGCGATTGGATGTAGCTGGTTTTATACATGATTGGTTTGATTTATCGATCGTCTTTACATATTGTGTGAACCACTTCTAATATAGTATAGTTATACCTGTGGTGTAAACTAATATAATAAGAACAGAGTTAACATCAAAGACTGGAACTTTCAGCTGTTTCTATTTTGTTCGTATTTATCAATGAAACACCGTTAAGTATACCAAGAATTTCAAAATATATTGCTATTCACTCACATTTTACTAAAACTCGTGCAATAACTCTTGTAATTAATTCTCAAAGGAATTGTCGATTAAGATTATTATATGATATAGGTAATATCATGTACATATATTATTTCAATGACATTTTCTTCTCATTCATCGTTAGGGTACGATTTGATTGAAAATTAATAACTGTCAATCGCTTAAAAATACTTAAGAACACCCCTTGTTCAATCACATTTCTTCTACAATTCTCTTACAAGTACAAAACCAAAGCTACTTACAAGTACTATTATTAATTTCATTTACTCTTCGACCCGTAAGAGCCTGTCCCAACACCCGCACGGCTCAAGTAGTAGAAACACAAAAGGGAGAAGCGAAAGTGCGATTTGATTTGAAATCATTTGCTGTTTTGATTGCACTACGTACTTACCAGGGTTGCCTTTCGAAAACTTTCGACCTTAAGCCACATATGGTAGGCAATCTTAATAAACTCAGTAACAATGGGAACTTAATTAACGGCAACGAAATTAGATTTGAGATTAATTAATATTAGAAAGAGGAATTGAGACTTTCCTTCGATGATATGACAATACATTCAATGTCACTTGTTTCGAATGTATTGTCTTGTAATATATAATCATGTCTCATAATCAAGTAGCTTTATAGACCATGTATATGCCAATAGGCTTTTAAGACTTTAAGTCACTTTAGTCTGTCAATTTTGAGTCTTGTATGTTATATCCAATGTGACTGTTTCTAATCATCTTTACATCTTTATGCATAGCAATCACATCTTTAAGACAGAACTCACGGTATTAAAGCTCCTCAGTTACTCTTTATATTAATCTGTTCAAACTATAGGACACATCATAAGCAATATTCATTTACTTGTCAGCATATTTCATGAACTATGTTTTCCTTGATTCCCATTCTAACGAGGTCAAAATATATGTGTACCTATAGGAACCTGTAGAACTATAGTCCAAATGGAACAAGCCAGTTTTCTAAAAGCAGAACAAATTCCGTTCTCCAATGACAGTCGTGTAATGGAACAAATCCACATGGCGAAGAAAGCACGGCAGGTTGCGGAACGTTGAACGAAATGAAATGTTAACGTTTCCCTTACGAGGCGATCGCCGTATTTGAGCATGGGAGAGATTGGGACGCGATTCTACTAGCAGTAACGGCTGAACTTAGACTAGGATGTTGGGCTTATTATTAGCTGTAGCTAAGCAAAATAACTAGAGATATCGGAGTTTAAGTTCTACTACAAAGTTAGGCGTATTTCTGTATAGAATTTTTGAAAAGAATTTCGTGACATCGGACTTTTATGTCGCGAGTCCAGATGTAATAAATAATGCAGATGATAAAAATTATGAACTTTATATTATAATAAGAAAAAAATATGTTTTAAATAGAAACTACTACTATTATCATGTAAAGAGGTTGTAAAGTTAAGTTTGGTACACATAATTTTGAAATACAATCGCAACATTAAGCTCGAAAATGTAGGTCTCAGGCTTAATTGACTATTAAACGTCTCTATACTTCGTTTTTTAGGAACTCCATTTTACTAGAGTAATCAACGGACATAGAGGAAGATTATCTGTATATAAATTACGCTGACGTAACCTATTTTTACAAGCTCAATAAAAACATACGTAACTCTAATTCACCAACTTTCCTGCTAGCAGAATCGAGCCCCATTCCCACAGTTCAGTCACGACTGTGAGACCCATTAGACCTTAAGCTGCGATTGTTTACGATTAATGATAAGCCCTGAACGATAAGCAAAGCTTCCTGTAAGTACTAGGTATTGCCTAACATGGAACTGTTATTGGTGCCTTATTGGTACGGTCATAGGGATAAGTTTGGGAGTGAGATGGTATGGAATTTGGACTTTCCTAGGCCCTAGCCAAGTGGAAGCTTAAATTAAAAATGACTACTGCATTGTTGAATGACGACCTGAACGCTAATTGTGGGGTCCCAGGTTCGTTTCCCGGTGGAGGCAGAGTTAAGAACTACGCTTTTCTACTGCTTTCCAGGCTGGTCGTTGATTATATTATATGCTATATATGTATTTATCTATTTATAATATGTATACATTTCTTAAATATACGTTGACTAGTACCCTTAACACAAGTCTTAAATTTACTTACCGAGGGGCTAGTTCAATTGGTGTAATAATGTTCAAATATTATTATTGATCAGCTGATTGATATAATATTATTTAACCCTTATTGATTGACAAAAGGAATATATGTGGGTGAAGCGGTGGTTACGTACACACTGGCCCAAATGACGTATGACATTTAGATATACGATATATTGAAAAAGTTTGACGTTATAAGTAACTATAACCGCCGAGTGTGTATGAGGTTTGTCAGGATCGGGACAGATAAAAGTATAACGATGATATCCCACTTATTAAATTGCATTAATTGATATGAGTTTACAAACAAAGTATGTTCTCTAAACACTGTTTCTCATTGTTACAGAAAAAGAGCGTCCAAAACCCAGAAAATCTGAAAACGAACATACAACACCGAAAAGAGACTTATTATAGGGTAAGTAATGTACATACAAACGTATATTCACGGCCTTTAATCTCTTTAAGAGTGAACAGAACTTCAGAGACTATATATTAAATATCGTGATGGTCTTGATATGGAATTATCTCATAAACCAATCTATTCCATTGTACACGTATACATTCACGTCCTTGATTCCCTTTTGGGGTGGACAGAACCTTGGAGATAGAATATCTCCTAGGTCACTGTTTAGCGTGAATGAGGTAACGATGTTATAACGGAACATTGGTGACCAGTTGCTAGCCCATCGCCCAATAGATTTTATTAAGCCTTAGTCCCTTAGTTACCTCATACGTCATCGCAAAGAAAGACAGCTTATTATCTTCCCATTTACGTCCAAGACGAATAAGGGATTAAATACTTACATACATATCACATCACTTCCGTCTTGGTAAGAGGGTTAGGCAGAGATCACGGATCCTCTATCTATCCCGATCCTGTCAAATCACCATCGCTTTAATGACATTCATTCACCTCCTCATATAACACAGTAATAGGTACTTTTAACGTTACTCTTAATGATAAGAATGACCCTTCACTATTATTTTTTATAAACAATACATTAAAGTCAGGGTTTCAAATTTAAATAGCTGCTTAATAATATATATTTATTTATTCCAGGAGGGTCCCCATTCGGACGAGGACTCTGCAGTGTCATCAGCCCCTTCGTCTCTGTCGCCACAGCCTCTCAACGATATGTGGGTGAGTATCACGACCGTATAACCTTTCGGGGTAGTTAGAGGTAGAGTGTTCAATATGCCTTATTTAATAGTTTTCGGTCACTCGAGGGTTCTTTTGCACGTAATCATTACACTTTCTGTGTGCATAAGTGTAATAAGACTGTGGTTTCTAAATTTAGTATTACTATAGTCTTAATTGATTTCAATAATAATGAAACAGGAACGAATCCATAACTATCAAACACTATTTAAAAATTATATTATAGTTCCTATTCTTTATAGTTTATAATAAAATAAAACAACCGTATTATAAACTGTGTTGTAATTGCATTTGTTTCTACCATACTATCTTTTGCGTAGTTTTCGCAACGCCTGTAAGATAGGTATTAGCTAAATCGATACAAACGTAAAGTAGATAAGTACTTAAGAACAGGAGTTTACTACAAATTGCAAGAAAACTCGAGATCTACAAAATATTCTTAATTTTTATATTACCAATTGTATTACTTTTTGACATCCTTATCACTATTTATGGCATCATTTATGGTATATTACAACCCCAACTAACTTTTTATCTAATAGAAATATTATTTTATAACGTTGTCTGTCTGTTTATATACATAATATCCCCTTGTCCACTTTACCACCCAGCCAGGAAGTAAGGCACCTTGACCCTATCACTTTCGTCACTTAAACAAATCCGGTTCACACCTACACGTCATAAGTAAGATATGCTGTAAGAAAATCACCTTGGAGTGTCGTGACATGCACTGCCTTACTAAAATAGACGAGATAACAATTGTTAACGGCGAACGTAGTTACGTAAATATTGACTAGTGTTTAAAAAGAAATAATTCATGTGAATTATGTATGTTAATTCTTTTACAAAGGATTAGGTAAACTAAGTAAATAAAATGTACATGTAACATTTGTTAGGAAGGAAAGATAGAGATTCCTGTTTTTCTTACTTCTGGCAAAACAATTTCGTTTTATTGTCATCTATACTCGTACAAAATTAATAGTTATAGAATTAAAACGCTGTTAATACTTCACCTTTTTTCTATATGAAGCTCCTAATTCCAGCGTTGTTTGTCATAATTCTTTCTCTTTATCCGTGTAGAGAAGTAAAAAAATACATAACTCATATTATTAACGCAGATGTCGCTAAATGGTTAAGGTGCCTATCATGGTTTACTTTTGGCTTATCCGTCTAATTTATGAAATGATGAACTGGCAATATTCCTTCAATATTGTAATATTGTACAATTACAAAAGAATATTTATGCCAAAAGATACTTAGTAATGTACTCATGTATATGTTACCGGCCAAACCCGATTTCAGGACAAACTAGTTTGGTCTAAGCTAAACCAATTCTTTTGACCTGAAATCGGTTTTGGCCGGTAAAATAGGTTAGGTTAGGTTTAGACCTAATTCTCTATTAGGTTAGGTTAGGATTTCAGGACAAAATCAGGATTGGCCGGTAACTACTACTACTACTAATAGCGAAAACTCCTCAGTGATAACTTAGGCACCAGAGGCGTAATATCTAAAACAAGATGCTAAATGCACCTAGTACATACAATTCCTATCTAAGTCTAACACTAGGTATCATACATAACAGTGTCTATAAAGACATAATGATCAACCTTGAAAGTCCTCCCACATCTAAATCAAAATAGCACATTCAGTTATGGCGTTGGAGACATTAAGAATATTATAAAACATATTTAAAAGGAAATGTAACCTGTCACCAAATTATATTAAAAGTTGTATTATGAATATTCAAGGGGTTTGTTTTAATCTCAGTATAATCGTATGGTTGGATTCATTATTTCTATTTAGATATTAACCTTTGTTATCGATCTTTTCGGAATTAAATGCCTTATTAACAATGAGAACAAAGCTACGTCTTAATAAATTGACGTGTTTTCAATGCATAATAACTAAAATATAAGATGTATATTGAAGCCTAAGAATTAAAATATGTATATAATTAATATCGAAGTTAACTAACATAAAAGCTAAAATTAAATAAAAACACTTATTCTCTGCACTTTAACAAATACAACACTCATATTATATTCCGTACACAATAGGTTATTAATTGTCAGTCAAAACGGTATTTGACTTACCACCTAGCATATTCATCATAATATATTATGACTATAAAAACTACATCCATAATGTAGCTAAAATATTACTTGTAGCGCTATATTTGTCAACTCTACTTGACTATCACTGTATATGGAAAGTGATCATAAATATTTGACTACTTTTATAGCAACAAGATGCCAAAAAATTTTGTTAGTTAGTAACAGTGGTAAAACTACACGTTTGCTCTATCCATATCTTTAATGATTGTGTATGAATGTCTGGATGGTTTGATACAATGAGTGTTTGTGACTTGTCATTGAATAAATAAGTTTATAAGAGCACCTTTTCACTGCATCAAGGTTTCTATTTTATTGGATTATGCGTAATGTACAACCTTTTTTATATGCAGTGATTAAAATATTTTTCTTTCTTTGATAATTGATAAGAGCTTTGTCGTAGTTTTAGATATTGCTGTTTGTTAGTGATGCGAAAAATTGTGAAGAAACTTCATAAAATAATATTCTTCGACAAATAATAGTTAGTATTATAAAATACCATAAGCTTACCACCTTCCTGAATGGACTTAGGATAACTTGGTATTAACATTTTGAATGACCAAAACCTTTTGACCTTTGAAATACGCTCATATGTAACTATAAAAAATGGCGCCTAAATTAAACATTACATAATTCATACAACTTCCTTTTTATGTACTATCCCGCCATCTATAGTTTCCTATTAGGATACTTATCTACATAATCAAATCAAGTAGAGATCCCGCCACATGAGGTGGCAGTTGGAGGCGTCGCCACAGTCGCGTAATTCAGTGTTACCAGTAAACACGCCAAAACTAGCACTCAGTGTGCCATACGGCTCGATACATTATAGGTTTCATTTGTAACGGTCTTTGGTTGCAGAGCTATAAACTCAAATAAAACAAATTAATATATCAAAGTCAAAATATGTTTATTAAACTATTTCAAACATGATTAATAATTAACGGGACTTATCCTTCTTATTATATATTACATATATTATGTGTTCCTTCACTCTGTCCGCAATAGACCGTTTAGTGTGTTCGACGTAGGATTTCCCACAGCTGCAATCAATCTTATACACACCCTTATATCTTATATCATGAGTATAAATCGCGAATCTCTTAAAACTATTATTTCAAACATGGCACTGAGCATTGTCTTTACATATTTTTTACCGAGGTTAGATCAGCGGAGACCCTAGCTTGGAGAAGAACTAACAAGAAACTCCGGAAATCAATTTATTATAATCACCCTTAACAAACATAAAAATTACAAAGAGTGGGCAAAAAACACAACGCTGGTAATACTAAATTTACCTTTCATACAAAATAACACGCAATGGCGGTAACGTCAAATTTAGTTCCAAGTTTGGCTACTGCCACCTTATGTGGCGGGTACTCTACGTAAAGATTTCCTTAAGATAGCGAATGTTTAATTTGCTTTGATTTAGATAGCTTGTAACCGCGAAACGAATCGCACGTCTTGTATTGAAAATGTAATCGTGAGTGTGTATTAGAAAAATATTTTTCCGATTCGATTTATCCTTACGAATAATACCAATATACATATATAATTAATATAAATATCGTGTTTTGTCATAATTATTACTTTTTATATATTTTTTTGGTACTATAGTATGTATTTTTGGTATTTAAATATATTCATGTGAGTAGAGTCAAAAATAAAGTCTAAGTAATGAAATAAGTAAGTGTTCGGTGAAAAAGTGTTAGTGATTCATAGAATAGAGAAACATTTGTTGTGTGAATTTAAATTTTGGACTTGGTCACGATTTATTTAATGTGAGTACTTAAGATTTTATCTCTTCTTGATATATGTTAGATAGAATGTACTTACCTATGTTCTAGTAATAGAGAAAAACATGTTTCACGACCGTTATTTTTCTTGGGATGCTCAGAAACTTACAAATCTCGTATGTATGAATGAAAATCTAGTGTTAATAGTGATTGAAAGAATGATGTTAGGTATTTCAAAGTTCTGTATACCCTTTATAACAATAATGAATATTCAATGTTTTTACATGACATTTGAATTTGAATTTATACCAAAAAGGTCGTATATAATTTGTTGACCTTTTTCAAGGTGATTTTTCGCAACCTTTTTTATACATAACGACTGTAATTCTTTATGGGGCTACCTGAGACTTAAGTAGGTTATGTATTTAGATTCTTGGTCACTCGAAGCCCACTTTTAACCAAATATTTAGTAGCTATGGTTTCAAAGATGAATTTATTCTTAATTACTACTTAGAGCAGTCCACGAAGTTCTGTCTACCCTGAAAGGGGTAAAACAAAAAAAGTAATGTATGTTAGCAAAATTCTAGTCACCGGGAATAGAACCTGTGACTTTATGAGTGTTGGTAAATATTGACTTTTAAAGAAAAACAATGTTCGTTATCTTATCAGTTAATAATTTATGCGATAATAAATTATGATAAAGGATCAAGTTACATACATACATAGGATTCACGACCGTTTAATATTCTACGGTAAACAGAGGCTTGGGTTTTATTAAATACAAAGTACAAATTTAGCCTATACATATAAATATTTACGCCTCTACGTCTTCAACGGGCTATCACGCCTGCCTATTCAGAGACTATCGATCGCCATCTGGAACGATCCTGACAAATCTCTCTTGTTTTACTCACACCCATTAAACTTCTCATACATGCTCTTCTGTTCGTCACGCTGCGTACATCCTAAGATCAATCAAGTCATAAACTGAAAAGAACCTTATCCCTGTAAAGGTAGATAGATATGAGGTATGGGAAAACACCGGGAGAAAAACTGCCTTTTTTGCGAAATACGTAGTAGTGTCTATAGACGGTGATACGACCTTCAACTTACCTCTAACAGTGATGTCACTTGATCGATCAAAATTTCATAATATATAGGTGCTAATTAACTATATGAGTCTGTTTGACTATTATCTCTACTCCCTGTTGTGTATCCGTAAAGTATTTTCAATCCAAAGGAATACAAAAACATCCTCTGAGCTAGCAGAGTATATACTTTCTTCACTATGTATCAGACAGACGCCATATACAATAAGGGTCACGTATCTAAAACCGCTAGGTATGTATGAGGAGGTGTATGAGTGTCAATAAAACGAAAGTGGTTTGTTAGGATTAAGACAGATGGTGATACGTAATCTCTGCCCCTCTATATGGAAAAGGGAGTGATGTGTATGTATGTAACTATGTATCTTTAAGATTCTATAAAATCTCAAACTTCGTGCGTAAGTCTACTTAGCCTTTTTGCAAAATCGTAGTTCAATTTCACTTCAGTGACTATGTGAAGTTGTTAGTGGATTTTAATTGTGTCAAATTTCGCCCTAAAATTTGGCATATTTACTCATACGAATCCTCGAACAACTTCATACCAATATAAAAGTGTTGTTGAATTAAGATTTTGCATAAAGCCTAAGTGGACTTGGGCCTTAGATAGGCAGCTATTTATTTAACTAGAATCTCATTTTCTCTCTCATTATACCGGTCATTGCGTTGAGACAGGTCTACTATAATTTCCGAGGTCAGCTCCTTTTCATTATTGCGAGGACATTAGAATCTTTAATGACCTGAGTTTGTCTGGGACTTCAGTAAAATGTAAACAGCTGCATTTTTATAGACTTGTTCTAAAATACAACACCTTTAGATATACAACTACAATTAACCAAGCGGATGTTGTATCTCTGTTGTCTCCTGTCAATTCAAAAGAGACGTTGAAATATTCTTATACAATAGACAAATATTTATATATATATATATATATATATATATATATATTTATATATAAATTGGTTTATTTTTGTACGTTACTAGTAATATATAAAAGTTGACCATTTCCTTCGAGACACCTCGATTCCCAATTGCCTTACAGGTAGGAAAAACCTCGCAGATTGATAAGAGGTTAGTCCAGCCCTTCAAAGATTTCATTACACCTTAGTCCTTCAATGTTCTCTTACGACATGCTTAACTAACGGGCCATGTTGAATCATTATGTGTACGTACGTACGCGTTCACGACCATTAACCCTTGCGGAGTAGTCAGAGGTTCAGGTGTCCATCTCCGCAATTGCGAATGTAATAATTCTATTGCCACCTCGAACCCATGTGTTAACCAGATAGTTAGTACTCAATGTGACAGGTGGTCTGCAAGCACTAACTATTACCTGTTCTGGGAATAGGTAGGTTTCCTCACGATGTTTTCCCTCACCGTAGTATTCGAAGCATTTCGTATATGTATTTTTATTATGTGTCATTTTATATATAAATATTCGATATTTACTAACTCCATATATTCTTTTGCAGCCCTGCACCCAATGCAAAGGTTCCGCGGCGAGGGCGGAGGCAGCCGAGAAAGAGAGTGCCAGACTCGCAGACGCACTGCGGGACGCCAGGGATCAGCTGGAACTCCTGGAGTTCAGGCTTCTGGAGCTGGAAGATGCTGGGGTTGAGAAGGTGAGGGAGGAAATTACATATATAATATAATAAAGCATTTATTTACAGCCACAAAAACATACACAATACAAACATTTATATGTATAGCTTGTGCATGTTATTGTATATAGATATAGGCAGAGATCACGAACCACTTTCGCTTCATTGACATGCTTAGACTTACTTCTAACGACACCTTTTTCTATATATTGACTATATGACTGGTATGTCCTAATATTCATAGCTTCCTCAACAGGATAGGCAGAGATTATCGATCGCTTTTTTCACTTACATCTTTAAATAAACTTAAAAAAAAACATTTGCATACATGCGAGATGGTTATTGCGTCTTTTATATAACATTTCCTTACATTTCACTGCGATCCGCTAGTTATCGGAGGCGACTAAGGGACACGGGGCAGGGAGTGGTTCTATTGAACTGAGGGCTCGTCCATTCCATATTAATATTATAAAACCCCGATAGATATACTTAGGAATTGAGAGATATATTCAAATGTGTAAGTAATGCAAACCTAAATTTCAAAACTACCGTTCAGTAAATTAATGAAAATGTGTATTCATAGGTTGTTGACTACTTTGTGGTAATTGTTGTCAGATAAACACGATAGTACTGACACGGTTTGGTTCCTTCTCATTATACCGTTTACTAGAGCAAAGCAAAATTTACAAAATGTTAGCTTCAACTCTTCAAGTATCTTCTTTTTGAATTAATAATTAGAACATCCAATGCAAGTTTAGGACGTAAATATAATGCTAACTAGCTGCCATTCCTTCCTCAAGTTGTAAAGGACTAGTGATCAATGGAATCTTTTATCCGATACACAGGATAAAGTGATGTCCTAACACGGTTCAACGTTGTCTAATGAAAATGACCTTCAAGTTTACTTTAAATCTATAAGATATATTACAGCAGATCGTTACACAATTGAATTAAAAGTAACCACGTATCAATTAGTGATTAAACAATAAAATAGCTATTCATTCAATAAAACTCCATTTTGGCAAGTAGTAAATAGACTAGTTGATCTGAATTACAGTTGATTCTCAGAAAACATAATATGATTGCACGTCTAAAATCTAAAGTACTGGTACATTAAAAAGAATATAACTTGATCAAATTATTGCTTGTGATAAAGATATAACAACAAAGAAAATTAACTAGTTTTTTATGCTAAATGCCTAACATCTTACAAACTGACTGTACAAAATCAAGTACATAATGATATTCTATTTAAACCTCAGAAATAAGTTACCAACACATGATATTAAATTAACAATTTCATTTAATTCCAGGGCCCCAGAGAAAACCTAACGGACACAGACTCAGGCTGTGTCTCACCGGGCTCCAGGATCAAGGATTCCGCTTCCCCAGAGCTGAAGAGGATGGACTCTGGCTACAAATCCCCAACCATGCCTAGCAGCCCATGTAACCAGCGCCGGCATGTAACCAGCCTTACCCACGAGGAGTTCAAAGATGAATTCGCTCGAGCGCAAGTCCTGGCGGAAATTCTAGACAAAAACTCCGAGACCGATTCGCTGAAAAGCAACCCGGTCAAAGACCACCTGGAGGTGATGATCCTGAATGCTGGGTCGGTGGAAGACAGGAGCTGTTTGGAGCAGGTGCTGATGCTGCTGTACAATTACCAGGCTCTGAGCAGCTCGGTCAGTGAGGATGAAATTCAGGTGAGTGGATCGAGAAGTAGGCATTCGTTTTAAGAACGAGACATAGAATGAGAGCTAATAAAAGAAACTCATTCGTAAAGGTACACAAATCTGGGTAGTTTCAGAAAGAGCAACTTTATTTGTTTTCTATCTTAAGTTGTCTTTGTAGATAGATCTATTTGGCATTACGAATTGTTGTAAGAAAGATCATAGGTTTACGATTTTTTTAATTACAGAAAGTTTATTCTATGATATATTAATATACCTAGTGGCATCATAAAATGATATATTCTTAGCAATTTTTGCGTCTATAAAGAATCACAGATGTCGAAAGAGTATTATCAACAAGAATCTTGAATGTCAATACCAAAGAGAATTAAATAATATAACAACACCAAACACAAATAAAACTAACAGAATTTATTTTACCTTAAAAATGTAATCTCTTGCTATTAGTTCTTCCGTTTCATTTATGTATCTCATTACAGATAAAACCAAAAAGACAATGTGATCCTGCAAAACCATCTGACGTTTCACCGAAAAACCAGAAAGCTATTGCTACTGTAAGTCCTTACACTCTTCAACACAAAGGGACTAAGGGTGATTCTTTCGACGTTCACGAAGAAAGAAAACCACTCAACATCCTCCAAGAAAGTGGAATTTTCGAAGAAGACGACACAGTAAGCAAAGGCACACAAACAGAAGTCAATGACTTTGAAATCTCTGGTGAACTGAACACCGAAATCCAGCGACTGAATAGTATAAGGGAAAAACTTGAGAAGCAATCAAGGAAATCGTTGACGGTTAGAGACGATAATGAGAGTGTAGAATGTAAGTGCGTGAGGCTAGGGAAGAAACACAAACAGTATTATGAAAGGAGGCTGAAGTTTTTGGAGGGCAAGATCTCAATTTACGAAGCGTCGGAGGATGTGAAGAAATCGAAGTTGGCAGAGAGATTGCAACAGGAATACTTATTGGAAAATAAATTACAGGTAAAATCTGACTTTGAATGATATTATAAATCATTATTGATTTAAAGACAAACGATTCACGACCATGAACGCTTGCGGGGTAGTCAGAGGTTCAGGTTTACATCTTCTCAATTCCGAAGGTGGGAATTTTATGCCCACCTCGAACCCAACTGTTACTGATAGTCAACTCAATGTGATTCAACTGAACCGAATCATTTAGAAAGTGTCTAGTTTATATATTTTACATTATTTTGTATCAATATTTAACTCTATCTTTGCAGGAACTCGAAACACAGTACTTAGATCTCAAAGACAAATACGAGAGGCTCGAAGAAGAATGTTGTGAGTTGGAGGAGATCGAAAATGACACCCGATTACATTGGCAGCAGTAAGTTAACACTTTATTATATGACGAAAATATTTTATTAAATCTTTTCCCACTTAATTTATGCGTATTTAATGTAGAGTAGAGCTGTTGTAGTTTTAAAAATTGTATTATAAAATGGAGGAACCAGATACAGGAAAATGAATGATCTGGTTGTTACGAATGAAAATTTTCTGAATTATACCGTCTTATTTTCGCTAAATACGAAGCACATCTACGGTGATCTCACAACTTATCTCGCCTATTCTCCGGAATGAGTGATATTCAGTTCCCGTAAACATCGACAGGTGGCGTACTTGTCATGTCGAATATTTAGTATATATTATCTAAAATATAGTATACTTAATTCTTAGTTTCATGACGTATACTGAAGAGAATAATAATATATTAAATAAGAATAATGTCCTTTGATACCATGTGTATTTATCTTGCAGGTTAGAAATGGACTACGAGCTGTGCACGGCGCAGCTTCGCGACATGACGGAGCAGAGGGAGTGCTCGCGGGCGCAGGCCGAGAGGCTCATGAGCGAGATGCAGCTGCAGGAGGCACTGGCTAAGGAGACAGAGGTAGGCTCCATGGGAATCCATACGCATACATTTAGGTTATTTATTCCTCTTCAACATGGAGAGAACCTTGGAGAAATTATATCTTAAAGGTCATATTTAAGCATAAATATTGGGTATGTGTTGTCGTTTCAAATATTGGTGACAGTGTTAGATTGTGGCCCAATAGATTTGATATGTGCATTCGATACACTTCAAGATAGTCGGATAATTAAGTTGCCGTATTTACAGATGAAAGGTGGGTTTCCTTACGATGTTTTTCCTCGCCAAAAGCAGATCCAATTGCACAGGATCACCATAATGAACAATCATCTAGACACTTACCATAGCCACAAAGCCACGTATAATATTTTGTTATAATGAACAATTTCAGGAGGTTTTACGATCCAACGTGGAAGGGCTGCAGAGAGTGATGCCTGTCATCGTCACCTTCAACCTCCTACTGTACCAGAAACAGCTTGAAGAAGAAGCTAGAGAGAGTCTACAGGTAGGGCACCATTTTGAAATAAAAGGAAAAAAATATTCAATATAAGTATCATGAAATCACTAAACATTATCGATAGTCATAAGTTGCTAACCTTTGCCTCAAATGTTCAACGTTAATAAAAAGACAAGCGGTCAACTCAGCATCTCGTGTGAGGTGCCTAAGAAACGATACAATCAATTAGGATATAAGCTAGCCTACATTCTAAGTCAAAGTAAATAAAAGTGATCGAGGAGATACTACTCTTATATATCTGGTATTCCATGTATCGCGTTACAGATAAAAGAACAGGAATGTTTGTTAATGCACATGTCAAATTAATTGTTTACTAAGCAAAAATTCCTTCATATTCTATTCCAGAAAGCCCTAGTTCCATTCCCAGTATCGTACGTATGCGGCTACTGTCAGCAGCCTCGGCCCTGTCAAAGGAACCAACCAAAAATCATGGGCCTGGGTGAACAAAGGGAGTATCCAAAGAAGCACAATTGCCTCAAGGAACCAGAAAAACCAGTGGTGCCACCGAAGCCAGTGTTTCTCCAGAAACGGTCCAAATGTAGACCCCAAGCCATCAAGACGTGTCCATCTCAGCCCGAAGATACTAAATGCAGCAAGGTGTTCCAAGTGGATATGCCTATGGAGTGAGTGTTTTATGGTTTTTTAGTAAAATAAATTACTACTGTAGCTGTATATGGTGATAAAAACATAATATGTCACGTTGGGTTAAGGTTACGTTAAGACGTGTGCCGAAGTTGAGTTGAATAACACTTATTTAAGTATCTGACTACCCCAAAAGGGTTAATTTTTTATAGTGTATGTATTAGCATAAACATGATATAAAAAATAATAAATTTTGATATTATCATCGACTTTATTACCATTCAGTAATGTTTGACATAGTGCTGCGATGTTATCTCTCACGCACAATTTGAATTTCAATAAAGTTTTTAAATTAATAACATTTTTATTCATTTTCAGCGACTGCACATCGTTTGAACCGGTAAGTAAATTTAGTATATAGTTAATAATATCTCTAAGTTCGGTATTTCAATTTAAAATAAACTATCAGCAAAAAACTTTGAGATTTAGATCTAATCAATATAGAGCATTGTTAAAAGTTAAGCAAGACCTTTTACAATAGCTATGAATGCCATCATGACCTCGATAAGTAATTTTTTTTTCATTCATTAGATTCTCTCCACCACGGACTTATTACATGTATGGATCTAGGCGATCGATAGTATCTACCTTAACCTTAGGGACGTAGAAGCGTGAATACATCTACATACATTTTCTCCAGATGTCCTGCAAAAAGCTGATAAGCGACGACGTGAAGATCGCGAAGTCAAATGAGGAGCTGTTGAGACGCGTGAAAGATTTGGAAGAACGGGAGAAAGCCTACATCGACATGCTGACGCAGGCCGACGAGATGTGGGCAGAGATGGAGCAAGGGTACAAGAGCGCCATCAAGGAGCAGAAGCTGACTGAGGAGACCCTTAGGATGGAGGTGAGATGGGGAGAAATTTGGCTATTGTGTTGCCCTTGTGCGGTTATGATATAATATCGGCGTTGTGATTGCCCGGTTTTTGTAGTACGCTGTTTCATTTTCATATTCAAGCGTAATTTGGTTCTTTTTTGCTCGTTTGTAATCAATAATCGTCTAGTATGTATAAATGTGAACTGATATGATATGATCTGTAAAATAGAGATCTGAGATTCATTAATATTCCCCTGCAGCGTATAGTGGATTGTAGTGTAATGGAAATTCATTAAACTTCATCCTCTCCTTCAATTTCCTTTGGTACATGTTCAAACGGGATTTGAACCCTGTACCCACTGATACAGAATCAAACCCCAAACAACTGAGCTACGTCGAATTAAACAACTCACCTACTTCGAATTATATTTGTTGCCTCTTTAACAACTCTTCCAAAATTCCAGTTAGCGAAAACCTGCATGGAGAAAGACGACCTCCGCGCCGCGAAGCAGCAGTTGAGCAAGCTGACAGAAACGGAGAACGCTTACAAGTGCGGCCTGGAGAAGGCGGAGAGAGACGTGAAGCAGCTCAAGACAGAAGTGGGCGATTACAAGCAGAAGCTGGCGAAAGCAGAAGCGGTGGCGAAGGCTTCCGAGGAGAGACTCGGGGAGGTTTCTAAGCAATTCGATGTGAGTTTATTGGGTTTTGAAATACTAATCTAAAAAGGGTGAAAGATGATCGGTGCAACGGTTCAGTTGTAAATGAAATCTGTTGTCTGCAGAACTGTAGAAATAGGTATTCTGTTTTTCTTAATGGGTTGTCATGTCCAGTTTGTGTAAAATTTGTTAACGTACACAGAAGTCTGAAACTTTAATATATCAGAGTTGTGCTAGCATTTAAATGCACTTGTGTGCTCTCATTGCTTTGTGTTTGTACGTATGAATTTAGAAGCACTTTAATTACATGCAACACTATGAAGCTGGTCACCTTTAATACAAATACTTATTCCACCAACAGAAAGAAATAGAGAACATCCGAGCATTCTACAAATGCAAGAATGAAACTCTAGAGTCTAAGCTGCAGAACAATGACGCGTCCATGTCAGAACTCAACACGCAACTACAGAAGGCAAGGAAGGATTTGAAGAGGGTTTTCAAGAGCAACCTGGATCTGGGTACCACGTGCTCTGAGCTGAAAGAAGAGGTAGGTTCTTGGTGCTTTTGTTTGAAAATGGTTGTCTAGAATAGCGGTCTTTAAACTTTTCTAAAATAGTGTTGACTGTCAGTCAAAATAGTCAGGTTGAGGCAGTCTACAACTTAAAAGTATGATGTATAAAAAGTCCAAGGGTACGCCATAAAACATGATTACACATGGCTGTTATCGAGCCACTAGTAGAAACTTAATGTCATAAACAGACAAGATCATGAAAGAGACGTGGTATTATTTTTTTCTTTTTCAATTGACGCTCATGTATCGTGTATACTCTCTTTTGAGCCACTATATTGAAAGAAATAATTGCGATATAAATGAATACATTCACACTATTAGTTAGGGACCGCTGTTCTAGATTTTATAAGAGACAGAAGTTAAGATATCGATGTATATAGATGAAGATAAAATGCAGGTAGCATTTCTTGCTAGGTATAGATACGCTTTGTAAATTTGCTTAGATCTTAGATCAATGCTATTTGTAAATATGAATATGAAATTCAACTGATATTTTTCTATCACTGTCTCTTATATTGTAAATACGATTATGTGTGTTGAAGTAGTTGCACGTCTTTAAAATAAATATTGTTCGTGGACTTATTTTAATAATGCACGCGTTTAGTAAACTGTAAAATATGAGTTTTGCAAAGAATTTTATTGGGAACTTTTAAAACATATTGAAATTCAAATATTTAGAATAGATAGGAATAACTCACCAATCGTTGAAAAAGTTTTCAATATGGTTTAAATATTCTTCTTCTTCTGGTAAAAATACGTTTTATATTTTAGAGCATGTTTTCTTGGTGAGTTTTTATTTACATTTACATGGATTACAGTTTCATGTTTTCATGTTTGGTGTCGGGTTTTCCTTTATTTGCACATCTAACGCTTTGCATGCATAACGCTAATATCACGGTGAATGGTGTTCTTAAATTAGCATGGATTGAAGACTTGTGAATATGTAGATTGCACAAAACACGTGTGGAATGTCTTGGACAATTGAAACAAATTTTGTAAGAGATAATGTTTATCCAGGTCGAATCTCTTGAGAAACAGCTCGCGCTTACTCAAAAAGCTCTGACGCAATGCAAAAGGAGGTGTGACGAGAAAATCAAGTCACTCAGCCACGAGTTGTCCATAAAAACAGAAGAGCTAGAAGAAATGCGAAGCGAATCCATGAGGCAATCCTACCAAGGCTCCAGAATAGACATAAAGCCTGACAAGACAGAGTATGTTGACGAAGGCTACATTTGCGCGGCAGTTCCAAAGAAGTTTGACTACGGAAGGTCACATCACAGCTTGAGCTATATATCTGCTGATAATAGATGCTCGTGCCCTTCGCTTAGAAGCCATTTGATCGGTCAGCTGATAGAAGACTTGTTTGATAGAATACACAACACGGTGGATGATGATTTGACGAAGTTGTGCAAGGAAATAGTCTCCCCCAACGGAACCGTGCCTCTAACAGAAGATACCAAAGCTAAAATTACTAATTACCTGCTTATGGCCATATCTAAGGAGTTGGTTCGCTCGATCGGAGATGCTGACGCGAAAACGGACACAGAGGTAAATCATACCATCGCTTATTGTAATGTCACTAATCATCAAACTAAAGCATGCCAATGAATGCAATCATTGTGTCGTTATTAATATTATAATTACGTAAATCTATCATCTTAAAGTAATCATGTTATATCGTTTTGTCAAAATCCACCATCATATTGAAATCATCTACATTTACGAGTATGTTATCATTGCCAAAATTATAACTATCAAACAATCTAGTAACCATCATTTTGTCCCAGGATTTATCCTACATTTACGGAACATGTAGACCTAGCATTTCCTTCCAGGAATGGCAGAGGGCAGTGACTTCTATGTCCATGTCCTCGCCCCACATTTCCTCCAGAGCTGAGTTCTCTTCCATCCGTGCCTCTGGCAATGCGAGGGTGGTGTGTGGTGCTGCCAGACTGGCGAGTGTGGCGTGCGCATGCGCTGCGACGGCGCTGGCGGCTGCGGTGCCTGACGCTGCGGATTGTGTCAAGTTGTGCCAAGAAGTGAGTGATCAGAAATTTTGTTACGTATATATATACTCTTATGATGTAAAGGGAGAATGTGTGAGATATAATATCTGTTTGGTACCATTTAGTATTAATGTTGGGCTTGTGATAGTATGTTTATGTTGACTTGTTGTTAGCCTTTTCCCCCCTTTTTCTTGGTTTGTTTTTATTTCCTGAAACATTTATTGCTACCATAGTACCTAGATATTTGTTTTTCCCTATATTAATGTTTTCTTTGTAATGTTATTCCTTAGTGTATCAAAAAGATAAAAAGGTTTATTTATGTTAATTTACAGGAAGTCCTAGAACATAGCGACGTCAAAGTCATGGAGGAGCAGCTTGCGAATGCCATTGAAAGTATAGTTGTAAGTATACTTATACGTAGATGAATAGATCATCTTAAAACATACAATGATTGTGATACCTAAAGGGGTAGATAGAATATAAACAATATCACAGACGGTTCAAGATGAACCTGCATAAATACGTCGTTGATTTTTTTGAGGTTAATGCTGCTGGATTCAATCCCTTGTATAATTTAAGGGAAGTTTTTCAGAATAGGGAACTTTACCACCAGCTTTACAAGTTAGTACGAAAATAAAAATTAAGTTCAAGGTTGTAAGTCAGTTGAGACATAATTTGCCAGGTGGCGTTTAAATGCTTACCCTCTTGAGATATAGAGGATTAAAAATGTAGGGTTATTATTGAACGACAGACGCATACACGACCTTTAACCCTACACTAGTGTCGTTCTGAATGTAACTGTTATGTAACTGCTGAGTATTTTTAAATGAGAGTATTTGTTTATTCCAGAATTGTCCGTCGTGTGCACTGGGTACAAACTCAATAGTCTGGAGCACAGACGTCTGAGAGATCGCTTCAAAGTATAATAAATGTAAGTTATCTCTTCTGTTACCTTCTCTTAGTTTGAAGCTCCTTTTGGGGAAGTCGAAGGTTTACTTTCTATCTTTAACCCATTTTATCCCAATTTTTTATTTTGATTTTTTTTTTGAATTTATCAGGTAAAATGCTTTATTTGGTCTTAATAACCAACAAGTAGGGTAGATATAATGAATATATGTATATATATATATATAAAGAATCGAGACGTTCCAATTTTGGACCAATAGGAACAAATGGGTAGCATATTAGTAAAATAATGATGTTCCAATTTTGGATCAATGGGTATAAATGGTGAGCATATTATTAGGGCAAAGAACTTAAAATAAAACCACAATTAATTTAAAAAACAAACTTTATTAAGCATCTATTTATTGGTTAGTGTGGAATATAACAGAACAATTGTTGTGTAGTGGCACTAAACATTTACTACACATCTTTGTGGTGTTTTTTTTACATTGACCACAGCGGTTTTGCTTAGTAGCTTTTATGATGTGGTGATTTATGCCATCAAACCGAACTTCAGTAGTTACTCTTTTATCAATAGGTCTTGTAGAAGGGACTAGTTTTATAGACGGTCGTCCCAGTGAACATTTTGATGAGCAAGTTTGTAAATAATAAATTACAATTCTTCTCGTAAAGCCCAGCAAATCAAGTGTATCTTCAACATATCTTGGTGATAGGCGATATAAAAGCCATGCATTATTGACAGAAGCATTGATAGCAAAAGCGATCAATGGCCAATACCATTTTTTGCTTCTTATATTTATACGCAAATTAGCAATGTTCTCGTCTAATCTGTCTACTCCTCCCATGTACATGTTGTAGTTTCGAATTGCACAGGGTTGGTCAACCCAAATGTCCTTCTTGACAGCCTTAGACCAGCGCTTTGAACAGCTCATGGGTGCAACGCCTGCCTGAGTTGATGCGACTGTTACAACATTATTGTCGTTGTATCTTATTAACGTCATTCCAGAAGAAAGGTCTGTTAGTTGCTGATGGAATCCTCTCGGCTTCTTTTTTACCTCTTTAACTGACTGCGACCTCAGCCAATCGGAAGACGTTTTTTTGACTGACAGTTAAGGGTGACAGATGGTAGGCTATGTCTTTTTGGACGGTTATTGTGTTTTACGTTTAGAACACAATTTCAGACATTATTAATGAATAAATATACTATATTAAATGTCTAGACACATGATATTTATTGATATCGTGAAAAACATTGAAATATGTTACTTCAGTATTAGTTTAGGTATTTTTAGCCGTTTTTTACCAATTTTAATAAACAGTTAACCTATAAAACTTTTTTATTTGTTCCAGATGACCTCCACCGACCTCACAAGGTGCCTTTTAGGATATCGTAGCCACTAATGACCTAGTAGCCTAGTACTGTAGCAATTGTAAATAATATACTTTTACTATTCTAAACAAAGACTAACTAATATGCGGCCTTATGAGATCACTTTTGAAGCGACTAAGTATCTTTTGTTTCGAGTTCTGACGATTTATTTATCTTGTGCCAATCAGTTCAATTGTGTTTCTTCTAGTTATTGTTTTAATCGTTTTTTTTAAATAATGTAATTAATGTAACCTAACATACACCGCGATATTAAATTATTATCTACATTTATTTTATAGTTGTAAGTGTTTAATGTGAAAATAACATGAGGAATAAAAATTAAGCATTGTATTCTGTTGTTTTGATTTTATTTACCTACGTACTTTTCTACGTTGATAAATATATTTATGGTTCCTTTATGGCACAATTCTCAAAAGGTCAGAAAAAACATACAAATGTTGAAATAGAAAAATGTTGACTATGTCACATAAACTCTTGAGAATTACGCGGTATCGAGACATACTAATTAAATTTTATCGACTCGAGATTTATCGCCCATAAACTTTGTACAAAGCTCATCTTCGTCACCACGGTTTTGTTGTAAACAATAATTACATGATGTATCAACAAAGATTTATCTGAGTTCAGTTTATGCGCGATAAAATTTGACGTGTTATGTTTTAATATTATATCCATAGGTGGATGAAGGTAATCATTCGTTTCCTTTGTTCATTTGACAAGCCAGTTTTGCTTCTTATCAAACACTCATTTCGTAGTATATAGCCAAGAGTTGCAAACTAACCAACTATTGTTTGAACATTGCTCAAATCACCGAAGTTTAGATAGTAACGGTGTTATTCAGGCTATTTATTAAGTCGATGACAGCAACAGAGAAGTATGATTTGAACGCTGCAATCACCTTCATAACCTTTAATAATACTATTGCAACTAGGTTTACGATGATTTTAGCAATTTTAAGTTTGAGTAGCCTAAGAATCTAAGTCTTTCTTGCAATGTGTTCATTTTTAATACATTATTTTGCCGCAGGATGTCTGTGAAAAAGTGAAGAAGGCGAAAGAGAAGAACCTCCTTTGCGTCTGCGATAACACCTGCGACGAAGATGATGAACTGAACCTGGGCAGTGTTGACAAATTCCTATGCCCGACACCCCCATCCACACCCAAAGCCAAATCTAAAGAATCGAAGCCTTTAGAGCCTTTAGAACCTTTAGAAGAAATATACATATCCCAAAAATGCAAACCCGAACAAGTTTGCCCACCACCTAAACCTAAAAACTGTTGCAAACCATCGGTCGGTACCAATACCTGTGCCCCGAAGCCAGATCGAGAAATAACTGTCATTAAAGAAGAATCCCTTGACAGCCTTTGCCACACAGAAGATGACAGTAAAAATCGCGCCAAGACGGGAACTTTAAACGTCACGTATCCGAGGAAAAATAGAAGAGGGAACCACCAGCCTTATCGCCGCGAAGATTATATTAACATAGAGAATATACATTGTACAGAAAATCCGGACTCATTTTGTTGGGACTGTTCCTGCGGCCACCTACCACCTCCAGCGTTTCCACAGATTAAGAGGTTTGTCTGTGAAGAATGCAAATTGCAAACGTACGAAATAATCACCCTTGATTGTGAACATGAAGAGAAAGGCAATGAAGGGAATTGCTTTAATGTACGAGGTATAAAATTGTGTGATTCGTGTCGATTTGAAAGGAATCGACGAGGTTCAGTTTGCTGATTGGTAGGTTATCACCTTAATCGAATAAAAATCTTATTTGTTTTGTAATATGTTTTATTGTTCATAATAAAAAATTAATTCTTTCCTTTCAAAAATGTCCCGTACGTTTAAATAATGCTAACGAGTTGTCATTCTTCCAGGCATGTCGTAGAAAGTGACGGTGTAGGTAGGAGTAGAGTACCCGCCACATAAGGTGGCAGTTGGAGGCGTCGCCACAGTCGCGTAATCCAGTGTTGCCAGTAAACACGCCAAAACTAGCACTCACTGTGCCATACGGCTCGATACATTATATTGAGGTTTCATTTGTAACGATCTTTGGTTGCAGAGCTATAAACTCAAATAAAACAAATTAATATACCAAAGTCAAAAGTCAAAATATTTTTATTCAAAATAGGCCCTATCATAAGCTCTCTTTGAAAGTTATTTTATGATCTAAGTACAAATTAAAAAAACTATATATTGACAAAAGGAATATATATGCGTGAAGTGGAAGGGCGGTTACGTAGGGGCCGGCCTAATAAGACATATATGTAACAGTCAGATAGACGCTATATTGAAAAAAGGTGACGTTAGGAGTACCTATAACCGCCGAGAGTGTATTAGAGAATGTATGAATGTCAATGAAGCGAAAGTGGTCTGTCAGGATCGGGACAAATGGGGATCCGTGATCTCTGCCTACCCCTCTACAGGGAATCAGGCGTGATGTGTATGTATGTATGTAAAAAAACTATTTCCAACATGGCACTGAGCATTGTCTTTACATATTTTTACCGAGGTTAGTTCACCAACCATTTCGGCTGCTCAAGATGCCACGTCATGAAGACCACGACCGCTCTGATAAGAGCGTAACGATTGAGAAGAAGAAGTTCAGCGGAGACCCTTGGAGAAGAACTAACAAGAAACTCCAGAAATCAATTTATTATAATCACCCTTAACAAACATAAAAATTACAAAGAGTGGGCAAAAAACACAACTCTGGTAATACTAAATTTACCTTTCATACAAAATAACACCCAATGGCGGAAACGTCAAATTTAGTTCCAAGTTTGGCTACTGCCACCTTATGTGGCGGGTACTCTAAATGGAATCTATTGGGCGATTGGCTACCATCCTGTCATCAATGTTCCTTTACGTCATCCCTACTCTAATATTCATGCTAACGTGTGACCTAGTGATATTTTTGTATTTCCACGGTTCTGTCCACCCCGAAAGGGATAAAAGGACCTGAACGTCTATAAAAATATTATCATTTTATATATAGTTGTAAGACTATAAAGGATTCAAAATTTGTATGTATAATTTCGTAATAAAAATAAATTTACGAAATGCATCGAATACTACGGAATACTACGGTGAGGGAAAACATCGTGAGGAAATCTACCTGTTCCCCGAACAGGTAATAGTTAGTGCTTGTAAATGGTGACTTGGCTTACCACCTGTCTCATTGAGTACTGACTATCTGGTCAATACGTGGGTCCGAGCTGGCCGTAAGATTACTACTTTCGCGATTGCGAAGATAGAAACCTGAACCTTTGATTACCCTGCAAGGGTTATTGGCCGTGAACGTGTTTGTCTTTTGATTCAGAAGCTAAAGTTATATTCTAGATATCTTAATTTATATACTCAGCAATAAAATCACTGGAAATATTAGCGTTATATGAAATGAAAAAGCACTACTACGGCACGATGTTTTCCTTGGCACTATTACGTCTTTTAACCGACTGAAACTGAACGTATTGAATAGAATAAAGCTAAGTAGTATTATATTATCTGTGGCTAAGTTGTATTGAAAAATAATAGAAGATCTTCTTATAGTCGGATGTTTGATGTTCACCATAAATAAATTTAATAATAAAACTTACTAGAGTACCCGCCACATAAGGTGGCAGTTGGAGGCGTCGCCACAGTCGCGTAATCCAGTGTTGCCAGTAAACACGCCAAAACTAGCACTCACTGTGCCATACGGCTCGATACATTATATTGAGGTTTCATTTGTAACGATCTTTGGTTGCAGAGCTATAAACTCAAATAAAACAAATTAATATACCAAAGTCAAAAGTCAAAATATTTTTATTCAAAATAGGCCCTATCATAAGCTCTCTTTGAAAGTTATTTTATGATCTAAGTACAAATTAAAAAACTATATATTGAC
Organism: Leucoptera coffeella; assembly: GCA_030578115.1. NCBI lineage: Eukaryota > Metazoa > Arthropoda > Insecta > Lepidoptera > Lyonetiidae > Leucoptera > Leucoptera coffeella. The sequence goes on from JAMBLF010000007.1 coordinate 945,229, forward strand.
AAAAGGAATATATATGAGTGAAGTGGAAGGGCGGTTACGTAGGGGCCGGCCTAATAAGACATATATGTAACAGTCAGATAGACGCTATATTGAAAAAAGGTGACGTTAGAAGTACCTATAACCGCCGAGAGTGTATTAGAGAATGTATGAATGTCAATGAAGCGAAAGTGGTCTGTCAGGATCGGGACAAATGGGGATCCGTGATCTCTGCCTACCCCTTTACAGGGAATCAGGCGTGATGTGTATGTATGTATGTAAAAAAACTATTTCAAACATGGCACTGAGCATTATCTTTACATATTTTTACCGAGGTTAGTTCACCAACCATTTCGGCTGCTCAAGATGCCACGTCATGAAGACCACGACCGCTCTGATAAGAGCGTAACGATTGAGAAGAAGAAGTTCAGCGGAGACCCTTGGAGAAGAACTAACAAGAAACTCCAGAAATCAATTTATTATAATCACCCTTAACAAACATAAAAATTACAAAGAGTGGGCAAAAAACACAACGCTGGTAATACTAAATTTACCTTTCATACAAAATAACACGCAATGGCGGAAACATCAAATTTAGTTCCAAGTTTGGCTACTGCCACCTTATGTGGCGGGTACTCTAATACCAGTATTATATTATCTGTGCTAATAGAGATCCCGCCACATAAGCTGGCAGTAGCCAAACTTGGAACTAAATTTGACGTTTCCGCAATTGCGTGTTATTTTGTATGAAAGGTAAATTTAGTATTACCAGCGTTGTGTTTTTTGCCCACTCTTTGTAATTTTTATGTTTGTTAAGGGTGATTATAATAAATTGATTTCCGGAGTTTCTTGTTAGTTCTTCTCCAAGCTAGGGTCTCCGCTGATCTAACCTCGGTAAAAAATATGTAAAGACAATGCTCAGTGCCATGTTTGAAATAGTTTTTTTAATTTATACTTAGATCATAAGATAACTTTCAAAGAGAGCTTGTGATATCTATAATTTTGAATATATTATGGCAGATGGAGGCGTCGCCGCAGTTGCATAATTCACTGTTGCCAGTAAACACGCCAAAACTAGCAATCACTGTGCCATACGGCTCGATACATTATAGGTTTCATTGTATGGGTCTTTGGTTGCAGAGCTATAAACTCAAATAAAACAAATTAATATATCAAAGTATATATATTAATATATAATATATTAGCGCTGTCGAGGCGGGATCTGCTGCTGCTGCGGCAGAGAGTTTGAAGCGGCGAAAATATTCTTCACTTGGTGGGGAATATAGTTTTGTTCCTTTCGCCGTTGAAACTCTCGGCTCTTGGGGGGGCTCGGCTCATGGGGTCATAAGGGATCTTGCCCATCGCCTGCAAGAGTCCAGTGGGGATTGCAGGGCTGGTAGCTTCCTCCGCCAGAGAATTAGTCTGGCTATTCAGAGGGGGAATGCTGCCAGCATATTGGGCACTCTGCGCTCCAATGACAGCGACAATTTTTTAGACATATTTAATTTATAGGTAATTTATTTTAATTAGTTTTAAGTTTGTAAATATTTTGTTAGTTTTAATTCCTTGTTTTATTGTATATAACTTAATTTGAATTTATGAATAAATGATCTAAATATATCAAAGTCAAAAGTCAAAATATTTTTAGACCGTTACAAATGAAACCTATAATGTATCGCGCCGTATGGCACAGTGAGTGCTAGTTTTGGCGTGTTTACTGGTAACACTGAATTACGCGACTGTGGCGACGCCCCCAACTGCCAATTTATATGGCGGGATCTCTACAATCCTTTATTTTATGCAATTCTGAAAGCCCTTTATGTATCAGTCAAGACATGTCACATTTATTATCAACTGTCAAATTTCATACAATCACAATACCACAGCAGAGTCTGGTTTTTGTTGTTTTTCTTACGAGATAACTGTTATCAGTTTCTGTGATTAGTTCCTGTTGCCTTTATAGAATTATTGCTACTGTTTGCCATACATCATTTACTATAAACGTGTTAGATTGAACGTGACTTGTTTTACGTGCCCACTAAATAAAAACTAATTGTAGGAAGTTGAATTATAACCATTTATTTTGCTAATAATATTTGAAAATGAATGATAGAAATGGTACTTATGAAGATCTCCATCCGGTAAGTTGAATTTCTATCAAGATTTTACTTACTTATATCATCTACATCTGAATGTTATTAGGTGACGCAGTATTCAAATAATTCATGCCTTCAAATCCACAAACTTCAAGAGGTGAACTTAAAAAAACACTTTTTGTAACCTTTCATAACAATAAATCTGTTTTGCGGCACTAAGCTAAGACAAATATAATGCTGTGTAAGGTAAACTACCATACAAAAATATCTTTAAAACCCCTTAATATCCCTAATACCTTAGTCGCTTCATAATAAGTAAGGATACTGCAGAACTAAAATATCAAATTCACCACTCATTTGTCTAAGTATATAAAGTAAGTCTTTAAGCATTAATATTTAGCCAGTATATTATAATTTTCAGGAGCATCCAAGACGCTTGATCCCTGAGCTATGCAATCAGTTCTACCATCTTGGCTGGGTCACGGGTACTGGAGGAGGCATTTCCATAAAAACTGGGTGAGATTTACTGCATACATACACATCACGCTTGATTCCCTTTAGAGCAATAGGCAGAGTTTATGGATCCCATCTGCCGGAACCTTACAAACCACTTTCACTTCATTTACACTCATAAACTTCCTCATACACACTCGGTGGATATAGGTACTGAATGAGAGATTGATTATTACTTCCTAATTGTAATATCAGGGAGATTAGAGGTTGGTTAAGTTTGTGAACACTTGATGTTCTCACCATCTAGTAATTCTGTATTTTGTGTAATATTTTAAGTAGCTAAATAATTAAGCAATGTGCAATTATTGATTGAGATGTGCAATGTGAGATTTGATTTGCTAAAATGTTTTAAAAGTAAGGAGGAGATATCCAAACCTAAATAGTAAAATTAGGCATATTTCACCAAGAAAATTTTGTTCTGAAGGATACATAGCGGAAAAAGCTATTTTCGTATTTTTTTGTGATATCACAAAACGGGCTTACGGCCATGACGGGCATAGCAAGTGTGCTTTCGTAGTAAAAATATTTTTTTCTCAAAATAAAACAACAACAACATGTAATTCATATTTGATTTTGCTGTTAAATTTTCCTGTTTCAGTGAGGAAATCTACATAGCACCATCTGGAGTCCAGAAGGAGAGGATCAAGCCAAATGACCTGTTCGTACAGAACATTGATGGTGCAGATCTGGAGTTGCCGCCTCCTGAAAAGAAGTATGATTTGTTTCTGTACTATTTAAATAACTGTAGATCATAATACTATATAGATATCATTTATATTTCTATGAGTAACTTTTTATAGGCAATAATTTTACATTGAATTACATACAGTCAGTTGATCCCTTTCAGATTCTATTTTATTCCCTTCTTTCCTTTGTTTTATATTGGAAAAAAGAATAAATCCCCATTTATCCTGATTTAACAAAATCAATTATTTGGTTCATTATCAACATTTTATACTCTAGTTTTGTGCTAGCTGGTACATAAATATCATGTTAACTAGTCTCTTTACTTCCCTGGTATGTTTTATCATCAACCAAGTTACTAATATAATAAATAGAATCTAAAGTGATGAGCTAGCTATCAATAATTACATTCATAAACATCCGATTCGTAAACATCATGTCCAATCCATTTTAAAACTATATGACTAAGATTTTGTTTTATATTTTTATGATAGCTATTGCCTGAACACCCATTTCCGGCTTGGCATTGATTTCTAGGACACCTGTATAACTGTGCATTTTACAACTTATTTTTCTATTTACAGACTAAAAAAGAGCCAGTGTACTCCGCTATTCCTGATAGCGTACAAAATGCGAGGCGCTGGTGCCGTGATACATACACACTCGCCGCACGCTGTCAGATGCACCCTGCTTTGGGATAAGGAGTTCAGGATTACTCATCAGGAGATGATTAAGGTATGGAGTAGATTATTGGTGGTTATAGAACTTGTAAAACTAATTATTTATACTGAACATCAATATGTTTCATAAATAGACAGAAAAGACAAACTCGTTCACGACCCTTGCGGTTCAGGTGTCCATCTCCGCAATTGCCAAGGTAGTTATTAGTAATTCTATGGCCACATCGAACTCACATGTTAACCAGATAGTCAGTACTCAATGTGACATGTGGTAAGTCATGTCACTATTTACAAGCACCAACGATTACCTGTTCGGAGTACAGGAAGGTTTCGTCACGACGTTTTCCCTCACCGTAGTGTTCGACGCATATCGTAAATGCATTTATATTACGAAAATGTTCATAGAAATTCATTTCCATTGGTATATGCTCATGCAGGATTTGAACTCTGTACCCACTGATATAGAGTCTAGCCCCATACAAATGAGTTAAGTCGATTTATAATATCAATCGTAAATAGAGACATGTGCATACATGACATTTGTGCTTTTCATCATACTGAGTTGATGTTGAGCCAAGTGAGGGTTATTTACATCCATAAATATCCTTAACGACATTTAACTCTTTTGGGACATTCAAGCTTAAAGAACACGTAAATAGTCATAATTTCCATGTTTTTTTACAACTCCAAGAACGCATTCAACTAGTTAGTCACACTTTTGGTCACTGACACTAATTTATTAGGTACCTATGCCTATCTAAACCATGGTCTAACTGACAATAACTAAAATAGTCCAATAGCCCATCAAATACTGGCCTAATTGTGTAGTTTTATTTTAAATCCTTATGTCGCTAACTACAACTTCAAATGATTAATAACAAACGGGACTTATCGCGTAAGTTTTTGTATAATAAAGTTACCTTTATTAACCCGACGTTTAATCATGAGTATAAATTATGACCCGACGTTTAATTATGAGTATTAATCATGAGTATAAATCGCGAATCTCTTAAAACTATAATTACAACTTCAAACACACGTTGGCCGACTTAACCTTATACGGTGAATGGCCTTTACATTAAATAAATAGAATATAAAAAAAAACTTTAAACACAGGGCATATTCGACCCAGTGAAAGGTAGAAACCTGAACTACAATGAAGAGCTAGTAGTGCCTATAATAGAGAACACTCCCTTCGAGAGGGATCTGGCTGAGGGTATGGAGGAAGCCCTGCATCAGTATCCGGGGACCAGCGCTGTGCTGGTGAGGAGACATGGGGTCTACGTGTGGGGTCAAACTTGGCAGCAGGCTAAGGCTATGTAAGTACATACATACACACATATCTCGCCTGATTCCCTGCAGAGATCATAGGCTTAAGCAACACTTCGGCGATCGAACAAGAAATAGTGTTAATACTTCTATCTAAGAATATCTCTGCTATGTAAGTAGACATGTGTATTGGTCTTTTATTATTATCCAAGAGGATAGATTATGGAGGAATATGTTAAGATCGCCAAGTGTAGTGTGAGACAGCTGTAACCAAGTGGGTAAGACCTCTGACTTCTCATTAAAATCCCTAGGTTTGAATCCCAGCTCTGGCATGTACCAATGAATGAAATTTAAAAACGTGATTTTCATTTAGGTACATGATTTACAGTCTTATGGTGAAACAAAACATCTTGGCGAAACCTGCCTATGCTTCAGGATATGATCTCTAATATTTATATCTCTGTTATTATATATGCTTGTCTGGAATAAAATCTACAGTTCAATAGAATCCATTGGTTGATGAGCTAGCAACCAATGTCACCAATATTCTTTTTTAATGCCATGTAAACCACGAAATGTGACCAAGAAGATAATAAGTCTCCGATCTTTTCGTCACTTTGAATAAGATTAAGGGATGTGAATATTTTCAACAATCTTCCAGTTAAGACCATTGACTCTCAGATGTTTAATCTTTTTTTAATGTATTTTAAAGTATGTATTCTTTTTACAGGACCGAATGCTACGATTACTTGTTTGAAATGGCAGTAGAAATGAAGAGGTTAGGTTTGAATCCCGAAGAGGTGCCTAAAAAATAAAAATATAATGACATCTGTCATTTTCTCGTTGATATTGTTTATTGGGTAAGAAAATAGTGATGCCATATGAAAGAATAAATATAGTTTTTAAGTGAAACTCGAAATATTGTAAAAATCGAATTGTTATACTAAATTAAATATTTAAATCAACTGTTTATATTCGTTTTATATATACACTCCAATATTATAGCATACTTCTCGACCGGTCTTCAGCGCTATTGATTTTATTCCAATGCTTTTCTGCCATAAATTCACTTCACACTTCTGCAAGTAACTGTAAGTAACTGTAAGCAAGAAACAAAATTTCACCATATCAGATTTCTAGATACCATCCAAGGTGCCTGAAACATAATTGACTACTCTGAACACCAATAATGGTATAATAATAATAATATTGTAGGACGTTATTACACCAATTGAACTAGCCCCTTGGTAAGTACATTTAAGACTTGTGTTAAGGGTACTAGTCAACGTATATTTAAGAAATATATACTTATTATATATAGATAAATACATATATAGCATATATAATCAACGACCAGACTGGAAAGCAGAAGAAAAGCGTAGTTCTTAACTCTGCCTCCACCGGGAATCGAACCCGGGACCTCACGATTAGCGTTCACGCGTTTAACCGATCGCGCCACGGAGGTCGTCAAACGGAGGTATCTATTGCACCTATCTCTGTTTTTGTTCTTACTTTACCTTTTTGATGGTCAACTAATTGAGTGACTATCGTCGTTATCAATATAATGTTTACAAGATATTTTTCAGCATTTGTAGATTCTAAGTAAAGTAGATTTCAGAAAAAAGTATTCCCTAACTTTAACAGTAAGATTACGATTTTCTTTTTTTGGTAATTGAATACATGTAGTTATTCTACTATACTTCATGAAATTAAAAGTATCAATTTATTTCAAAAACAAAATTAAATTAATATTTACAAACTTGAAACTACTTATATGTATTCGACTGATCACAATGACATATCTATGTCATTTAATATCATACAGAAAAAAGTTTTTCTACATTCCGACTGAAAGACACAATTTCTAAGTTTAGCCTCAAAGACAATACAATACTATTCTTACATCAATAAACAATAGAAACAAATTCAAACAGAAGCCCTATGATATTTTACAATTTACTCAAATATAGGTACTTAAACTTACAGAATGAAATAATTGTTTGTAATACTGAATATTTACTTGGTAAGTTTTATTGCTATAGTAAACATATTGAGAAAATAAATTTATGATGTAGGATAACAAACATATTTGACAGACAAAATAGAGTGTAAACTGTTTGGATGTAAAAAGTGGATGATTCTAAAGGAGTCCTTTAAGGCTAATTAAATGACTATTTTTTATCCATAAGATACATTTTATACATACTTATATTCACGCCTTTATCTCCCTTACGAAAAAGGAGAAGACTTGATCATCACCTGGAAAGATCCTGACAAATCTTTCTTGCTTTATTCAACCTTATTAACCCTCTTATACATTCTCGTCTGTTCTTCATGCTACGTACACCCGCCTTTAGAAGAATGTTCCCAATTTGATTTGTATATGCTCTACGCGGTGTAGCCGTCCAACTTTGCCTTTAACTTTAGCTTTATAGATTGTTTTCATCTATCGGCTCCATGTGCCCAAACCTTAACATATTTTTCTCTATTTCACCATTACATCTTCTTTCATACCACAACGGAAATATTCTTTTTTATTACTTATTGATACATAAAAATTTTTAACAATTGGCTAGGAAAAAAAAACTAGTGACATGGAGATTATCTGAAGTTACTATTTTATCTAATAAATAGATTCTCAAAGTTCTTATAACCAATCAGGATATACTTGTATAATACTGTCTTGTCTTAGTTTAGGACTTAAGTAAAAATAAAATGTGTGCTTCTTGACATGGCGTAGTCAAAGGTGCTCAAGAGATTATGCACGTGTATTTTAAGTTGTAAATGGCGATTGCAAGATAATCAGTAGCCAATGAATCAAATGATTCAATCTATATTATTTCTTTGCAGTCAATTAGTAAATCAAATGATTCCATCCATTTTATTTATCTATGTACCTAAATTCATACGCCAAAACCGATTAGATTCAGTGGAGGTGATGTAGATACGTTCCATATTGTAAAATCTTCTTAACTTCTGCCCCCCTCTTCCACCAAAGAATAAACCTAAGCTATGCCAGAGGTACCAGAGTTGCCAAGAAGGAAGAACAAGGAGTCAGACCCCGCCAAAGGCCGAGCCAGCTCCACAGTTAGTGAGTCTGACTACAGTGACACGAGCCATGTTGGCGTGCGTCTGATGTGCGATTTCTGGGAGATACTCGACCAGTACCCTGATTGTGATCTTCGAGTAAGTATCTACTTAATACATACATACTAGTTCCGTGTTAGGTCGGCCGTAAAAAGACTCCTAAGACGTTCTTCTCGGCATGACGTAGGACGCGATTAAGCATGAGGGTGTAATGAATTTATTGGGTGTTGGGGTAGCAGCCTAATGTTCCATTATGAATTCGGAACCCCTATATTCATGCTTAAATGTGATTTAGGTGATATTATACCTCCTAGGTTCTATTTACTACTTATATAGGTATGTATGTACATACACATTGACGTCCTTTAATCACTTTCGAGAACAAAACCTCGGAGACATACAGTCTCCCTGGTCTCTTAGCATTTAGAGGAACGGTAGTTAGTTAGTATTCTTCTTGTGTGGCAGACTAGCATTGATATAAACATAAGAACATCTGGGACAATTGTTCACGTGGATAGGCATTTTTGAACAACGTTTTTCATTACATTCTCAACTGAATGTATAAGATTCTATTATTATGAATTATTATATTATATTTGCTTACAGGAAGAACTGAGACACTCATTTCAAAATCAAAACTATAATGTTTTGACTTGCTTCTGTGAAAGGTAATATTCATTTAACTGTTCAAAGGCTTTGGTTTATATGCTCATTAAATACCAAAGGTTCTTTTTAATCGATTATGTATGATATATTTCTCCGTATTACTATATGATGACACTAAATTGAAGTATGATACATGATTTAAACAACACTTTCAATAATTATTCATTTATTTATCTCGCAATATCAATTAGGTTACGTATATTTAGATTATATTATCATATATAAAATATATATGATAATATAATCTAAATAACATTAATACACACGTCATTTCAGTAACGAAAACAATAAGGAAACTGACACAGAAAGTACTCAAACGAAGCCCGACAAAGATTCTATAAAATCTGAACTTGGCGCCCTATCAAACAGTATAAACAACAAAATGTCCGACAATAGTCCAACAAAAGATACAGACCAAAAGCCAGCAGAAGAAACAACAGCTGCAACAGAATTTCAAAGAGAGACTGTAATAAAAATAGTTGAGAGTAAAGAAAGTAACCCAGATAAAAAGATAGTAGATCTAAATACAACAGATGGAGCCAAAGAACAAGAAGTGCCATCAACAAGCAAAGAGACCACGGAAAAGACTGATTCGCAAAGCTGTATAGTAGAAAAGAAATGTAATATTTGCAAAACGGTTTTCAAAGGAATCTACGAACTAACAGCCGGAAATCAAACAGATGAAAAGCAACCATGTTCGGCTTTTTGTAAAAATAACAAGCTTGACGGTGAAGGCAATGAATTTTCAAGGTCCAATTGTAAAAACGTGCCTGGGAGGCAAAGAATGAATGCAATCAGAAGCACAGATATTGCACCCATCACGAAAGCTGTTGATATTTTGAAGAAGGTTAGTGATAATTTGTTTGGAAATTATAAACTAAATATTTTTGAGAGACTTGCGATTTTTATGCATTTTACAAGAAAACAGAACTTATCGCGTATTACTTTGTTTATAAAATGTTCTAGTAAAATGTTTTTTTTTAACTGCTTTTTGACTCATGCTTGGAAATCATAATTATCATAATACTATCTCAGCAAGACATGAAAATAATTAATCATCATAACTGGTGTTCTGATTTTTTCGGATCATTTTTCATATTTATTGTATTATGCTTTTAAAATTTATTCTTGAACAACATTAAGATGTTGATAACCAACATTTGCAGGCTGCAGCGGTTACGAAAAAGATGAAACGCGAAGTGGAAGTCGTCCAGGATGAAAGCAGGGACATCATTAATGAAGTGAAGACGCTAGAATGTGGCGAGAAGAAGAGTATCCGATTGTTTCAAGAAGCAGAGTGCATCTGGAACTGCATCAAGAACGAGTACAAGAGGCAGTTGTGTCTGAAAGCGAAGGTCCATGAGAGTACCAAGCAAAAGGTATATTTATATAAGTAGTATAGTAAGTATAATATAGTCGATGGGGCTTGATTTAAATGGAAGTGATATTTTTAGATTTTCTATGTACATTTTCGCGATAAAACTATATTTGTTAGATACACCGAATGCTCGGTGAGAGAAAACCTACCTGTTCTCCGAACAGGTAATAGTCAGTGTTTGTGAATGGCGACATGGCTTACCACCTGTCACATTGAGTACTGACCATGTAATGATCACGTGCTTTCGAGGTGGCCATAGAATTACTACCTTCGCTATTGTGGGGATGGACACCTGAACCTCTGACTGCCACAAGGGTTAATGATCGTGAACGCGTTGGTTTTTTGACTTGTTGTTCAAAATAGCGTAGTTTAGCCAATAATCACTGTAGTAGCATTATTCTATTCTAACGGTGCTTGTTCTAGAGTCGTGAATGCTTTTGTCTTTTTCTCTAAACAACAGTCTTGTTAAGCAAAAATAGCTGTAGTTGCATAAGTTAACGTTACTTGTTCGATCTCTGAAAAAGTTAATGGACCCATACACAGCAATAAGAATCTGTATTTGATTTATGACTTAATTACTTTTGGTTGTGATGAATGACTTGTATACTGTGTCCTAAATTAATATTTCTTTTATAGATGACTAAAGTAGAGGACAGCATATCTCAATGGCGCCGGAATCTCATGATGTTGCGCGATCACTTCGCTCGTCTGGACAAGCATCACAACGACATGGTCAGTGCCAAGGAATGCAGGTCCAAAACTCTGGAAACCCTCAAACTGGAAGTCAATGATGCCCAGAATGCGATCGACGTCACGAACAGTAACATAAAGAAGGCGGAGGCCGAGATAAAGAAGAAAACTGACGTACATACGGTAGGAAAAGTTTAAATGATGTTTGGTTAGGAAGTGGTAACAATTCGGTGAAAATCTTAATCGGTCCGGTTAGGTTAGGTTAGTCATGTTATCTCAGTCATGTTATCAAATATTGTAAAGGTGAAACATACTCTAATTGATATCATACTATGAATATCACATGTACCTGGAGCGTTAAACATCATATTTTGGACGATAAAAGAATGCTAACTAGCTGTTGTTCCTTCTTGCATCTCGTAAGAGGCGCCTACAGGACAAGGGATCAACAGACTCTGTAAGGACGTCTATTCCACCAGAGAGGCCAAAATAACGCCATATAATTTGCCTCTATGTTTATCCATATCCAGTAAATACCTACACATACAAGCATTTTTCAGAAACGCCTAGTTGCCCTAAACGAGCAGCTCTCAGACCAGAAAGCGCAGCAGCTGTTGCTAGCTCAGGACAAAAGGAGGAAAGAGAACATCGGAGCAGACACCCTGGAGATGGCCATCAAGGACCTGAGCGATCTGAACAAGACACTCATGCACAAGAGATTGATCGGGGAAGAGTTACAGATTGAGGTAAACGTTGGATACTGTAAATTATTTAGGTAGTTCCGGATGGTATGTGACTTGAATAGAAAGAATGTGATGGTATGAGTGTTGGTAGGTTGTAACGGATGAAAAAGAGATTTTGATTTTATTGAGAAAAATCTGTTAAAAATAGTTACTGTTGCTATAACAGAAAATGGGGTGATGTTGGTTTCCTAATCCTCCATCAGAAATGGTTAAGAGACGTGAAGAATTTGAGAGTTTGTGATCTACAAATGGAAATATTCTTATGGCGACGTAGTTAGGCGTAGGGACGTAAAACGTATGGAGAAAAGAGGAGCAAAAATGTGAAGGTTAGAGTGTGTTGGTCAGGTTGGTTCAAAGTGACGATAGATATCTCTGCCTATCCCGTTAGTCAAGTAGAAACTTTATGTAACAAATATTCTTCAACTGCATTGGCGTATGATGCATGATTTGAAACTGCGCTTTCAATAATTATATATATTGTATATTTATCAATTACCTAACATTTTCTTATATATACATTATTTAAAATTTTCTTCAACAGATAGAAGCCCTGAACGTCGAAATGCCAATGCTGAACGACTCGATCAGAGCTATCCAGGAGTCCTTTACAGCGCCGCGAGAAGACGTGGCAGAACAACTGGATGAGATTGAGCAACAGATCGAAAGGTTGAAGAAAAAGGTGTCCCGTAAAACTAGGCACACTGACATGGGAGGTTTCAACAATGTGTGTGTGGACTGTGATAGGTGTCACCATATTCGGGAGAAGGTGATGAAGGGAGAGTATTCGGAAGATATGGAGTGCATCTGTGTGACGGTGAAACGGACGCTGATGGCCAATGTACTGGGGTGTATCGGATGCTGTCTTAGGGAGTTGGCTAAAACTAAGCTAGGTGAGTTATGTTATCTAGTGTAGTAGTTAGTAGATAATATCTAATTAATTATCCTTAATCAGTGGTTTAAATAGGTTAATATTGTTTGGTTGTTGTTGATTTATAACATTAAATACTCTTTGCGATGCGATGGTTATTTATCTCGTGATGCAGCGGGGTCATTGTCAGGCTAGCAGGAGTTTTATGTACTTACCTTTGTCCATCAAATTTTTAGCACTCAATGCGACAAGTTCAACTTTCTAATCCATATCTTTTGTCCTACAATCTCAACTACATCTGCTTTTATAAGTCTATTCGCAGAAATGACCTAATAGGTAAGAAAACTGCTGCCTAATTGGATCAAACATCTTACTAATACCGAGTTTATATAATGAGTCTTATCAAACTGTTCATGTGCCTATATACCTACAACTAGTACGTAATCGGTGCCCATTCTCGGAGACATGAATTTGTGACGACACTATCTTACGTATCTGGTGAAAACTGGGTTTGATATGGCCATAAATCTGTATGAAAAATTCTATGCGATTCGGGGTGGACATAAGCTCAAATACATAATATACTGTATAACATCTTTATCACTACATATAGTATAAAACAAAGTCGCTTTCACTGTCCCTATGTCCCTTTGTATGCTTAAATCTTTGAAACTACGTAACGGATTTTGATCCGGTTTTTTTTAAATAGATAGAGTGATTCAAGAGAAAGGTTTGTATGTATAATAACATCCATTAAATAGCCAGAAGTGCGAAGCCGGAGCGGGTCGCTATTTATATCTAACTTACTGTTAACATATTGAATGTTGCCAGTCCAACGCCAACCAACATTCGTGCAACTTAGGACTATAGTACTGGCCAAATGTCTCCTACAGGTAAACATCTATCAGGGTCGCTGGTGAAGAGTGTGAGGGCCCGGGGCGACGGCACCATCAGCGACGAGGTGCGCGCTGAGCTCTGGAACTTCGTCATGAAGCCAGTCAAAGATGGCGGACTGGAGTACATCTTCGAGAAGGCGGCCAGGCAGACGCTCTTTGAGGTACTACGAGTTAGAAGAGTAGGATAATTCGTTACGTGTTACCGATCATTAACCCTTGCGGGCTAGTCAGAAGTTTAGGTATCTATCTCCGCAATTGCGAAGGTAGTGATTCTTTGGCCACCTCGAACCCACGTGTTGACCAGATAGTCAGTACTCAATGTGATACGTGGTAAACCATGTCGCCATTTATAAGCCCTTACTATTAGCTGTTCGGGGAACAAGTAGGTTTCCTCACGATGTTTTTCCTCATTATAGTATTCGATGCATTTCGTAAATGTACTTTTATTACGAAAAGGTACATAGGTATTCGTTAAACTTCATTTCCATTGATACATGCTCAAGCCGGATTTGAACCCTGTACCCACCGATACAGATTCAAGCCGCAAACAACTAAGCTCCGTTGAATTACATGTCATAATATCAAAAAGGTACCTAATGTGACAGCAGCAGAACACACCGAGGAGTATTATTTACAATATGTCCCTCACCATAGTTCGTACATTTTGTAAATATCATCTTACAAAAATATACTCGTACTTTCAGATGAAGCCGGAGATGTTTAAACAGCTGAAAGTGTGCTTGGAAGAGATCAAAAAGAAATACAAACCACGATATGAAAAGGGCACCAATATACGAAGGGTAAGTAATATAATAAACTTTATTACGCAACTAGAAGGCGCACATATGAAGATATAATTAAACTTATGTCTAACACAGATTTAAAAACAAACATACAAGTACTTATAAATACAATAACAACGTTAACGAACGTAACGTAAATAAATACAATAACATGCGGTCAATGGAATATATTGGGCGATGGCCTAGCAAACTCTCAATAATATTTTTCATGACCCCGACAGTTTACCAAAACTGACAGAGGAAAATGTTCGAAGTTCTGTCCACTCGAAAAAAATAAAATAATAATAAAATAATATAACGTGCACAAAACATATTATTATTGTTCATATTTTTTCGGCGTAGCTCAGTCGTAAACAATGCAAGTAAATGGCGACTTGGCTTACCACCTATAACATTGAGTACTGACTATCTGGTCAACATGAGGTGGGCACAGAATTTACCTCCGCAATTGAAGAGATTTACAGTAGAACCTTTGACTGTCCCGCAAGGGTTAAGGGTCTTCAAAGCAAAAGGTTAATGATTTTTTGTGTATATTCCGTATGTTAACAGAGCGTAGATAGGCGGAAGTCTAGTAAGTCCTCGTCTCGCACCAAGAGTCCTCGTCTGGCCCGAAACAGCCAGGACAATGAGACTCAAAAACAGTCTGAATCCAAAGCAAGCATTAAAAAGGAAGCCAAAAGGAAACGCTCCAGAGACAATTCACAGAGTAAATGGCAGGTTATGTTCTGTAATCAACAGGTAAGTCTTGTAAAAGAAAAACTATAAATTATACCCAATCACAATGTATTTAGTATATACATATAATATGTACCTTGTAAACCTGGGAAATTTAATTTTAAGCACATGCGTATTTTTTGCTTATCGACTTATTACTGATAGGCTAGACATTAGTATTAATGTAAACCTTTTGAATCGTTATCTCCCAACTATGATCTAAATATAACTGCATCTTTACTAACATAATATATTCAGTGCTAATGAATGTGTATATAAATATATGGTTAACAAAACTGAATACAAATTGTTCTTATAATATTACATTTAGTTTTGCTCGCTATTTCGTTTAATATTGAACGTGGCTTAACATGCTGCCACAAAATATACATACATATTACGTATGTTAAATACTTTAATTTTTCACAGAAATCTGGCCCATTCACGTTGCTCGATCCGACAGTGACTGACAGCCAAACTGTCAGTTCGACGGATGAATCCAACTCAAATTCTCTGCTGTCATTCGGCTCTTTGTTCAGGCAAAGGGAAACAGTTGCATAGACAAGAATACCATAGACTATTATACTTGGGATTAATTCGAATACTATGAGATATATATTCCATTGATTATAAACTGTCTACTACTGTACTAGAGTACCCGCCACATAAGGTGGCAGTAGCCAAACTTGGAACTAAATTTGACGTTTCCGCCATTGCGTGTTATTTTGTATGAAAGGTAAATTTAGTATTACCAGCGTTGTGTTTTTTGCCCACTCTTTGTAATTTTTATGTTTGTTAAGGGTGATTATAATAAATTGATTTCTGGAGTTTCTTGTTAGTTCTTCTCCAAGGGTCTCCGCTGAACTTCTTCTTCTCAATCGTTACGCTCTTATCAGAGCGCTCGTGGTCTTCATGACGTGGCATCTTGAGCAGCCGAAATGGTTGGTGAACTAACCTCGGTAAAAATATGTAAAGACAATGCTCAGTGCCATGTTTGAAATAGTTTTTTTACATACATACATACACATCACGCCTGATTCCCTGTAGAGGGGTAGGCAGAGATCACGGATCCCCATTTGTCCCGATCCTGACAGACCACTTTCGCTTCATTGACATTCATACATTCTCTAATACACTCTCGGCGGTTATAGGTACTCCTAACGTCACCTTTTTTTCAATATAGCGTCTATCTGACTGTTACATATATGTCTTATTAGGCCGGCCCCTACGTAACCGCCCTTCCACTTCACTCATATATATTCCTTTTGTCAATATATAGTTTTTTTAATTTGTACTTAGATCATAAAATAACTTTCAAAGAGAGCTTATGATAGGGCCTATTTTGAATAAAAATATTTTGACTTTTGACTTTGGTATATTAATTTGTTTTATTTGAGTTTATAGCTCTGCAACCAAAGATCGTTACAAATGAAACCTCAATATAATGTATGGAGCCGTATGGCACAGTGAGTGCTAGTTTTGGCGTGTTTACTGGCAACACTGGATTACGCGACTGTGGCGACGCCTCCAACTGCCACCTTATGTGGCGGGTACTCTATTTGTACTTTTTGATCTTAAATTTGGTCACAATATTTGAATGTATCTATTGCTACGTAAATTAGAATTCAGTTGATTCAATCCAATGTTGAAATTTCTGCTATGAAATTTTATTGTCATAATGTCTCTTTACTTAATATTTTTTATGGCATAATATAGATTTTGGTTGGTACGACGTCGTAGTTGATAACTTGCAATTCAGTGCACGATTTTGTTGAAATTTACGCCAGATTGTTTTTCTTGGTATTGTATTTATTCTTACTATCTTGCATAATATAGGTTTTGTTTGTTACTACTCCGTTCATATTGCTATTAAACTTCAGCAAATTATAGCCATTCATTTGTAACTTGTGGATCACCATTACCAACAATTATAGTCAGTTTCAACCACAGTTATATGTATGTCTATCATGAAAAACTGTTATTCACAATTATAATTTAGTCATAATTTATAAATGGACACCATATCTTATCATATGAGTCATGTTTTTGTTTGTTTACTGTATTTTTTTGCAGATCAGTGATATTAGATAGGCTCTTAATTTTTATAATAATTGTTGTCGATATTAAAATTTTTGTTTAGAAAATTCTGTTTTATTTTACTTCTTTTACAGGTTTCATTATAAATAAAGTTAGTCGTGAGAGTTGCAGCTTTGTTAGAAACGTGGATTAAATTTAATATGTTTGCCCAATTTACAGGAACACTGACACACGATTACCTGAACTAGTTAGATGGCATTACACTGTTAATACCTCAGATAAATATGTAGTGTGTAGAGTAGAGATATACACTGACTTGAATATTCGTAAATTAACATCATGTTCTTTAAAAAAATACTAAGATCGATAAATTTAACTTTTCTATGCTTGTGATAAAATACACAGTACAAAAGTACACAATATAAATGTTCACGAACTATACTTAAATTCAAATATACTACATATAAGACGTTAGTGAAACATGGATTGCTAATCCTTCGCCTCATAACCAGTGGAAGTTTGTGAGCAAATGGAAAAAGGTGAAAGAGTTGAGTGACAAATCGCGGGCATCGCTATAAAGTTGGGAAAACTTTTACATATCCGAGGGAGAACTTGGGGGTGCTATTCTGCAATGTTAATTGGGATGGTAGTTAAAGTAATGGTATTTACGGAAGATGACAGTTTTTACATAGCGTTAATATGTACCTACAAATAAAATGATAAAAAGTCAATCATTAAACTAAGAATATATTAACAAATATTAAAATAATAATCTATCTAATATTTGTATAAATACTATATTCTATTTACTTTCTTTATTTGTCGTTGGTCTTGTATCTTTGTGCATAAAGTGAAAATTTTATTTTGAATTTTATAAGTCTCTGTGAATATAGATAATATGAAATTGAGTCCGATAGCGTAAATTAGTATCTTTACAACATTAAAAATCATAACCGCATCAGCTTTTGATCTTAAGTACATATTCTTTCAGTACAGTTTGAAAAACATAAGTTCACTTGCAACATTTGCAAAGTCAAAAAATATTGTGAGATCTAACTATTGTATCGTTATTCTTTTTTGTATTGCCAGTCCCAGCAAATAAAGATTTTCAAATAAATACCATTCAACACCTCATATATTTCCGTTAACAGAATACCCCCTTGTGCACTTCCAATTTGTTTTCCCGTGCACCGCTTCGCACTAACATAAGCCAAAGCTCCCAACTTTTGCCACGCGGCTGATTTGCGAATGTTTCAAGCGGATCTTAGTTACTACTGGGGGAGATATGAATACATGCATACGACGTATATTCAAGTAACATTGCTAATGGGATAGGTAGATATTGTTAACTTATATATTTAAGGAACTGTCTTTCAATTTACATTGATATATCCCAGCAAATCTCCTTTTACATTCACTAAATTGATTACGGCAGTCCATAAAGGTATATGTTTAAATAGGGATTTCTAATAAATAAACATTAATGATTTAAATTAAACGTCTAAATGACATTGTAAATCACCTGCCACATTGACTACTGACTATCTGGTCAAGACGTGGGTTTGAGGTGTCCATAGAATTACTACCTTCGCAATTACGAAGATGGAAAATGGAACCTCTGGTTACACCGTAAGGGTTAATGGTCGTGAACGTGTTTGTCTTTCGTCTGTATAAATGACATCAAAGATAAAGGTATGTTTGGGTAATCAGACCGTTATTACAACATTAAGATCGAGATTATTGTTTTTTACATACTATCAACTATCAAATTCCCTATGTATGTTATTTACTGTTCTACCTTATTAAAGTTCAATCATACAGTAAGTACTTACAAAAAAATCGAGAAAAAAGTAGTTATATCATTGGCCTATGACCAATGTCAACTAATTACTGCAACAAAATTAATATTACCAGTACTAAACTACGTAAAAAATACGAGAGATAGGTCTGTCTGCACCTCCTATGTAAATATAGAGGTCCCTTGACAATTTCGGGAGCCATTAGTATGCGAAAAAAGTATATTCAAATTAGCTTATTGTGCAAATAGGTTCGGTGTACTCTTTGGAAGGTTTTATGAATAAAATCATCCGACAGACGCCTCTGTCTGGAATATTTAAAAACAGAATTCTTATATTAAAAGCTGGAATTTAAACTACTCTTTTACAGCCTTATTATGATGAATTTTAATATAAGTAGTAAAAATAGTGTGATAAGGGAAGGTTGCGGTTTGAAAGAAGATGTAGTGACTAAGATTGAAAAGAGCATGCTTCGATGGTTTGGACATCTTATGCGGATGAATAATAGCAGATTGACAACAGGAATATATATGAGTGAAGTGGAAGGGCGGTTACGTAGGGGCCAGCCTAATAAGACATATAACAGTCAGATAGACGCTATATTATAAAAAGGTGACGTTAGGAGTACCTATAACCGCCGAGAGTGTATGAGAGGATGTATGAATGTCAATGAAGCGAAAGTGGTCTGTCAGGATCGGGACAAATGGGGAGCCGTGATCTCTGCCTACCCCTCTACAGGGAATCAGGCGTGATGTGTATGTATGTATGTAATAAAATTATTAGTCCTTTGTTAGTCTGGGCCGTCGTAAGTAGCTGCTTTCGGCATTATGGATTATGGGTAAATTGAATCTCTTGGACGAAGGGTTAGCAACCTGTCACCTGTGAGATTCTGTGCACCCCGAAAAGGATTAAAGGAAGGGAACCTATATGTATGTGTTTAATATGTAATTACATAAATTACGTATTTTGTGAATAAAAGAACTAGTTAGATAGATATTAGATGGAATATATCACGTGTTGGGCTGACGATGTCACCAACATCTTTTAACATCAGCCTTATGTCATGCCAAATAGTTATCTTAAAAGTAGTTGAAGTGGTGTGATGTAGCGATAAGTTAGACCCCAACACGAAAATTTCTAAAATCTATGTTCCTAACTACAAGGTAATTAATGAAAAATGTCTCCTTGAATTATTTCCTTTGCTCCATCCAGTTGTTATTCACTTTTAAGAGAAGTATATTCTTCAGTATGTATGTACATATATAAAAAGGTTAATACACCAAAACGGTTGAACTGTTAAATGACCTGCTACATATTGATATTTCCACTTAATTAACCCCCTGGGATTACTGGGGCGTGAAGTTAATGGCATCATGCGGGTATGTCCCTAATCTTTAAAAAAGTCAAAGTCAAATGTTTTTATTCAACATAAGTACAAGTACAGTACATTCATTGAAAGTCAAAACATTTGCCTGACACTGGTTGTCTCTTATCATTGAAATTCTACCGTTGGTTCGGAAGCCCTGGCTCGGAGAAGAACCAACAAGAAACTCCGGCTTTCAGGATTTTTTGCCCAGTGCCATTTACAAAAACAAATTTATAAAGAAACATAATTAACTTTGCACATATAGCTTAGATGCACTCATTGCCAACCCTGAGCATCGGCAAGGTAGTCTCCGACCGCGTAGTAAGCGCCCCGGACTAATCGGCCTCTAACTATAGTCTTAAATTTAGGCAAGGGCAATCGCGTAATCCAGTCCGGTAAATGATTATAAAACGCACGCAATTTCCAATAAAAGATTTCTTGACCTTTTGAAGCCTCGAGGGCGCCACATACAGCTTATGTTTGTTCCTAGTATTAATTTTATGAACATCACAGTTTCTTCTAAAAATATTTATATTTTTATGTACATAAATGACACAATCATATATGTACTGAGCAACAACCGTCAAAATATCAATTTCTTTAAATTTTTCACGAAGTGACTCTCTGGGGCCCATTCTATAAATGCAGCGAACAGCCCTCTTCTGCAAAACGAATATTGTGTTTATGTCAGCAGCACAACCCCACAGCAAGATGCCATAAGACATAATGCTATGAAAGTAGCTGAAATAAACAACCCTAGCCGTGAACTCGTCCGTGTATTCCCTAATCCGTTTAAACAGCATATGCCGCGGAACTAAGTTTTTTAGATAAAACGCGAATGTGGTCTCCCCACTGCAGCTTTGAATCTAAAGTTATCCCTAAGAAGACAGTAGTATTAATTTTATCTATTTTCTCATTATTTATTATTAGATTGGTTTCGACACCATTAACATTTGGCAAAGTAAATTTAATACATTTTGTTTTATTATTATTAAGAACTAAATTGTTATATTGAAACCATTGAACTACATCTCCTATCACCGAGTTTACTTTTTGCGACTCATCAATTTTCCTGCTAATTTTAAAGATTAGGATGTGTCATCAGCAAAAAGGACCATCCTGCACCTATTTTTAGTTACAAAAGGTAAGTCATTTATGTATACTAGGAAAAGAAACGGACCTAATATTGAACCTTGAGGCACCCCCATCTGGACTGAACGACCCGACGACCGCTCCAAACCAATAGTTACTTTTTGTACTCTATTACTTAAATATGATTTTTATTACATTTAGTGAATTATTTTTAACTCCATAATACTCTAATTTTCTTATTATTATATCATGTCGGACACAATCGAACGCTTTAGAAAGGTCACAGAAGATACCAAATGCATCCTGTGACCGTTCCCAGGCATCAAAAATCCCTTTTATTAATTCTACACCAGCATCAGTGGTGGACAAACCCTTTGTGAAGCCAAATTGTTTAGAATGTAGCAGTCCGTTCAAATTAAAATGGTACAACATCTGATTTAACAAGATTTTCTCGAATACTTTACTTAGATGCTGGTAGCACGGATATTGGACGGTAATTAGATGGGTCCAAGGTACTACAGACTTATATATCGGTGTTACTCTACTTAGTTTCATTAAATCAGGGTACGAACCTGATTCTATCGAGGCATTGAAAACCGATGCCAGATAAGGTGCCAACAAGTCAATAATAACACTAATTGTTTTGACCGAGTGTCCAAACAGATCCACAGTTTTTTTCCTACTGAAAGTTTTGAATGTTTTTATTATTTCTAATGGAGTTGTAGGCCTAAAACGGAACTCACCATCACAACACGGGGCCGACAACGCAAGCAGATTGCAAGCCTTCTCAGCGCAACTGTTTAGTGAGACTGGATGTCATCAAAGGAGGTTTCCAAAATATTCTTTCAAAACATGAAGCAACATCTGCTTCGCCACATACAATTTTATTATTAAGTTTCAGCTTTAGATTATTTTGATTATATGTTTTAACTCTACCAGTTTCAGATTTAATGACATCCCACGTTTCCTTGATTATATTTTTAGATTTGAGTATTTTATTCCTAATATACAGCGACTTAGCCTGGACACAAACGTTTTTGAATATCTTTGAATACAATTTTACATAGTTTCTAAAAGTTACACTAAAGTTTGTTGTTTTTTCTTCATACAATCGATACAATTTTGTCCTACTAACATGGATACCCGGTGTTGCCCAATCACTAAACTTTTTCCTTGAATTTATATTTAAAGTTTTTGGAATAAAAAACAGATTTATGTTCCCCATTAATTAGATCAAAAACTGTTTGGAACATTTTGTTAGGACAGCTACTGTGTATATTAAACAATCTTAATTTGTTGTTAATTTGTTCTCTAAAACGCTCCAAACGCCGTTCAGTTACCGGAATACAAGTTATAAGCTGAGAATTAATAGAATATATATTTTTGTTAAACGAAGCTAACAGGCCACTGTGATCAGACCTCAAAATATTAATAATTTTGCTGCTGTTTGGGTTCTCATTACTGAATATATTATCAATACATGTAGCAGAATGGCTGGTCACCCTTGTTGGGCTTTCAAATATTCTATCCAACCCAAAAGACCAGAACAAATTTAGAATTCTAGTAGCCCGTGTCGAGGACTCCAAAAGATCAACATTGAAATCACCACAAAAGATTATGGTCTTATTAGATTTACACAGCTTAATCAATACCATTTCTAAAATTTTCTCAAAGACACAGAAGTCGCCATTAGGTGGCCTATATAAGCAACAAACAATGAATGCATCTGCCTCCACACAGGACATTTCTATTATTTTTTCTACACTTTCTGAGATTATATCATTGCGAACCTTATTTTTAATACTTTTATGCATAATTATCATAGAGCCACCATGTATTGAATTTTCACGGCTAAAAGAACTAACAATATTATGATTTTTAAAATTATATATTAATTCATAATCTTTGGCCCAGTGTTCACAAATACAAAATACATTATATTATTATTATTTAAAAATAATTCAATTTCTAATTCCTTACCAGCTATGCTTTGAATGTTCTGATGAACAACACTAAGACACTGTGTGGAGTTAAGCTGTGCACATGTTTCATTTCTGATGCAAGGGGAATCCTCTTTTGTCAAATAACTTAATTTAAATTAAATATTTGCAACCTCTTCCTTTGAAGAGATGCATAAATCAAGCCCAAAAGGGGGCAATGTCACAGGCCAGTGAATTGGCTTGGTCAAAACTAAAATAAAATTGTAGCATTTCAGCTACTTGTTTTTTACAACTATTGTTGAGATAGTAAGTATCTCCAGTAAAATATAATTTGTTCTTTAAAATACAATTTGTATCTATTAATTCAATATTATTATTATGCACTGAAATAGTGTGCATAGTCTGATTTAATATATACCTATATTTATTTTCTGCCGGGGTCAATGTCTTAGAATAAGGCAAAGTACACAGAATTATACGTTTAATATGCTTTTGAATTATTAAATTATCTATATGTTTAATTAATCTATGTTTTATTTAGATTCCCCCTGCGACAGCACATTAGAAGCAATGTCATATTGCATTCTAACCTAGTTTTCAATATATTGTCAATTAAGTTGTCAAAATCAGCTCCTGGTAGGCAATTGTTGTAAATTGCCGTATTTGAAAGTTCACTTCTCACCATTACACCTATATTTTTAACCATTTCATCACCATAAATGTGAACTAATTTATGATTTAACTTTTTATTTAAATTAAGATGTTTGGGTGATGAACATTTAGTATCTTTCTTAGAGCTGGCCATAGAAACCTGTGACACATCGGCACAAGGACATCCTGCAGCCACAAGCGAATCAAAACGCTCCTGGTTTTCCCTACAAAGTTTTAGGAGCTCATCCATCTCCTTAGTATACTGGGCAATATCTGCCTGAGAACTCTCATAACTTTGAGTCACAGCACTCAATTTACCTTCAAGCAGAACTACTTTCCGGTGAAAAGCCTGTATCTCACAGTCATGCCTACTACTAGTTAGTTTGTGGTGAATGTAAAGTGATTTTAGTTTATTATTTATATTATTATTTATAAAGGATTTTTTGTTGCCTACACAAAGATAAGTTTTTATTTATTAATTTATTCAACTTTCTTAACCTTTTCCTACAATTTCTTGATAAAGGGGTGGCAGAAGCACTGAAGTCGGTCTTCATGACAAGGCGCTGATACTGCTGGTTAGCTTCTGCGGTTTGTAGTCTCCTCACCTCCGTGTTAAGGGATCTCACCACTTCTTCGGACTCGCGCAGGGCCAACTTCAGTTGTGAGATCTGCAACAGGGCATCTTCATACTCCAAACCGCACTGATGGAAACCAGCCAGAGCACCGCGCACATAGTCCCGTTCTGCCACCACCTCTGCTAACTCACGATCTTTCAATACCAATTCGGACTTTAACCTAGTGTTTTTCTCAACTATAAGTAACACTTCCTTCTCGCTATCCCTCGTGCTCCGAGATTAGTCCGGAACACTTGTCCTTAGTAGCTTGAAGTTCACTAAGGGTGTTTTTGAGTTTTTATTTCTAGTTCACGAATGGTTTGAGACCGAGTATTCATTTTATAAGTCGCCATTAAGGGTAGACAAGATAATAAATAATTGTACGTTGAATTGATATTTTGCTAAGGTTATTTCTAGTAGATTAAAGTAGGAAACGAGAAAGAAATGCACCACACTACAATTATACCACGAATATTTAGTACAATTATACGTTTTTAGCAATTATATGAGAGAGAACTTTCAAATATACTCAACGGTAACAGATATTTTAAGTTGATCAAAAACACTATAATATCAATATAATTTACACTTAAAACACTAAAACACGGTTTACTAATAGCTTATTTTGGTTGATATAGTCTCAAAATACTCAGAATGAGCATATAAACAATTAAATATCAATTAAAAAGTTAGAGCTGATTTTGACGTTACAAAGATTTTTTTTTTTTTTTTTAACGAATCAGATAAGGTAAACTCACTAAATTAGGTATAGATTAGACAAACCTATAGATCCATAAATGAGGGTAGTTAAATTTGGTAAACACGTGGTTTTTAAGCGGCCATCACTAATCCTGTAGCTTCGGAGATACATACTTGACGTTCTTAATACTTCCTCATGGTTAATGGTTGTAAATGTAGTCTTAGAATTAAGAGTAAAAAGCTTTTTTGAAGTTGCTTCCAAAATACATTAATCAAGTCAAATATTTAAAATTGGAAACATTCTTCTCAAGACGGGTGTACGTTGTGTGAAGAATAGTTAAGCGTATATGAGAAGGTTAATGGGTGTGAGTGAAGCAAGAGAGATTTGTCAGGATCGTTCCAGGTGGCGATCGATAGTTTCTACCTACCCAATTAGGGACGTAGAAGCGTGAACATATGTATGTCCAAAATACAAGCATTCCTTTAATAATATAATGATATACAACGTAAATATATTATGGTAGCTAACTGCATTTCATCTTGACATGTGTTAGGAACCACCTAAGAGACTAAAGGTCAATGAAATATATATGCCGATAATATATTAGCCCTGTGCCCATTATTCCGAAAAAAAGTATATAGAAATGTTTAACTTCATAATACTAACGTCACGATATGGCTAAGGAAAAAATTAAAAATCAATAAAGCAATATAAAAAATCAGTCTCAGTTTTGCCAACGAAAGTATTGAAGTGAAATGAAATGAAAATCTTTTTATTCAACATAAGAATAATAGAATCACTTATTGAAAGTAAAAAAAAACATTTTTTTTAAAAATATGTCATTAATATAAACTATAAACTAAAACGTAGGACGTCAATACAAGTACGTATGACCTTACTATGCAGTTACGAACTGTATGTACAGCGCAACATACAATGTCGGCAACTCCATCACGGTTCACAAAGCATTGATCGAAAGCTCCCGTGAATTGTTCGAGTAAGTAACGTGGACTGCATTTTTTAAATGCCTATAGTTTGTGTGATTTGAAATCGCGTGGTAGGTTAGAATTTTCATATGAAGAAATCTAGTTTTTTCGTAAATTGTTTTGAGAGTTATTATGGTGCACTGTTACACTGTAAACTAAACAGTAATTATTTCATGTTAATCCTGTTCTACATGGGTGTTAAACGTATTTATTTCCCCTTTTAATAATAATACACATTTATTTAAATTCTTAAAAGATACTTTTACAATTTTTTCTTGATTGAATAAGTAATTGTAAATGAAGATATGGTTTATAGAATGAGAGTGGTTCTCTATATACATACTTACGAGTATAACAGTTGTGGTAACGTATGCAGGTCTCTGTGGCCAAAACAATTTCTTTCATAACGCCACGCAAGGTCTCAAAAAATACGCATTATTTCTGTACAAAAAACGTATTATTTCTGCCACTTTAAAAGCTTTAACTTGGGCATGTAATTTGTTTTCGAGTACCACTTTCGAAGATTCAGCGTTAAATCTTGTGGAAAATTGAAAACTTCGCGAGATGCCAACGCCATCTTGGGGAAGAAATCCGAATCTTTTTTCTTAGACCCATCGAAATTCCAATCTTTTATAGTTTTTACGATTGCGTCCAATTGTATTCCGCTATTGCTTGAGATTTTAGAGGGTGTTTGGATAAACAAAGGGCTGAGAATGCAAAAGAAAAGCTCAATCGTAAATATTTTGATCTTTTACATTCAAAGGTTTTAGTAACTCGAAAACTTCATGAAGAGTTTTTCGTTGAAAGAAAACACCTTTAAAAACGAAATAGATAATATTCAGTATCTGTGAATCGATGAGCTCAGTGATATTCACGTTGGTGTATGTAAGTATTGACGATTGTGATGCTTTATGCCAAAAAGCACATCTATATCATACAATCGGTATACTCACTAGAGTAGTATACATGAAATTTACGTCCTTTATCCCCTTTCAAGGTGGACAGAACTGAAATACGATAATATCTCGGTCACGTGTCTTATATATCACATATCGTGCATATCACGTGTAGTGTGTAATATGTGTGTTCAAAATATGAAACTATCATTTCTAGACGAACAAACTTCCCAAATGAACAAGAGTACGTATAATCCGCATTAGTATGTGGCTGGCGTGGAGGCTTCATTGACATTTCCGATCGAGTGAGCAGCGGAACCTCATTTCTCCCTTCCTGTCATTCGAATCAGATGTACGTTTGTTCATTTATATACAATTATGATTTACGTGACTTTTAGACCCGTAAGTCTGGGACGCAAAAGAATGCAAACTAGCTGCTGTACTTCTCGAAATGTCGTTGAAGGCGACTATGGGTCAATGCGGGACCATGGGCTAGCAACCTGTTACCAATGTTCCATATAACATCACAACCCCATGATTTGTAAATAGTGACCTTGGAGATATTATCATAAACGTAAATGTTTCAAGAAAAAAATATACAGAGCTGCAAAACCAACTTTTTTCAATCAA
Organism: Leucoptera coffeella; assembly: GCA_030578115.1. NCBI lineage: Eukaryota > Metazoa > Arthropoda > Insecta > Lepidoptera > Lyonetiidae > Leucoptera > Leucoptera coffeella. Next base: position 973,000 of record JAMBLF010000007.1, read on the forward strand.
CTATAGACCCCAAATTTCAACAACTCTACATAAAATTCCCAATTCATTCCTCAAAATCCGAGTAAAACGTCTAATTCCACGCAGGTTGCGTCGTGGCTTTTACAGCTCCTAATAAATATTGGCGGAACATAGAAATCGAATCACACTCTCCCCGATGCGGGGATAGCGCCGTCTGGAATACCAATTGCCAGCCCTTCGTAGCGCTTTAAGGGTCACAGATTTCTAAGGGCTTAGGCTGGATAAGGAGCTAGTAGTAAATGTCAAAAGGTACACAGTAGTGTCAAATTTTGACAGGTAATTTAATAGCTTTTATAGTGTTTTGAATTGGGATTCGAGCTTTGTCTACATTTGGTGGAATTATATTATAATTTAAACATAAAGCTGTGACACGTATCGGTGTATATAAATATATATCGCAGTCATTCCTTCAAAGGAGAATGTCGATTTTTTTCTTCAAAAGTTCATTGATATTTCTTAATGTCATAATTTTACTTTCCTTTTACTGTTAATTGATTGACTCGTGTGGAGTCTTATTATAATTGCTTTAGTTTATTTAAATATTAGATTTAGGAAGACAACAAGCCATATTTTGTTACACTTAGTGCTCTAACTCAGATCATAAACTGAAAAATATTTATGCCCAAAAACGTACCAACACTAACACACTATTCCAAACATATTCATAAACATACCTTCCTAAATCAACCGTATTTTGTACCACATGCCTCTACACTTAAGGTTCATTTTAGCCTGGTTTCCACTCTTTTCAAGCTTAGTTTACTGTTGAAGAAAGGCAGACTTTACGAGGCCATTCCAAGCTTCCTTTCCATTGAATAATACACGCACGAGCTGTAAAAAGTTACATCGGCTAACACGAAATTACGTCCGAGACGACCTCTGGGAAAATGGGGAAAAAGTATGTGTGTGTATGTATTTATGTGTGTATTTTTATAAGATGTATGATATAGGAGCTATGGCCTAGTGGGTAAGACCTTTGACTTCTTATTAGAGGTCCTAGATTAGAAATCTGGGGCATGTACCAGTGAATGATATTTAATAATGTTTTTCATTTACGTACATTTTTTATTTACTACTCGACGTTTTCCTTTACGGTCGCAAACGCTGAGGGTAAACATCGTGAGGAAAGCTGTCTATCCCTCGGGATAGATAATAGTCAGTGCCTGTATGCGGTTCACTATCTACCACGTTGGGTGCTGTGTATCTAGTGAAACGCGGTCTTTGAGTGGCTCATACCTAATAAGCCTTCGAAATTTCGGAAATGGACACTCAAGCATCTGACTACTCCGACACAATAAAAAAGAGAGTGTATTTATACAAGTTGTAAATGATGATTTTATAAGAAACTAATTTTAGCTGCCGTGCACATAATATGTTGAGTAGTTACAATATAATGGGGATTCATGATCTCTGTGAAACCTATTATACAGAAGTCGATATATCGTATTCTATTACATATGGTCAAATAATAATACATTTATTTGCTTTCACTCAATTATAACTCGTCCATTGAGAATTTCAGAAATCAAACACAATTCTCTTAAAACTATATATATTCTTATCAATTTAATTAAAAAATACAATTTTAGTTGAACAGAAATACCTGATCACGGATTTATACTTCAGCCTACCGCTCTATACAGATAGCAAGACCTACCCATATCTATCTATATATTTTGACAACCTCCATATATATCCGTTAACTACACTTAGCACAAGTCTTAGATATTCTTAGCAAGGCAAGGGGTTAGTTCAATTAATCTAACAATGTTGTACAATATTAGTAATAATGTTCCGTGAAACCTACTTCTATATATTGGTTCTAGTTCTATTGGTGTAACAATATCCTACATTATTACTATTATTTTTTATACTATGAACCCCACTCTTACATGCTAATTCCAGTCAAAGTAATGCAGCTCATAACAATTGGGCTGTGCACAATGTTCCCTCTGCGTCAGTTCTGGACACTTTCGTCCCTTAGCCGTGGGTTGTCTGATGATCTGTCTGCTCCTGAACTTGTCTCCGAAGCCACAGGTCACGGAACAGGCTGTCCAATCAGACCAAGCTGATACCAGGCAGTCGTCGGCTGGAACAATGTATATGTACATGCTATAATCATCAATATTATACATTATACAGGATGGCGCATTCAAAAAGGTCAGTATGGGAAAGTCTGAAACTATAAGAGATACGAAGATTTGTTCTTAGGAACCATGTCACCGATTTTGATAAAAAGAAAAACTGCATTCATACTTTCTTAGAAAAAACAACTGTATCCAGTACGGGAATCGAACCCGGTTGCTTTGAAAAAATAAATTGGTTCTTTTCACTTTTTCTTTTTAAATATCGATTAAGTAGGTCTTAAGCTGTAAATGTCTCTATAAAACATGGTGTCCAAAATGAATAAAATGCATTGTTTTGGCATACTTTATTTTATCATAGTAGTTTACATACATCGTAACAATATTCAACAGACATGTAAAATTGTATCTATGGCTGTTTGCAGTTTTGTACTTCCCTACTTGTTACATACACCATATCATGTGGCATTAGCATTGCATTAATCCTTTAAGGAGGTTTTGTTATCTACAGTAATCAAAAACTAACAATCTATTGAAAAGTCCACTTAAAGTGACGTGTTAAACCATATTAGAAAATTTCTTGAAATGAATTTTACAAAACAAGCTATGACATCATTGAAGACCTAAAAGTAGCAATAGTCAATTGTAACGCAAATTCACCACATGATAACAAAATGAAAATACAAAATTCAATAGTAAGATCGTTACTTAAACGTGTTGAATACTGTATTGAAAACAACGGTGGTCACTTATAATATTATAATATGATAAACTAAATTATGCCAAAACAATGCATTTTATTCATTTTGACACCATGTTTCATAGAGACATTTACAGCTTAAGACCTACACAATCGATATTTAAAAAGAAAAAGTGAAAAGAGCAAGTTAATTTTTTCAAAGAAACCGGGTTCGATTCCCGTACTGGTTACAGTTGTTTTTCCAAAGAAAGTATGAATGCAGTTTTTATTTTTATCAAAATCGGTGACATGGTTCCTAAGAACAAATCTTCGTATCTCTTATAGTTTCAGACTTTCCCATACTGACCGTTTTGAATGCGCCACCCTGTATATGGCACTGGGCAAAAAATCCTTGTTGGTTCTTCTCCGAGCCAGGGCTTCCGAACCAACGGTAGAATTACATTGAAAAGAGACAACCAGTGTCAGGCAAATGTTTTGACTTTCAATGAATGTACTTTACTTGTACTTATGTTAAATAAAAACATTTGACTTTGACTATAACGGTTATTTAAATTCTACAATAAAAAGAGCCCTAGTATTGAATGTTTTAAGTAGGACATTGGTTAAAGCTGGTCCACTAAACATTCGACAGATTCCGTTTAACCCTACTCTCTTAGTCGCCTCCTACGCTATGCCGGGAAGAACGACAACCAGTTAGTATTCCTTTTACGTCCCAGCTTACACGGGACTGTCCCGAATAACTCGAAATTATTTTAGAATTGGAAGGATTGGTGTCTTAAACTAATTAACATGTTTACTTTTCTGCGATATTTGTACGAAATTATACACCATTCATTAATTTTCTATATAATTTTCATACTCACAAGTAAGCTTATTCACGGCATGGTGTAAACGTGACCTAAAGTGTCGGGGCAGATGTTTTCCCAGACCCATCCTTCGTCCGTGAGCCACTGCCAGAACCACATCGTCCATACTTTTCAAGTTTTGGTCGAATTCTGGTAGCTGGGTTTTAGTTGGACTGGAAATTAAACAAAATATACATTTAAATAACTCATAAGTTTGAGTTTGTTATAGTTTTTAGGAAAATGTGTTAAAGTGTTTTAGTGATAGTCTTTATATATAATTTTATCAAGACTAGTATTATCGAATGTCGAAAACATTTGAAATCATACATATCAAACGGTCGTTGTTATTTTTGTTATTGTTTTGATACTGATAAGATCGATTACGGATGAGTAGAACATGTAATTTATACATTACTGAAAAATCCATATCATGTTGAAATTACAGTTTTGAAGTTGTTTCCTAAATGTTTATCAAACCCAGGACCCAGCCATGAGTAGTTGTACAAAGACTACTCCACTACCTAAACACAGAAGTCCATCAATATTCCACAAGCACAGACTCCATAGAATAGAACTCATAAAACACTAGCAAAGTCGAGTATATTCCGAATGGTAATAGAAAAGTCGTTCTAACTGTAAATCTGGGATTTATTCCCGAAGATTGTCATAGTCACTCGTGGAAACTTCTGCACTGAATAACCTAGGAGAGGAAATGGCCTTTCGATAATGATAGATGGGCTTTCACGTTTGAAATGTTGATTCTGGCAGAGTTAGAAATTATTTTCTAGGACTTTAGGATTGTTAGAAAATAAAATTTAGCGCAATTGTAACTAAAAATAATGCATGTGTTTGAAATCTCGATATAGTATCAAAGTTTTGCAATAATATGTCTGTATATTGTATTAAAAATCCCTAGATTTTTAATGCTTTTATATTTTAAAAATAAGATATATCATTTAAAAATAACAGTGTTTTTTATCCCATAACGTGATCGATTAACATACTTCGTATACTACAAATTAACTTACAATTTTTAATACAAATTCGGTTGAAAGTGTTACATTATATGTATCTCGTGTCACTCTCGTGCAATTCTATGGACACCTCAAACCCACGTGTTGACCAGATAGTCAGTACTCAATGTGACAGGTGGTCAGCAATGTCACCATTTACAAGCACTATTATAGTCAGTACTCAATGTCACATGTGGTCAGCAATGTCGCCATTTACAAGCACTAACTCTATTAGTATACAATAACATTGTATGGCTGTATACAATAAACTTACAATGTTGGCGCAGCAGTGACAACAATCACTTTATTATTAGGATCGTTTGGATTCGATGTACCAACTGGATCTTCTTCCAAACTCTTCAATTCTTCTATGTAACTCTTTGTAGTGATCTCTTCGTCTTCTTTTTCTTCTATTTTGTCTGTTTTATTATTAACAACTTCCTTGATAGGATATCTTTTCTTGGCATCTTTAAGTCTTAATTTATCTAACATTTCTTTTCTTGCCAGCTCGTTTAGTTCTTTCGTTGTATATTCTTTTACCTGCAATTATATTCCAAGAGTTTATTGAGATACAATGTAGAGCAGCTTACCTTTTCATATTAGATAAAAAGACTCTTGACCGCATCGTATGCACGAAAACTTTATTCTATTTAAAGACAATGTTACAAACAGGCAGTTAAAGTAGATTGTTTTTTTATAATGTTATTTGTAAGCTGCTTGTATGACCAAAATTAAGGTTTGATTTATTTCCTGCTTATAAAAATATTCTGAACTATTAAAACTATTAAATAGCGACATGATTTACCGCCTGACACATAGAGTACTGACTATCTGGTCAACACGTGGGTTCGAGGTGGCCATACAATTACTACCTTCGCAATTGCGGAGATGGACAGCTGAACCTCTGACTTCCCCGCAAGTGTTAATGGTCGTGAACGCGTATGTATGTATTACCATTAATTATTATGACCTTTCTCACACCTATAGGAATATTTACTTATTAAGATTTAAAAATATCTTCTACCAATGTTCTAATGTAATAATAATAATATTTGGACATTATTACACCAATTGAACTAGCCCCTTGGTAAGTCCATTTAAGACTTGTGTTAAGGGTACTAGTCAACGTATACTTAAGAAATATATACATATTATGCATGGATAAATACATATATAGCATATATCATCAACGACCAGACAGGAAAGCAGTAGAAATGCGTAGTTCTTAAATCTGCCTCCACCGGGAATCGAACCCGGGACCTCACGATTAGCGTTCCGGCAGCTAACCGATCGCGCCACGGAGGTCGTCATAATGTCAACCCTACTTACTTTCACGAACTCCACCTTGGCAATCGTAGGAAGCTCTTTCAGATGAGGATAGTAGAAGCCAGCTGCCGGGTGGTCTGGTGACTTTGGTCCGTGACGGGAAATGGGTTCAGGTGGAACCGTCTCCCATCTTGGTGCTGTGAAGGTCAAGCCGCTTGAGGCTCCGGCGTCTAAAGGTTCCAGCTGGAGAGAAATAATGGAGATATTATCATATCGATTGTCAACCATTCGTAACACAGCAAGGTGAGACGGAACCTTTTTTATATCGCAATGGCAATACATACACACAAGAACTACTTGTGTGTTTGTATTAAAATCTGTGCTATTTTAAAGTTGTATTATGTATTGTGTGTCTTGTAGTTGTGAAATAAACGTTTTTATTATTATTATTATACATATTTTTATGGTATTATAGAGAGTCAGATTTGAGAGTATGACAATTTAAAAACTGAATGATCAATTTTAACTTACGTAACACTAGCTAGCGAGTAGTGTAGCGAACAGTAGCTTTTCATGCCATGTTGAAAGGTTTCTGATTTTCTTATAGTTAAATGAATTTTATTATGAAAGGGTAACTAACGATCGATAGATCGTGTATCTTAATTTTTGGTTATCTACGAATATGGTATGTTATGTACTCACATCCAATGATATTTCTTCAATCCAGGATGAATCGATACATAAATTCAGACTATCGATACCGACAAACCAGTCTGGAGATGGGATGATTCTTGATATTATTGACACCTGGAATACCACATATAAATTCACATAAAATATGTATTTTCATTACACTATATACACAAACCTATGTAAGTTAGTCAGAGGTCTGCCTGCCAATCTCAATAGTTCTGCTACATTTGTCTCTCAGGATAAGTAACATTCACTTTAATTGCGTGCCTATCCTCAAAATGAGGTGTAATTAAACTGTCCAGACAGTCAGCATCCAATACGTCACAGTTTCACTATTTTAACAAAATGGTAGATTCTTCTTAGATCACTCCATATTATTACATATCTCAAAATATAAGTTACATCACGATGATTTAGCTCAGTCATAACAATTTTGCACTCATACATTATTATTAGTACATTAAATTTTTGAAGTTTTTTCTCGACAACTAAACGAAAACATCTATAACGCTTACCAAAGAATGATCACCATCAACCATCACCAGGTTTTCAGTCTTCCCCACTCCACTCTTAATGGCAGTTGCTGAGAACTGGTCATACACTGCTGGGTTGTTGTCTCCTTCTTCAATCAAGGGGCTGAGGTCAGCTGACGTGGTAAAGGTTTTCACGGACTCTTTCGCCACTTCACCAAGGAGGTAGAGGTTGTATGAGGCGTTGTGCGATTGGCCTGTAAAAGGTGTATTACTAGTGTAAGTAATAAATGAGTTTTTCTAAGATGTTGTACTAATTAAAAAGGGTACAGGGGAGAAAACGTTTTGTCTAATACTTAGTTCTGTGTATTACTTGGGAAGCCATCTCAACAATATGTATAAATATAAGAATATATGACAACATTTACTGAGAAGGCTTACTTAATGTAAATAAAATAATTTATGGTTTTACCATGTATTCTAAAGCTTGCATACATTAATATACTGAAATTCCTTTCGGGGTGGCCAGAAGCTTGGTTGTGACAGGTTTCTAACTCATTCTAAAGCTTGTGTTAGGTATATAATTTTATATTGCTATTCAAATTCGTACGTCTAAAATGTCCAAATCCTAATTCAAAATCATCATTAATAGTTTCAACCTCCCTCTCCGTAAATATTACACGCTAAACCGAACATTATGAAGTCATATAACAATGTCGAATATAAAATAAATTTATAGGGGCGAGCTTTACGCTTGATTGAGAAAAGATGGCGCTACCATCCATTTAAAATTCACGGCTGGAAAGTTTAAAGCTACGCCGGGTTTTATATAATCGCACGCGAAGTTATTTATTCGACCCGGAAATAAGATCCGGGTTAAAAGTGCTCTTCGCTGTACATGAGCGCATCACGTACATGATTCCGAAGCGGGTAGAGAGAATTTTTAGGCTCTTGTGTTATATTGTTCATTTAATATACTTACCTACCTTTGTTATATATGTCACAATTTTTTTATTTTAATCTTTTAAGCCATTTTTAATGATTTTTTTTTGTTAGTTAAATTTAAATACTCTTTCAGATCCTTTCGTAATCACTATTATCACTCCAAACATCCGTATTCACTAAAAGTCTTTATTCTACCAACTAGTCTGTACTCAACAGCCTTCCAATATCATCACAACTCCCCTATCATATTAACGCAATAAATTCCACCCCAACAAAAGAGGCGTTTAGAAAGCGGTCATAAAATTATCGTGTGCCTGCGTGTTTCCTTCACGTCTTTATCGGGACATTTTATAGACAATTTGTCTCTGAATAACCGGGGAGATATGCAAATATAGATGTTCACTTGTTATGGAGATGGCTCCTTATTCTATGTTAGGGAGCGTTTGTTGGCGTTTATGTGTATGATATTGGAGTGATGTGTATGTATGTATTGGAGATGGGAGTGATGTGTATGTATGTATGAGTATGACAATTAGGAATGTAGGTATGTGTATGGTGTGTATTGTTACTAGATCTTGAGTTAGTCTGTGAGGTAAATATGGTGATATTAGCTTTTACATATCGTAGGAAGTGGTTGAGAGACTACAGCTAGGTAGACTGGAAAATAAAGAATACTGAATACGAAATAGTGTCATATTGTAGGAGTCTATTGAATAATAAAGGATGTTCAAGAAAAGTTAGATTTCATCAATCAATATTATTCCTACACTGCTAGGTAGTCTCCAATGCACAAACGAAGTGTAGAACGGTAGGCAGAGATCACAGGTCTCCTTCTTTCGTTATTCTGATAAACCTCTTTTGCTTCATTGGCACTCATACACCTCCTTTTACACCCTCCGCGGTTATAAGTATTTCTTACGTCACCCTTTTTCAATATGTGTCGTCTGACTTATATATCAGATATGTACAAAAGTATTTTACTGAGTTATTTATGACAATATAAACAGTCTTTTTGTTTAATGTCTAATTCAGTAAAGGTGTGACAAAGGCAACCTAAAGCACAGACTAGGAAGAGACAACAAAAAGAGGCTCAATATACTCGTAGTCTCTGTTTATTTTTTCATCGCTATTCTGTGTGTCCAATCACGCGATTATTACCCAATGGCCATTCGCTATTTTGGATCATTTATTCAGCCACAATTTTCGCGCGAAGGTAATGAAATGAATTTCCCGGTTCCGGTAATTACAGTTTATTGTAATGTACTTTGTTCAAGCGGAAGAATTAATGGGACGCTCAATGACTACAAATTATATTTTAAAAGTAATGTACCAATATATTTTGTTGTGCTGTATGATCTAGAACTGATGTGATTACTAGACTGAAACCCAACTGATTGACTTATATTGTGGTTCCAAATTAGTATAATAATAATAATAATATTAAATAATAAATTAAAATAATAAAATAATAGATTCCCGTACTTATAGTCCTGAAATTACCTCTAACGACCAGAAATAAAAGCAGGTAGTTGTCAATTTATGTACGTTTTATCTTAGCACAGCAACACGGCTGAGTTGATTTGAAAACCTGTCTTTACCAATCCGTGAAACAAAAATAACAAAGACAAAATTCAAAATGGCGACTGTCCACCATTGTATTTTCACATGATCAAGTCCACAGATTATCGTTAAAAAAGCAACAAAGCACATCTTACTCCCCGCTATTTTCCGCTGGCTGTATTTTCGCAATTTTATTGACATGTGCCTCCCATGCTTGTCAATTACGGCGTTATACTGCCCTCTATATTATTTTCTGAGATATTTATGTATTATGATTTTACAAAGGCGGGAAATTCTACTGTCAGTAACAAAGTTGTTTACACGTTACCATGGTTACTAGTTTCAAAAGTGTATGATTTTGTTTATCAATAAGCTAAGGAAAACATTAAATATATTAGAACATTGAACTATTCTTAACTAATAACGATTTAAGAGTAGTTTGACATCCAAAGCCAACCAAATAATTGTTTACGAGTATGTACAACAATGTAGATATAGATTGAATTACATATTTATGATTTTATTTAGTTGTCCATACGTAATAATCTTTCAAAAACCATTTTTGTATTTATACATTATTAATATAGACTAAGATATTACGATTAACTTTACAACTAGTAACTTAGTTATTTTTTATTATTATTTAATTATTATTCTACAAATCCTTTGTCATCGTAGAATCAGCCTCAAACCCGAAAGATTTAGTAAACTCTTATATTATCATCAAATTGGGGAGGCAAAGTTCCGACTTATTATTATGTTATAACGTGGTCGCGGAGATAGGGGGCGCTCTGTTGAAATGTATTTTTCCCCTTCAATAACGTAATGCTTTGTTGGTTTCCTCCCTTAGTACATATACATATACATTCACATCCTTTAATCCCTTTCGGGGTTGACAGAACCTTGGAGACGATAATATCGCCAAGGTTTTTTTAGTATGAACTAGTAACCCGCTCCGGCTTTGCACGGGTATAAAATATATAGCCTACTTCACTATTTAATGGATGTTATTATACATATAAACCTTCCTCTTGAATCAATCTAGTATCTATTAAAAAAAACTGCATCAAAATCCGTTGCGTAGTTTCAAAGATTTAAGCATACAAAGGGACATAGTGACAGAGAAAGCAACTTTGTTTTATACTATGTTAGTGATATTAGGGTTTTGATGTATGGTATATTGGTGACAGGTTATTAGCTTATCGCCGAATAGATTCCATATAGCCCTAGTCTTTTAAGCGCCTCCTATGACTTGCCAGGAAGAACGGTAGCTAGTTAGCATTCGTTTACGTCCTAGACTAACACGGAATTAGATAAATATATTTGTTTCGCAAATGACAAATGGTTTAAAGGCTTACAGAGTTAAGATTTAATAAAATTATTATAGAAATTCACTATTTATAGGTATTTTGTTTTGAGTGTAGTACTACTATACCTATTTGGAAGCACTAAGATTTTAAGACTAGATCTCTTTAATGTCACGTTTGAATTAACCACGTTTGTTGAACAAAATATCTGCTATACACACGATAGAAGATTGGTAAAATGAAAAGATCTTATGAAATTAATTATAAATGAAAATTTACTAACTTAGTGCTTGTAAATGGCGACAAGGCTTACCACCTGTCACATTGAGTACTAACTATCTGGTCAATACGTGGGTTCGAGGTGGACATAGAATTACTACCCTCGTAATTGCGAAGATGGACACCTGAACCTCTGACTAGGGTTAATGGTCGTGAACGCGTTTGTCTTTTGTTTTGTTTTTTAATAACCTGTCAACTAAGATTCAAATTATTATTTTATCACTTACCAAAGACTTGGGACCATTGTGCTTTCGGCCAAATTTTAGGATAGTCTTTGGGAAACCTTTCCTCACTCCAATTCGGTTTGAAGATCATCTTGTACACAGCCACGCCTGTCTCTTCACATGCGTTTCCTGGTCCCAGCACGAATATTGACACATAAAATAATATATTCAAAAGCTTGGAAGCTTCCATTTTGAATTTATAAACACTTTTTACAATTTTAATGATAAATTTTCACTCTTTTCTCATTTATAGATTCGAATATGTGATATTAAACTTGCTTTTATTCGTAATTAACTTAAGAAAAAGTTATTGTTTGTATGTTTAAATTATAATTCTATTAAAATTAGTACAAGATCCTTATTAGACTTTATTCCAAACTAATTTATATTACACAGATTAGGAAGTCACATACTCAGTACTAAACACGATGGAAAGTGAATGATCTTTTCTATTTCAGTTACAACGACACCAAAACATATCTTACACATATACAACCAGCCATTAAAGAGCTTTTCTCAGTATAGAATTGCTTAGAAGCGAGAGATCTTTAATGAGAACATTGTTACTCTTGATATGCGTGTGCGTGCAAGACGAAAATAAGTTTGTACTAAAATTATGGACGCTCCATGGCACAGATTTCATGTGTGTCTTGTGTTAGGATTTCAATGAATGTAAACAGCTGCCATTTTTGGATTTGTGGTATAAAGCGGCTAAGTGAAACTACATATATAGGAAATTTAACCTATACCTACTTGTGGATAAACATGTAGTACTCTTTATATTTAACCCTTAGTCCTAGTTTCAAGTATCAATAGGAATAGCTTATGCCATTATATCAGTCCAAGATCATTCAAGCATAAAGACATATTCTTATAGCAGGTTGCTTCCATACATTCATACATTGATTGTGTTTTAGGAAATTCAACAATGGACGACCTTCGTGGCGCGGTTGGCTAACCACCTGAACGCTATCGTGAAGTCCCGGGTTCGATTCCCGGTGGAGGCAGAGAACTACGCTTTTCTTCTGCTTTCCAGTCTGGTCGTTGATTTTATATGCTATATATGAATTTATCTAAGTATGATAAGTATATATTTCTTAAATTTACGTTGACTTTACTTTACACAAGTCTTAAATGTACTTACCAAGGGGCTAGTTCAATTGGTGTAATAAAGTCCAATTATTATTATTATAATTCGAAATTATTTTTCCAGGCTCGAATGCATTGATCACTGATCTCTTTTAACGGCAGGTTCTCTTGAGATGTGTATGTATGTAAGACTTGATACATACATTTGTACATACATTAACTATTTACTAACTAAACTTACCTATTTACTTATATTGTATTCTTCTAAGCACCCATCTAACTTCTATATATTGTATATACATATATGATTTGTGACATACTTATTTTACGTTCATACAAAAACACTCAGACAAAAACAAAGACAAACGCATTCACGACCATTACGCTTTGCAGGGTAGTCAGAGGTTCAGGTGTCCATCTCCACAATTGCGAAGGTATTAATTCTATGGCCACCTCAAACCCATGTGTTGACCAGATAGTCAGTACTCAATGTGACAGGTGGTAAGCCATGTCGCCATTTACAAGCACTATTACCTGTTTCGGGGAACACACAGCTATACTCTATATGTGTGATACATTCTTACATACACCCATATGCCTGCTACATATACACAAAAGCCTCACTCGATGAACCATCAACCCTTACGTAGATCGTCATAAGTGTGCCCACGTCAATCAGCACCGCATCCAATAACGGAGATCAATCAATCAACGCCATCTCTCGCAGGATGGGAGAAATGGGGATAATGGCAAAGGTTCTGCAGGTTTTAATATTAAGGTTGTATGATGTTAGGAAGTGTGTAGTTAATAAATATTTGAAATATTGGTTGTGTTTGTTTATTAGAATGTTGTAAGGAAATATTTATCATAACAACAGTAAATGATAAAAGACTAATTTTCATTTTTGATGCATTAAAGCTTTCGACTAATATATTTATAATTAGGAGAATCAACTTAGATATAATTTTGGGTATTGAATTGTCGTTAGTTAAACAACAATTCAATTCGTAAATGTCGAATTGTGTCCAATAATAAATTAAATGTGACGTCAAATACTTCGAATTATTTTATCATCCTTATTCTTGTAAGAACAATAAAATTATTGTACATACAAACAAAATTTTGAGAGACGCGATTTGTATTAATTTTAAAGGAATTAATTGTGTATGTTTTATAATCAAAGTATTGTTGTACCAGACTATAGCAAGCTAATATTTTATATACACAAATAACACTTACAGTAATAACATTGTACAACAAACTTTAAAACACAACAATAACATTGCAAAACTTTCATCACGGACCCCTAGCAAGGGTCGACGAGAGAGCTTCGGTTAAGATCGGGGTTTTGATAAAACTTGTACACTGTGAATATTGGGAGGAAATTCGCTGACACATGTTCAACCACTCCAATCTAAGCTCAATGCATGGTTACTTTTTCTTTTGGCTACATTTTTGATAAAGTGATAATGTATGTAAGTGGTGTGTTTATATAATGCCTCGTGGTAGTCTGTAGCATTAATTTAATGTAAGCAGAAAAGTAGAGATTGTTTATTGGTTATCTCTATCTGTATTAGGAATATCTGACCATAGACTAGTTACCTTTCTGATAGAAATATCATAGGAAGTGACTAAGGAACTCGGAGAATCGGAATTAATAAGCTAAGGAGCTAGCAACTTATCTTAGAAATTATATATTTATACTTTCGCTTCGCACAATCTCGAAGATGACACATTAATCTGATGTCTAATAAAATCTAAAAAAAATACACATCATTGCTCTAAAATCTACAAATACTTTCATATCCCTTCAATCATAGCTGGGAACATAAACAGCTGGTCACATTATATAAACCTCCCAACATATGATGGAAAATCATCAACCTGTCCCTCCATTACACTCCTTGTCACATGCTCACCCCTCGTCACCTTTATTAAAGACACGATGATCGATAGTGAACTGTGAACTAACAAGTTTGCATAAATGGTAGAGCTTCAACGGGTAGCGTATGATGTTTAAAAAGAATAAACCAAACTTTTCGCTTTACAGTTCAAACAGTTCTTTGGTTTATTTCTTTAAAGAATACTCTAATTTGAGGTGAATGTTTCTTAACATTACTTAAGAGGAGATTCGATCTAATAATAATATTTGGGACACTATTACACAAACTAATTTAAGACTTGTGCTAAGGGTACTAATCAACGTATATTTAAGAAATATATACTTAATATATATAGATAAATGTGTAGTATATATAATGAACAATCAGACTGGAAAGCAGATGAAAAGCGTACTTCACTGCCTCCACCGGGAATTGAACCCGGGACCTCATGATTACAGTTCAGGTTGTTAACCAATCGCGCCACAGAGGTCGCTCATGGTTAAAAGCTTAAATGGAAACAATGTTAAATTAAGTAATATGTTCATATAATTGCGACTTTTAATTTTTTTTAAATAGTCAAGGGTCATCACCGACATCACCGTAAAGCAATATTAAAAAAAATTAACCTATACTCAGTACCTAAAAACCGGTCAAGGGTAGTGAGTCAATCAATGTTCACAGATATTTACTATTTTCCTATCCACGGTTTATAATTTTTATTACACATCACGACACTTCTTGCCGTCATGAAAAGATTAAAGCAAAATTAGTTAATTCTTGATAGTTAGACCATTAATAAATATATACTACTATATAAATATATAATATATATATACTAAATATATAAATATATACTATACCATAATATACTCATGTAGGATCCACTGTGTCCTATAAGAAAAGAGGAAGCTCCCAGGGCAGGTGTTCATCCAGGCTAATAGCCTGTGTTGTAGAATATATCTTGTTTCCGTTAAATATTTCAATAGCGGGTTCTAGGATATTGATTTTCGTAATTATTTTATTTCTTGCTGACGTTATCTTCGATAATTATGTTAACTAATTGCCACTTAAGTTTTTCTCTGCGTGGTACTCTAGAGGTCGCCACACTTTTTGTTGTCCCTTTCACTGCACGTATACATGTGTCTTATAATCTATCTGTGTGTGTCTTCTATGTCTACCATCAATAAAGTTGTTTCTATCTTTCTGTCAAATTATAGTTATCATTTCTGTTACAATATTTAGAAAGGCCATTGATCGAATCAAGTGAAATGGAGCAGTCACGTCTCTTCCACTTGTCACCGAGTAATGGCGTCGAATCGAGTGCTGTCGATTCCAAGTCCCTCGGGACAAGGAAAGGATGCCAACAAATTCGTAAGCTATCCCTAAGGAGCTGGGATGTCCCTTGAAAATGTTTCATAAAATTGACAGAGATTCCAAAAGAAAGGAATGTTGTCGATTAAAATATTTTTGACGTGCCTTTCAGATTGTGATGTTTTTTGGAGTTAAGCTAAGAATATATTAAGTTAATGGATTTGTGATTTAGATAGAATAATCTAGATACTATACTTATTAAAATATAGTAAAGTTCACGAAGTTATATTAGAGTGAATGAAGTTATAAATACACAGAGTCAACATAATGTCTCTAAAAAATAATGAAAACTTAAATCTTACAACCAGGTTGACTTAATCTTTGATGTAAGGCCTAATAAATAAAAGTAAATTAGAAATCTTAGTTCCTTAACGTTCCCAAACACCAAACTATTACCCCCAGATATACTCTAAAAAATATTAAAGTACAAAACATGCAAATACGTTCCACTTGCGTTAACATTTTCATATCATAAATAACAATTTGGGCTGAATCGCGATGGAATCTTGAAGAGACATTTATTATTCACTCCCCGATTCAGCATTCCCGTCTCTATTGAATCAGGAAAAATCGAATCGTCACGTCTGCGAAGCGATGCATCGAGTCAAGATAATCGATTCCACTGGGTGACATCGTGAGGCGATTCTGCCATTTATTTTTGCATCGGTTTTCATTTTTCGTCGTTCAAGGATTTTTGGACGAGTATAATTAGTGGTTTTAGTCTATTTCTTGTATAGTGATGCGTTGGCAACATATGTATAAGGGATTTTAGTTTCTCTTTCGCTCAGTTGAGGAGCAATTTCCTACTTTTAATGAATTCCATATTAATGTTAGGCTCTTATTCCACTCTTC